>VZSV01000028.1:6136125-6182217 GCA_013398735.1 Nothocercus julius | reverse complement strand
CCTCTCCTCTCCTCTTTTGTCTTTTATTGTCATGTTTTTTTCTTGTCTTTTCTGGTAGAAAAAGATCTTTAGTGAAAAGAAAAAGAAATGGAAGAAATTGCTATGCTGCTTTTCAAGTGGATGATGGTAAATATACTGACCAGCTTTTTTTAAGTTAGATAGGAAGGACCCAAGGTTTTAACCAAGGAAATGAGTAATTCAACATGACCAGGAAAATGGATACTTTGATACATACCTAATATTGTTTTATGGTACTTTATAACGCATAATCAAATTCTGCAACAGTAAATGTGGATTAAGTCAATGGTGAAAACAGATTGTTAATGAAAATATAATAAGTTTATGCTCATTTCTCAGGAGATTACTCCTTCATTGTACAACAGCTTATAAATTTATAGTGATCTAAAGTGAAATTACATTTCTTGGAATTTTCAAAGCCAGCAATGGTATTCAGCCCCAGATTTAAAGGAAACCATTAGTCTTGGTCTGTCATGTGCATCAAGGTTTAGAACACAGTACATTGTTACACCACTGAACTGCTGCCAAATATCCTGAAAGGAAAGCAGAAGAGCCCTACATCTGGACTGCAACTCTGCCAACTACATTGTCATGTCTGTGGCCTAGGCAGATACACTAAAATTCACATACCAAATACCTTTGCTAGTACTGCAGAGGTGAGAATGTGATGGCAGAATTATGCCGAGGCCTCTACAAATTTCTTCTGGGAAGAATTTCAATAGTAACTGACCATGACTATGACCCCAGTCCCACATCAAGGCTTTGCCGATGCTCAGGAGTGAGGCTACACATTTCTTAGTGTAGGGTTGGAGCCCAAATACAAATTGAAATTTGCTCTGTCTTCCTATGTATCCCGTATGTTTGAACCATATTGTCAGCATCTGTTTAGACGAATCCAGTGAGTCAGGAATTTTCCAATGAAATCGTGTTTTACTAGAAAGATGGCAGTTTATCAAAACTGAAAATTTCGTGGCGCTGTGCCAGATTTGATGGAAAAGGTTTCAGGTTCCTGATAGCTTTCAGTGAGAAAAAGAATCTGCAGCCCTAAATATCTAGTTCAAGTCACCACCCCATCTAATATGTATTTATATAGAGCGACATATTTACTGTAAACTGGGCTATCATAAATCTTTTTTTCTGTAGACAAGTTCTCCTTTTCCACCTGGAAATTTTATTTGTTTGAAGGGGAGTTTGGCTATTTGTTTGTGCTTTCTGGACATCTGGTACCCTGAAAAAGAGTAGCTCAGCTGGCCTGTTGAACATCTGGAAGCTGTGAGCAAATGACCACTATGTGAAAGCAGATCAACTGCATGACACATGGACCCCCCATTCTGAATGGGGCTTCCCCACAGAACCTTAGGATCTCCAGTTCCCTAGGGCAATGCCTAGTGGGCATAGCCAAATGAACTACCTTTGGTATCTCTATATGCTATCCTATCAAGCTACACAACCCTTCCCACCATATAGCAACACACGCTGCACAGAGAAAGAAACCTATATATCCCGTGCTCTCCTGGATGAGGGATGCACATCTGGCACAAGCTTAACCTAGTGTGACTGATCAGAGATTCCAGGCTATAGGGTCCAAGGGGCACTTTTCCAGCTTTCTTACCAGAGCTGTCTGCTACGAACACTGCCGTGAGGGAAGTCTGTGTACCATGCGAGCTGTGCTCTAGTTCTCCCATATTCATACCTTATCAAACCTGTTAAATTCATGTGGGTCTGCTTTCAGCAATAAATACCTCCAAAGTTCATAAATTTCCCTGATGTGGGAAATGCTTCAAGTAGGAAAACATTCTCAGCTCTTTCTAATTAATTTTTTGGAGCACAAACTGTCTTTAGCCATGATATTCAGCACTGCCAACAACAGCAGCACTCTATAAATTGCTGATAATAATACAATAGTAAGAAAAAACTCGAGTCACTTTCCAATAGTAAGGCACTTATTTAATATAAATAGTAAGTAATTTGATATAAATACTTATAAAAACTTCTTGTGCCTCACAGATCTTGAAGTGGGTGTGTATGATACCTATTTGATTGAATGAAGATCACTCATTACTCTTAATCTGTTTGATTTTTTAACAGTATAAACTTATGGAGAACAAAAGAGTCTCCAGGCAAATGCAGAAGACATTCATAGGATGGGGTAGTCTCCTTCTGTCTATCCATCCCTGCTAAACCTTAGAAACATCCAGGCAAGTCTGTGCAGGTGCATTACAAAAATATTCTTTTCAGTGAATTCCCTTCATTGAAAGAGCTGGAGCCCGTGCTGTCATGAGGACATAAACTATGTTTCCTTTTCCAAAGGAAAAATTCCTTGTGCATTAACAACTTTAAGGAGAGATGTGAACAGCTTCCCTCCAGCAGCCAGGAAAGAAAGTAGCGGTTTCTGCTGTGCAGTGAGGCAGTGCTCAGTCTCTACTTACAAGCTTCAGAGCTTGTAGCTGGAGTAATTTTCATATTTCTTCCTAAATGCACCTTGAAAAATGTCAACATCCAGCTACTGTTTAATTCTCTCAGGATACACTAGCCATAACTTCAGATCAATTCCTGAGAAGGTGAGAATTATTTTTGAAATTTCAAACAGTTTTATGCAGTTATTAAAGAAGGAAAAATATTTTTTGTACAGCTTTTTTAAGTGTTCAAATACATGCCTTACTATGAAAAGTAAGCATATGTTTTGATTCTGTATATTAAAGAAAACCAACATTAAAATAGAGGCACATGCTTGATCTAACAAAAAAATGTTATACGTATACAAATCCTGAATTACTACATTTGGCTATGAGAAATCTACTGAATTTCTTACCAATGACATGGAGGAATATTTTCTAGATGAATGAATGGAAAGTTTTATTTAGTTTCCTGGAACTATAATTTTATAACTTATTATTATTGGCAGGAAGGATAGGTGTACATTTTTATAGCTGGTATCAGCATCAGTTCTGGCTACAGGATAACAAGATCCAGGCTGTAGAAGAGAACATGTAAGTCTGAGAATAAATTATATATATATATTAACATAGAAATGCTTACGAAGATGTCACAAGCAAGAGCAGTGCTTGTGTGTGTGCATGTGTGAAGGCACTTCAAGCCTTCGTATTGGATGCAGCAAAAAAAAAAGCAAGAGCATGCTAGAGAATAATAAGGCTCCTTTGAAGTCAGTTGAAATCATACGAGGAACCAGCAAATATGTTACCGCGTAAACAAGGTTTAGCAACTGGGATTGGCATGGAGTAGCACCAAGAATGCCTAGATTGACTGACATAATTTGTTAGATAACAGGCAGCGATGAAAAGCGCTGTGCCCTAGTAGACGATGCAGCAGAGTGATAAGGTGTCTGTGCAATATGGATTCACCGTCACAATAAGTAGTGATGAACTATGGTGGGGTGTTTCTCAGAGTATCTCCTCGAGACAAACTCAGGAGACCCCAGAAGCATATGGATTACAACACAGGATACTCACAAGAGTTTTATATTGGAAGAAGTGAGTTACTCATATGGTTATTAAAAACGGCTTTGACTTCAGTCAAATCCAGCAGGGTTTTGCCTTTAACCTTAAACTGGCAGGGAGTAATGGAAGCCTGTATTATCAGTGATAGAGCTCCAGTAACATCGAAGGTTT
Organism: Nothocercus julius; assembly: GCA_013398735.1. Taxonomy (NCBI): domain Eukaryota; kingdom Metazoa; phylum Chordata; class Aves; order Tinamiformes; family Tinamidae; genus Nothocercus; species Nothocercus julius. Next base: position 6,178,570 of record VZSV01000028.1, on the reverse strand, counting down.
TGCCATGTTTCTTTCACAGCAACTCGTCAAAACAGTTTTTCTAGACACTAGTGTTTCTCTGTAAGAGCTGCACTTAAAGCAATGTCAAGGACCACAAGAATTCTTTTGCCCTGTACAATCTTTATTTTGCCCTTTTTGCTATGTATTATTACTATAAAGTCTTTTTTCTCCTTTGCAGTACTAGCTCTCAGTTGTAGGCCCTCTTCCTTTCCAACCTATTATACTTACACTCCTTGATCATTTCTCCTCTTCATTACAGTCAGATTGCTTCATCTTCCTCAGGCTGCCTGTATGTGAACAGAAGTAAAGCTAGGGAGGCAGCTGGTGCTTTCAGGCCCTGTGCTTGGCATCGCATTGTCCCACAACAGCCAGGATTTGCAGTTCCAGAGAAAGCTGCCAGCTTTCCAGCTCTGACCTGGAGCAACATCAAGGAAATAGTCTGTTAAATTAGTTGTTCTGCTCTAAGAGGACTCCCAGCAGGTGTGTTTCCCTGGTGCTCTCACTGGGGTGAAGTGTTCCCTGTGGTTAGCATGGCCAAGTTCCCATATAACATTAGAGCACCAGTAAAGGGCCTTCTCCAAACAGCAGATAAGACAGTTTTTCGCTTCAATTTTCAAGGTGGTATGCACAGGGTACAGGAGAGGTTCTCAGCGTTTCTTTTTCTGATAAGATGAATTTTCATTCCTGAATTTTGCTTGAGGAACCAGCTGAGCATTTTTAGTTGAACCATAGGAAATATTCTACCTGAGGCAAACAGCCAAGAGAGAGGAATTTACAGTTAGCTTGGCACATTTATATTGAAAACCAGAATATTATATGATTTTATGTTTCTATATTGAAAGTGACATGAAACTGGAGCTACAGACGGCACAGTGAGTTTTGCTGACAATACCCCCTGAATTAGCCAGGTTTCCAACCTACTGAACTGTAATTTGTGGAGAGTTTTTGTCATTTAGTCTAACACGAGGAAAGCTTTAAATTCCCTTTGGGATGGTGGATATATATGATCCCAGCTGATGTATTTTCAGCCTTAAGGAATACATCCCCTTCTCTGGCAGCTACAAGCACCTGTACAAAACTAGTTTCTTAGCTAGTGAGTGGATCATAAACCCCCCAAAGTGAATAAAACTTACCTTAAAACAGAAGATGTCTATCATAAAGCTTTCTAGTTAGATGCCTAAAATAGGGGGGCCTCTGAATGAAAAAGCAGTCCCTTACATCAAAAATTCTGAAATAAAGAAATGTTTCAAACAGTGCATGCTAAGAACTAACTTAATTTTTATTGGAAGTACCTACAAGAGAAAAAAGCAGCAAAATCTTTGAATGGAGGAACACTGTTTAGCAGAAGTAGAGGAGATGGCAAAGGGGATGTAGCTATGAGCAAGCTTGTGCACTCTATGAGAGAGGAAAATCAAGAAGGACAGCAGGAAACACTGAGGTCCAGTGGAAAAGAAAAGGGCTAAAGTATATTAAAATTGATAATAAGCATAAGTGCTTATTATCAATGAGATAACCATGGCCACAAACTGAAGCACCAAAAGTTCCCCAGGAACTTTAGGAAAAATTTCTTGCCAGTGAGGGTGCCAGAGCCCTGGCACAGGCTGCCCAGAGAGGCTGTGGAGTCTCCTTCCCTGGAGATCTTCCCAACCCGCTTGGACGCAGTCCTGAGCCACCTGCTGTAGGTGACCCTGCGTGTGCAGGGGGGTTGGACTAGATGATCTCTAGAGGTCCCTTCCAACCTTAAGCATTCTAGGATTCTATGATAAATGCTTATGTGATAGGGAAAAGCTAGGAATACTTCTAGCAAAGATACAATGAACTCATTTCACTCATATATATATGAGTGATTTCTGAAGTCTTAGTGATCATTAAGTACATCAAATCTTCTTATTTTGAGTCATGTATACACCAACATGAAGTTACATGCCCTATACAGAATCAGCCTGGGGATGTTAATTGAACAGCCTTAATATAACAGGACTCAGCATCTTTAATATACTGCATGGGACTCATTTTCAGCCACGAAAAGACAAACTGGTAGGGATACAATTATCCATATTCTTGAAAACAAAATGTTACAAAGGTCAGGAAGGTTTTTGAAGATTGCCAGATCTGCTGATCACTAAGTTCTTTGCTTTAAGTTAATAACATGGATTGAGCATATTCCAAATGGAACAAGGCTGCATATGCTTAAATCTGAACCATAGAATCCGATCTATCATAGAATCATATCTGTATTCAAATAAAATTGAAGATACTGAAGACAATAAGAGAATAAAAGTCTTTCGACAAGTATATCTGAATACAATGTCATTAATTTCATTGAAAGTAAGCAGAGATTTCTTACTCTTCACTGTACTGGTTGATAAGGAAGCTGTAATTATTGCATTAAGATAATAATGGTATCCTTTGACATCATGATACAGAATACGTAATACTGTTGAAGAGGTAAAACAATTCGAAGTAACATATTATTTTCATCTGGTTTTGATCTTGTTGTCCGTATGAAGTTATCAAGATGAAACTCTTTACAGTGGGAGAACTAAGAGTCTTAGTCTTATTTCTGAGAAATGTAATTCTCAACTTTGTTTTATACTCAGCTAGATTTTCCTTCTCTGTCCTCCTGCTGCCAGAGGCTCCAGCTCTGTAGCAGCAGTTCATCTCTTGCGACTCTTCACCACATCACTTGCACATTGTCCCATGTCTCCCAGATATCCAATTTACTTACAGATACCAAGCAAAATACAGTCTGTAGGGTCTAGGTGGTTATTAATCATCTTTTCATATTCCTCTTCAGCTCTGTCTCCTTTCAGAGGGACAAAGTTCAGTCCTCTCACTAGAATCCTCCTGGTGGGATTTGGACTCTAATGTCCATCACAGGCTCAAGCATCAGGTCTCTCCTGGACACTCCTCCAAGACTCTAGCCCTTTGACCACACTGGTGCGTGCAGCTCTCCTGCCCAAGGCTTCTTCTCCCAGCCTGCACTGTGCCAGCCCTTCTGATGGGGACTAGCACCTGAGCGGCCTCCAAATGCAGACTGACTCTTTTTGGCTCCTGTTAATTCTTTCTTTCTTAACAAGTAAGGACTTTGTTCATCTTATCAAATTTCCCAAAGATGAGGTTGTGTCAGGATGTTTTGTATGAGTAGGCTTGCATACTCCAGAGGAAACACCTCTGCCTGAAAGGACATCTATTGCAGCTGATGCTTTTGATATGTGGAAAATACCAGTATACATCTGGATCCATCTTCTTCAACACTGGCATTACAGTCATGGTCTGCTCCTAGACAGGTGAGAGAAATTTTATTGTAACAAGAACAAACTAAAGCAAGTTTGACCTGACATTACTTACCCATCAGAGGAAGGCAGGAGCTGCAGGTGTACACACTGAGCAGAGGATGCTCTCTGTATGAGCTCTGCCTTCCCACTGTTAGTAGCTCACAGCACATGACTCTTCATCGACCCCCTCAAAACTGAGTAGTTTAACGGACTCTGTATCTGCAAAACAATGAGATGCTGATAAATACTGCACACAGGTCCTACATGCAGTCTTTGCCTATCCGATCTACTACAGCTTACCAGGCAGAGGTTCAGACACAGGGCAAAACACTTTTAGTAGGTGGAAGCCAGTGCAGCAACAAGAGCAGAAAGAAATGCTGGCACTTGTAAAAAGATCATAACTGATAAGAAAGAAACCATATCGAGACATTCAAACGGCTTGAAGCTTGAAGAAGGTATTTCAGTGCTTAGGGCATTTTGCCAGTACTCTTACCATCTTTTAGCTGTTTTCCTTAATTTTTACTTGTTAACATCCATAAAATAGGTAAAGATTTCCCAAAGATAAAAACAGACATCAATTCTTTAACGTGAAGTGCGTGCATGACAGGCTCTTTTCAAATCCTGTGGGAATGAAGCATGCCAAGTTTTATCTGGCACTCGACATACTCGTCTATTTAGAAAAGGGGTCTAAGGGATTCCTATCCATGGTCTCAGGGATGGGCTCTGACACCAATCCATTTGTACCATGTAAATCATGGATTCCTTCCTTTAAATACCAAAGTCGATTTGGAAATCTTATGTTTATAGCGGATCATCAATATTCATCAGTACTATCACCTTAAAAATAAAGGAATTTCTTTGTTAGAGTGAGTGCAGTGGGAACAGAACATGAGAGAATTTTTTTAGCTGCAGATCTGAAGTGGAAGTGAATGTTAAATGCACGCCTCATACTAAAACTTTATGAAAAATGAAATGTACAAAAAGCTGGATCCTTGCCATGACACCCATTATGGTGAAGTCTGAGACTCTGACCCTTCGTGTTATACTTATTGTGTTTTTGACACATTTAGTCAATTAAAATGGGTGAAGTGTAATTTGTTTTTCTTAAGTTTAATACAGCGTGTCAATAGAAGCTAACCAAAATTTATAGTAGGAACACTAAAACTGCCACTTGCACTTAAACAAATGAACACAATTTATCATGGTTGAAATAAAAAGAACATCATGTGCATTTGACTTTATACTTCACATGAGCATGTTGCCAAATATAGGAAAGCATGTTACAGCTGACACTTCCAATGGAAAAGACATTTTACTTCACATTAAATATTGGTGTGAAAAATTTGGACCCTGTCCAATCCTAAGAAGTGTTAACGTTGGCACTTCCACTGTATACTTTTACTGTAAATTGTTGTAACATTTATTTGACATGGAATACCCAAAGGATTGATGAGTAAAGAAAGGAAGACTTTTTATTGTGCCATGTTCCCTTTTTCAGTCATACATACTAAGCCTTTACATCTTCAGAGTTTAAACAAGTCGCCACCTGTACTCAATCGGTGAAAGTTATTTTTCATGCAACTAGAGTTTGCCTTTTTTATAAACCTATAAAAGCACACATTTTCCATTTTATTGGTCAGCAAAGCAATGGCTGATTTAACCATAAAAGTTACAAATGTTGTTTCTTTATGGAGACCTATGTTTTTTTAACCCTTTACAATTTCTTGCAATATAAACCTCCTTCGTTTCATTCCTTGTCATAGACTGAAAACACAAAACAAACAGCAGTATTTTTCCTTTTCATTAGAAAAGTTTACCTAGTGCTACTACCATTTATATTATTACCCATGGACTACTAAAGATTTAGGAGGAACAAAGTACTGCTGCGTAAAAATTTATCCGCTTCAATTAAGTACCTGCACAAGAATTCTGTGTTCGTATAATGTGAACTATAACTGCATTTATCTGCAGTAATGAAGCACTGTAAAATTTTGGAAAAGTGCTGAGGGGCACATCATATGATTTACTGAACTGATCTCTAGGTTAAGAAAGCGTGTCTAAGGCAGAGGATTTTTTTTTAATCCATATTTTTCAAATTAAGAAATTCCATAGCATTTTGAATTATAAAATTAAATTCTAGAGCCACAGACATGAAAATGATTGAGGTATTTTAACAGTCGTTTTTAAAGACCAGATCCAAGACCTTGAATTTTGATCTATGTAAATACAGCACTTGAGGGTTTCTGTATTTACTTATAACTTAAAAGGGAAATATACACACACAAATACATAGAGAACAAATTTTTCAAAATAGACAAGAAATATGGTTGTCCTGTAACAAGGAGAAAATTCAGCAACCGAGTGACATAAAAAACTGGGAGAGTTTAACAGCAGCTGAGATGAGCTCATGCCTATGGGTGCCTGTGCAGAAACATTGCAGGGTGGCATCTTCAGAACATCCCTGGGAAAGCGATGGGTTTATTAGGAAAAAAAAAAGAAAAAAAAAAGACTACACAGATGTTGGGAGTAAAGAGAAAACATGTTTTTTGACAGCTTTCATAGTGCTTGGATGAGGTCTAATGATGACATCAAGAAGGGAGTGCCAGCAAAAGCAAATTCACCTCAACCTTCTCTCAGCCATGCATGATCAAACCATGATTCCTTCAACAATATTGATGCATACAGTACTGTATACCGTTATCTAATATGCTTTAGAGATCTTGGCAGTTTTTCTGATGACTGATTCACAATAGGTTGATATAAAATGTGTTCCCATATCTGGATGTGCCCAGGTGAATATTCCAAGTTATTGCCCAGCCCGGTGAAAAATAGGGTCTCACACTTGGTCTCATAGAGCCATTCACTCATAATAACCTCATCACACTCCTTAGCAATAGGCAAGGAAAAGAGACCAACCCGTCCACAGATACTATTATTTTAATCTTATATTCGGAAAATTCCAGGAAAACATAGGCAGTTAACTCATGTGCTTTGGAGCAGGTTGCCCAGAGAGTTTGTGCAGGCTCCTTCCACCATTTTAGATTTTGAAGACCTGACTGGGCAAAGACCTAAGCAGCCTGGTCTGACATCCAAGTTGACCCTGCTTGGAGCAGGAAGCTGGACCAGAGACTGTGGTTGCCTCCAACCTGAACTATCCTGTGATCCTATGATTAATTCCCTTGCTTCAGCTGAGAGGACACAACTTGAAAAAGCATTTTTAAGACAAGACAAGGAAGCAAACAGCCAACCATTTGATTGTTGATGACTAATAAATTAGTAGAAATTCTTGTCTGTGCTGTTCCCAAAGCATCAAGACACCCTGTTAGAAAACAGGTAAAGATATGCACGGATATTTTTATGGAAGTTTTTATATTTGCTGTTGGTGACATGGAGAAGAAAATACTGCAAGAAGCATAAAGGCTGACTGGATTTTTTCTGAAAAAAAAAAGAAAAAAAAACAAGGTATCCTTTCCTTTTTTGTGGATATAACATCAAAATTGGACAGAAGAACTTTGTGTTTGTATTACTCCAGTTTCTAGCTGAAGTTAATAATGGGTGTGAGGGAGGAACACTCCATTTTAAAGAAGTAGCACTACCTTTCCTCCCATGTCATGCTATCATCTTTAATGGCAACAATAATTCACTTAAGCCAGGAAGACATTTTTTCTGTTTTATTTATAGATCATTAGGAAGGTCTGTCTGCTGCATTAATGCCTGCTAAAATGGTATGCTGCTTCCCACTTTATGGCTCTATGTCAAAACTGTCTCTGATAGCTAGTTACTCACTCCACTTTGTCTGTTTTAAACAACTCATTTCTTATTGGATGAACCGCACTATCACATGTCACTTGCTTGACTTTTATAATATTCTTGCTAGGTTTCAGATCTCTGGAGGACTGCACATCCTCAACTCCCACTAAAAACAAAGGTAGATAGCACCTCGCAGATCAGATGTTCCGCCCTGCTGAGGAGCTGCTGGAGATTTTCAGTTAGACCTCTGCAGCTTAGCAAAACATGGGCATTATTTTTAGCAATACGTTGCATCTCTTCTTGTGTGATAATTTATTACCATGCAAAATATGTTGCTATGATACGGGTCAAGAGATAATAGCAAGGGTAAATCAGTACGAGTGTGACTATCAAGGACCAGGGCCAAGTGTTTAGTATTTAACATCCAATCTAGCTTTGTTACATTGACTCAGAGAATTAAACACCGGATTTTTATACACTTAGAGCCTTTTCTTGTCTGCCATTTAGAAGATGTAATATCTAAAAAGCCATGTAATATGGTTCATGGCATTTGCTGAATTGATTGGTCTTAAATTCAGATTTTTCTGCAGAATGACTGCATTCAAGATATATATGGAAGAAAGGAAGAAAGAAAGAGAGGTAGGAATGAATATAAAAATCAGTTTACAGAGCTAACTAAAAATAAGTATATTTACCAAGTGAAATGAAAAAAATCTTTTTACACAAATACATACAAATATCACCAGATGCTGCTGGATGGTGTTGAGAGACATTGGATAAATCATACATCAGCCTTTTTGGAAACCATAACATTTTACCGAGATTTTTTTAAATAGTATAAGGCATCTAAACTTCACTGTGGAAATGGAGATTCCCTAAAAATGAAATCTGTCATATATATCCTCTTACTAGTCATCAGTGACCTACATCAGCTAGTTTGCCCAGGAAGTTGTCTTGTATAGACACAAGACTCAAAGATGCAAATTGTCACAGACCTGATACAACCTTTCACTGGCCATGAAAAACAGACTATAGGTCTTTCAAAAAAAAAATTATAAATATTTATTATTTGTCTGATTAAAAGTCTCTGAGTACATATGACTTACCTGAGTAGCTGAACCCATTAAAAGCTCCAGATCTGTGTTATGACACTGTACAAACATAAATCAAAACAGCTGGTTACTGCCTCAATCACTTTGTGTGCATCAATATCAGTGTATGCTACATTGAGAAGATGGGTGCTTCTTCAAGTAAGAGACTCTCCTTCTGTGTCATTTGATTCTTGGGACAGCAATTCTGGATACCATAAGTTAAAGATTTTGGGTCTTTTTTTCCAAAGGTGAAGAGGTTTTGCCACTTTGCAAAATAAAATTTTCTTTTTGTTTGTTTCTCATTAACATCATGCAGTTCATTTCTTTTTTTACTGTTTACTTCTCATAGCCAAAAAACGACTAATATATTGGTAGTGTGTATGGCTGTTTAGATCTTTGACATTTTAGGGAAAATATGAATCAAAAATGCTCAGATGTACTCCAAAGTTAGTCTTCCAACTCAAAATCACAAGGATTCAGAGGTCTTTCAGGCTGTTCAAACTATACTCCTGGATTTAAATTTTTTTTAGGTTATTTAATTATTTTAATTAAAAAGCGAGGAATAAGCTCAGATGAAAATGTGAAGCTTGCATCAAAACAAGCTAAGCAGGCACGCTCTGTTAGGCTGGGACTCAGAAAATGGTTATGAGACTTCTCCTTTCAAGCTAGAGAATAGACGGTTACCTCCCACTTTGGACAGGAATGTCTTGGCTCCATTTTGGTGTTATATCTATTAGGTGCAGAGTGATGAGTCTATCTTACCGCTGATTCACACAGGCTGTTCCAGCGGCAACATGTGACTGTGATTCCTCTGTGGCCCAGAGGATATTTTCCATCAGCAGGAACAGATGTTACTAATTCCAAAGGCCAAAAGAAAGAATAAAATTATATGTACATAATACATATAAACATTTCAGTCATATTCTTTTGACCATATGATCAATAAATGCTGGAGTTAAAGCAACGCATGTCACTGTTGTTGATATAGTTGGAGGATAGCAGCAGTCAGAGAGGAGGACTTATCCTACTGAATAAGGACATGAAATAAGTTAAATTGCTAATGTAAAATAAATAAATAAATAAATAATAAATAGATTGGGTGTGATCCTATTTTCCTCAAGACCGCTATAGAACAGAATGGAAGCCACCTGAAAGAATACATGAGAGAACAGGCTATGGTGAGATGGTGAAATTGGATATCATTTTGGTCCTCAGTATACATGAAAACAAATGGAAGCTTATTCCTGGAAGCTTCAATTTAAGTGTAATTGTAATACTCTGAGACAGATCGTTTCATTACAACAATGTCTAGCCAAGATCAGAACCAAAATAAGCACAAGTTGGCTCATATTCCGTCCATGCAAGAGGGTACACTGGAGAATTTATCTAAGAAATGGCAATGACAAATCTTACCCTGTCTCCATCCTTGGCAGTAACTCTGTCTTTTTGTGACTGATCATACACCATCTTTCTACCATTCTTGGCTAGACATTTATTCCTGAAAAGTATCTTTCTATCGTAATCATTATAGCTTGTACAATCTAATCTGTTCCTTCTAGCTCTACATCTTACCTTTTCTATAAAGAGCCACCACTATGCACCCTTCTTTACCTGAGTTGTGTTGTCTTCGTCCCCAGTGCAAATTCTTTGCTGCCTCCAAAGAAAGGAGATCTTAGTGTTTTTGCAGTAGACTGCAGGATGGGGATAGATCTTGTTTCTTTTTGATTCAGCAGTAAACTCTACAGAAATAAGCTTACATTTTTGTGGATTAATCAAAGCAAAATAGTGATCAGCTTAGACAGAGGGAACCAATCACCTCCAGTTCATTATACGAACAAGGTCTTTGTAAATTGTTCAGAACAAGGATCATGTCTTACTCACCGGATAAACTTTGTCATTATATACACCTATGTTATTTCAAGAAATATGGGTTACATAAGAAAAAAAAATTGCTATTTGGAACGTGGCCTGAAACTCACTGAATTCAATGAGAATGTTTCCATTAGCTTCAGTATGGGCTGGATCAGATTCAAGAGGTCCTGTGAACAAAAACTTCCATGATAATATAATAAAGACTGCATCATAATGCAATCACTCAAGGGGGCCAAATTAAGATCACACAGGTGACCTAAACTGGGGTATTTCCTCGTGCTTTTGAGCACTCTGCTTTGCAACCTTAACATTTTTAACATAGCTGTTTGTTTGCAGGACTGGCAGTGTCACGTTACGCTATGATGCAAATCAGCAGATGTCAAGCTTTTAAAATTTATCTTTTTTTTTTTTTTAACATGCAACAGGCTTTCCTGCAAGTTACTATATCTGCAGAGTTACTTTTTGGGCTATAAAAGCATTATAGAAACATGAAGCAAACCTCTTCAAAGTCAGATGTAATTACACTTTCTACGAGGTAGTTCATGGAATATTTATTTCCACTAATATTGGAACCTAAGTGTATTGTTTATTGACAAAATGAAAGCAATGTCAAATATAGACCTGCACAAGGGAATATGTTGGAATTCTGGAAATGTTCAATCTAATTCAGCATTTTTGCCATATATGTATTCCGAGCAATCCCAAGTGCAAAAATTAATGTCTCTGATGTAAAACTGTCTTCCAAAAGTTTGAAAGTCTGTCATCTTTCTCCGTGTACTCACTTCATTAAATAGTTTACAGCTTGCAAGGGGATCACAATGTTGGAGTAACAAAATGACTGTCCTGACAGATTCAGACAATAAAACCACCAGATTGTTATATGAATGTTTTCTCAGACTGTTGCTGCAACACGTAATAAATACAAATATTGAAACACCTGCATGATAAACATAATACTTTTAGCAGATGTTAATCCCCTCTGAATGTAACCAGTGGATTTAGATCATATAAATGCAACTTGCCCCCTTCAGGTCTCCCTGGAAAATTACTAATCACATGGTTACTTTCTGACCAAAGAAGCAGTTGCACACAAATTGCACTTCCTTGGTTTTCAGCCTTGCTACTATGAGCTATTTTAAAAGCAACCCACAAATACTGCAGTGTGTTGTGTATGTATGAATGAAACTGAAGCTCATCAACATGTTAGGTTATTTGTCTGCTGTCAGAATGAATCTCTTCTATCATTTTCAGAAAAGAGTGTTTAAAAAATATTTTGGTTTTTTTTCTCGGAATCCTGGCATTCCTTGGGAATGGCAAGTGGATCCACTCTCTGCTTGGCGGAACTTGCTCTGTCTTAATACTCTCTGATATAATGTAGCTTCTGCTGACTTCAGCCACTTCAATGGAGGCTCGGCATCTCTGAAAATTAGCTATTAATCCTTCTCAAACACTGCTCAGTCTTTCATACCCCTAGAGGAGAATCTCCTACTTAAAACCCACTGTCTTAAACTTAAGCACCTGCCTATGCACTCTGTTGGAAAAGAGCCTGAATTTACATCTGTCTTTTCTCCTTCAGGATGTATTAGAACAGCTATTGGTGAAACCCCACTGTATAAACCCTTCTACAGCCACCCGTCCATACCAGTGGGCAGTAGACAGCGGACCAAGGAGGACAGTGCAGGTTTCCACCGTTCTGAGTGGCCTCATTCGGTGCTAAGCTACCTTCTCAGCAGGGTATTCCCCTATCGACATGCGAAAACCTGAAACTAAGCAATGCTGAAAGCATAAACTAACTGGCAAATGATTATTCATGACAGAATAGTGGAGAAAGGAGAACAGTGAAGAAAATCCTGCAGGCGGGATCTCACACCTGGACTCAATAGCTGCATAGATTCAGAGAAACTAGCTGGAAGAGAAACAGAGGCAGAGCTTTGCTTGGAGGTCAGTGCCACAGAAAAATAGCTATCCAGCATGGAGAGAGGAAATTTTGCTTTAAAAATCAACAAGTAACCCAAGGAAAGTTAATAGAACAAGTGGTACAAAAATGAACAATAATTTGTTCCATCTCTATGCATTACCTCAGGTCATCTAAGTTGATGAAAATCCGGAATGGATTTGGAGTTTCAAAATGCATGGAGCTTCAAATGGTGAATAATTTATTTTTTCCCCAGAGCAATTTGCACATGTAGATCACACGTAGAAATGTGTGCAGCTGTCAGGAAAGTAACTGAAGGGTTTAACAGCTCAAGCAAAAGTCCCAAGTTCCTCTTGGTGACAAAGAAAAATTTATGTCTTAGATGATCATTGGGAAAAATAACTACAGTGGTCAGAAATCAAGACTCAATTTATGCAGCTTGAACTGTACTATTTATAAAACAATTACAAGAAAATGATTTGTCATTATAATCAAGATAAAAGGACCAGGAAGAAGTTTTCTTGGGTTATGACTGTTAAGTGCTCAAAGACATTGAAGGACCGAAGAGAAATCCCCAAATTGTACTGATCAGACAAGAAAAAAAAAAAAAAGAGAGAGAGATTGGCTAACTTAAAGGCAATGAGGAGTATTTTCTCACGCATATTCTTCATTCAGCTCTTCTGTTAATTGCCAAGAGAATATGGGGCAGGATACATAACAGAACCATTTCTATTGACTATTTATCTCTTTTCCCTCATCTCATGCACAAGTGTAAAGACTTTAAGATTAGGGTTTTTTGGTCCCACATTTTTGCAGGAGAACTGTGCACATAGGATATCAGTCTGCAATAATGTTCCCACGCTGTATGACTATGCAGCACTATGATTAACTATGATTATGATTATGACTATGATTAACAGCAAGAAAATAGCCTTATTGCAATCAGCACCCATAGGTAACATGTTAAAAATAATCTAAGTGATTTTGTTCTTAAACCCTATTTTCTCACAATATTTATGCACTAAGATTTCACCTGAATGTATACTCTTAAGTGATTTAGGCATTTCAGAAAACTGTACACTTTAATGGTTTCAAATGACTAAGCTGAAAATGAAATTTCAGTAATTAAAGTGCATGTAAGGGGAGGTGTTTCATTTTGTTTTTTGTTTGTTTGCTTTCATCTAAAGGCCTCCAGTGTTTTTGTGTCTATTCTATAAACAGGATAGTATAAAATCATCTAGTTACAGGAAAAATGAAAAGTTAAACAATTGGTTACATTTATATGGCCCTAAAATATGTTGCTGAATTGTATTTATTAACTCAAAAAGAAAAAAAAATAAATAAATAAAACATCTTATTGAGTAGATGATTATATAGCATTACAAAAATCTGCCTTCCAGTGGAATCCTTTGGCTTACATATGTACAAGACTATAAATTTTGCTAAATATTTGTTTCAGAAATTGTCCAGAAGGATGAACAGATTGATTTTCCAGACCTAAATCATTTTAACACTGGATAGTACTCTGGAGAAAACTGTTTTTCTCTTCTTCTTGTTTGCAGGCACATTAAGATCACACACTGAGCTGCAGCAGTTCAGTTTTCTGGTCCTTTGCTTCTTTGATAAAGACAAAATGGAAAAGACACAAGCTTGAGAGACTACCTAAATAAAAGTTGTTGCTGAAGAGGAAAAAAAAAAAAGGGACTAATAAAACTATTACCTTAATTCTGAACTTAACTGCAGTCCAAATTTGAAAACATGAACAAGGACAAAGGCAAAAGGAATTTAATATTTTTTCATAAAATAAAATAACCCATAGATTTCGGTTTGTATAAAATATAATACACTTTCCTACTTTTTTACAAGAAGTCAGCAATAGCTTTATTTTTCTATTAAACATGTCAAAATGTCGGAGCAGCATTTGACAAAGGAAAAATGTTCAGCTGTAAGAAAATTGTTTGCTAAGTCAATTTTCATTTCAAAGTTGTATTTAGTGATGTTCTGATTAATTTTCCCAATGAATTTGCTGACCTATTCTGTGCTGACTCATTCTCTTTTAATTTACATTCTGTAGCTGTGTTTTTAAAAATACTATAATATACTTTTCTCCATCTGAAAAGAATACTTTTTTTTTTTTCTTTTCTAAATGCCCTGGAAGGATATCCCATGCTTTTGCCTTCCTATTAGACACTTAATACTGTCACTTTAGTTCTTTGATGAAAAATTGATGCTGTACTTATCAGGCTGTGCTCTGGCTCCCTCCAGAAGGACCATGCTTGCCGAAGTGATATTCACAGATCTTTAAGAACAGGGGGGAAAAAATACCTACATTATATCAGAGCTCATTAAAAACTGAAAAGTCATGAGTGTTTTTCCTCACTTCTGTCATTCATAACATGCATCAAACACAATTATATGTGTGTGTGCCCATCAGTAACACTTTGCAACTGCAGTTACTAAATCCATAAAGCCAAGAAGTACTTAATTTTTACCTAGGGTAATCATTTTTCAACAAACTGATTTTAAAAATATTGACATCTGATTCTAGCAAAATGAGCAAAGGTGAATACATCCTAGCAAAAATGGGGATATATCTCCAGTAATGTCAAATGTGAACACATTGCATAAATATTATGAGACTGAATTTAGACCCTTTACTGCTTCTGCTGGATGAAATTCTCCTGTAAAACTGAACGAAACATCCTGTTTATTAATTTAGGGCTCAATATACATATTCTAGAGATTTACATCCCTTTAACGCTGGCGTCCAGCTAGAGTGCTATATAAAGGACACTCATGTCTGTTTATATATGTTAAAGTTTAGTATAAAGCTTAGTATGAAACATCTTTTTTCTTCAGAGAGGAAAAAGAAATTTGTTCCTTCAGCTAGCAAGTCATTTGTTTTCCTTCCAAATGATTTTTCTTTTTCTGACAGGCTCAGATTAAGAGAACACCGGCCATAAATGCTACAAGAAAAGTCTCCTTTCAAATGCTGCATAAAACTGTAGAATCTGTAAAATATGGAAAAGAGAAATTTCCTAGGAAGAACTACAACCTCTAGTATTTGCAATCTGAATCTCTTTGGTTTATGAATAAATAAGTAAGCCACCTCCATTTAGTCCCTACTTTTGAAAGAGAATGGTATCACTAAGAAAGACCCTGAAAGCCATGTGGAAAGGTAAGTTTTATGCATCTTAGGAAAAAAAAAAAAAAACTTTCAACACCTATTTGTCAAAACTCTCATTTCCTATTAAGTAAATGAAATGGAATTGTTGGTGCTACAGTGGTTTAGTGGATTTCTCCTTTTCTAAATGAACACAACCTGCTGGATCCTGCAAATTCATTAAAAATGTGATTTTACAGGGTAGAGGGCTTTAGGAGCTGCACAAACCCATCAGACTTTATGAGTTTTCAGTCCAGTTTCATTCACAGGGTGCGAGTGAATGTCTCCCAGTTCCCAGAGAGCCTTCCCTCACAAATAAAAAACACAGAGATAAATTGGGAGACACGCAAGGCAAGTAAAAACTGTAATTAAAGCATACTTTTATTCTCAGTCTATTGCAGCTATCTTACTGACAAACCGTTCCTCCATCTGCTAACCTGCCAATAGATCAATAGTATTTACTTAAGTATAGGGTGTCTGAATCTAATTTCACTCTAGTTTTGAGGTTATCATTGAGCGCATATTCAGCTGTAACTCCAAGCACACTCAAGACCAGTCAACTTGCCGTATAAAATGTTAAAACATGCTTACCTTTAAGCATATGCATGTCTGGAGCTAACGGGATCATTTACATATTTCTTAAGTATACTATATAAACTCACTGGATCAACACAGAGGGTTTTTCATTTTCAGGATTTTTTGCTGTGGGTTCAAAAACCAAGACCATCAAAGTATGCTGCTAAGCACAGCTTTCACCCACTTGATATCTGCAAGATACACTTCATGGCCAGAAAGTGAAAATAAAAACCAGGTAAATTCTGTGTTACTACACTAATATCAGACAGCTGACCATAATTTTCCACTTACATTCCAGTTCATTTAAGTGTTAAATATCAGTCCTGCTGGTGTTTTATGAACTTTACTCATAACGATTACAGATGGCACTAAAACCAAGTCCATTGTTTGGCTGCTCTTTAAACTTCCCTTCTTGTGCAGGATTTCTGGGTTCTACATCTGTAGGAAAAGCAAAAGCACACACACACACACACACACACACACAAAATAAATAAATAAATAAATAAAAGAAAGAACATAGAAAACAGGTGTCTTCTTGAATATTCAAATAAAGGTGGGATAAACGTGCAGTACAAGATGCTTCTGAATGCTTGTACTCCCCTCTGCCAGTTGTGTCCTACGTTTCCTTCATGCTTTCAGGATGAGTCTCCCCTATCTTTTGCAATAAAAAATCTAGCAAAATTCCTTAAGGTTCCTGCTAAACTTTATGGGTGTACCTGTTGTTTCTGATGCTCAATGGATGATTTCTATAGTCATTTATACACTTCATTATATAAAAACCTCCATGGGAAATCCCAGCATATACTCAGAAAAAAATGCAACTATACTGGAAATTCAATACCCAGGGTTTGGCTCGTAGTAGAAGCATCACATTGCTTTGACATCTTTTGTTTAAAAGAGCCATTCAGAATAGTTTGGGGCCATTTGAGCACACTGCCTCCCCAACTGCTGTGGAGCTGTTCATGTCCCACCCAACTTTGCAACCCAGGTGGTCTCTTGCACCTCTCATGTGCTTATCTTGGGAAGGAGATGTGGGGAATGCCTTCACCTCGTTGCCTTATGACCAGATATCTCAGGTGCTGCTCCAATGGCTTTCCTGAGAAGGGAAACCCTGGTGATGAGTGTCTGCATGGTTTCAAGGAATCTCATTCCAAGACTTCCAAGTATGCTTAAGATTTCAGGAATACTTCAGTGGTTATGAAAATCACAACCTTTCAGATAAGTACAGAGGTTCAGAGGTATCAGAGAGATCCACTCAGGCTTCTCTGGGTACAAGGATTTATGCCTCCCCACACGCCTACCAAGGAATGTTGTGTATTCCCTGTTGCGAAAACTGCACCCAGCTATTTGCTTGCACATATATGGTCGTGTATCTCCTCACAGTGTAGATAGTTGTATTTGCAAGAGTGGCCTTGGACAGTAAAAGTTTTTGCAGTTCATGTTTTCCCCATATTAAATTATATAAGTATAAAAATTTATGACATTTATTTCTTATTTTTTTTAACTATCGTATGAATGATTTTACCACTATAGTAAATGTTTCCAATATTTTTTTCAAACACAAAACCACTAAGCAATCTTTGTATTTACCATGCTCTGCTTTAATACATAAATCAAAAGACAATAACAAGCCTAATGTTGAAGAAAATTTTTGACACTTCATACATTAAATAGAAGTAGCCGATAAACAGTTTAGATGAAATTATGGCTTGAAATGTAGTTCCCATGAGGGCTGTGGTTCATAAATTGTTTTTATGCTGCTTCTGTCATTGTTGATTTGAGATATGCACAAGACACCCGCAGTCATTACCAGTGCTACCGTTACTTAACTTGCCCTTGCTCTGAATGATATTTAGACACGTGGAGGCTACCAACTGTCTATTTCTGTGAAAAATGTGTTGTTTGGTTGTCATCACATGTGTAGCATGTTGCCTTCTGTTTTAAAGTTTGACACATAATAAGAAAAGGGGGGAAAAAAAACTTTAAGTTTGGAAAGTGTCTAAAATCCAGAAGCTTCTGTAGCAACTTGGGATACTTGAGGGAGGGCATTTTCAAATCAATACAAAATAAACTTTGTATTTGATTAGTAATTGATCTAATTATACTGATTCATTAAGGCAAATCATTTCAAGGTCATTGGTCCTTTCTGTATCGCAGCTTTCAGATCTCCTGGAAAGATATGCTTGCTTTTTTCTTCTACACTTAATATTTTTCCATAGCCAACACTGAGTACGTAAATCATTCCTTCAAAGGTTCCAGTGTGGTGTTATCACCAGAATATTTCTGCCTCCATGTAAATAGGTATGCCAATGTTCACCTTAAATACTGGAAATGGAATAGTTTGAATGAAACTACTACGGTCTCCAGCTAGGCTTGGAGGAAGAATTTAATTTCTCAGTTCCTTTAGTGCAAGGTAATGTTTTACAAAATACCTGAGAATATATAATATTGTATCATTTACATTCAGGTTTTGGTCCTCAAAAATTTCAATTTTCCATGCAAATGCTGCTTCCCTAGTTTAAGTCTTCTCATAGGCTGTATTCTGTGTTACTTCAGCATGGAATAATTCACAAGGGAGTTAACAGAAAGCTAAGAGTTAACTCCAGTGTTCAGGTTAGTAATGCTCTAATAACAATGCCTTACAAATAAAACATCCATGGACAGATCTAGCAAAATGATAAATTTATTAAGTGTACCAGTTGGGTTCCAACAGGTCAGGGTAGAGCCTCTCTGCAAGCAAAGGTGGCAGGCTGCGCAAACTGACCTTAATCATCATGCTAACTACGTGACAGCACATTTGATGAAAGCTATACAAATGGAGCATTGTACCTGCATGGCAAATATATGCCTTCAGCACAAACAGAACTAATAGATTTTAAGAGAGACTTTATGCCTTCATGAGCAACCAGTCTTTAAAGAATACACATCCTTAGCACAAATCCTGATGATGAAGTATGTGCAAGCAGAGCTCTTAAAAAGAGTGTATTTGAAAGAGAGTCTACATGGCGCGGCAGATTTCCTATTTGCTATGCTTTCTGTTCACTCTTCCAACACCTCCATACAGAGATTTTACAGCAAAATACACACTTATTTGAAGAAAAAGTGTGGGTCTATCTGAAATAAACCATAAAAATATCGCTTCTCCACTCATGACATTTGGCATTGTTTTGCGGGGAATGGCACAGTGTGCTGATAGCACCTTTTTTTTTTTCCTCTCCTGACAATTTATATTTGTAGATGCCATTGACACTGTAGAGAAACTGTAGGAGTTACCCAGCAGCTAGCAGGGCAGATTTTCAAAGTTCACCTTAGGCAACTACATACACACTATTTGTTCTTCCTACAAGTTATAAATTTTTCAGTGGAGAGATTCACACCAGCATATTGGGTATATAGGCATAACGCATGCAATTAACTTACAAAAAATTAATAAGGAGCACAAATCTCCTAACCTGCACTTTNGGGGGAAGGATGCTGTAAAACTAATCATCCAGCAAAGGGTTTATCCTTTTATGGTACGAGGAGCTGAGTTCATCTTTGGGCTGTGTCCAAAGGAAAAATCTACAGAGAATAAATGTATTCCTAGAGAGCTATTAAACTTGCACTAGGCATTAACATTGATAGCATGTTGATCTAGCTTCTGTCTTTTCTACTACCCTCATTAAATTGACTAACTACCTTTCCTTCTTCAGATCCAGTAGCCTCTTACCCACTCACTTGTACTGAAATCACAGCTACCTTCACCATGTTGGACCAAACTCTTCTTCCTAGGGCTTTAAATTCGTCTCTCTCCTAGTGGAGGAACTCCTCTCACAGCTTTCTCTTCTTTTCTTGCTTGCTGTGAAAAGAAAAATCCATCATGATTTGCAGTTTTCAGACCAACATTGTCTTTGGTGTCCAAGATAGGAATTGGAAGGATTTTAACTGCCTTGTATCTGAGACAGAAGATAAAAAAATCCTGTTCTAGAGTACAATTTATCTCTGGAATCTGAATTCTGCCAGCACTACACTGTGGACCATAGTTTTTCCTCCAGCTTGGATTCTCTACCTGAATGTACCCTCCCTAAGCAAAAAGTCTCTCTTGCCTTATTCCTTGCCTTCTCTGTAGAGCAATCAGTGAGGGCTACTCAGGAGACAGGCCTTTCTCCTGTCAAGAAGCCATCAGTTTTGCTATAGTCTGTGTGCATCCAAAAAGGGTGCAGGGAATACCTCACGAAGTCCAGATCTCTCAAAACCAGATGTTGCAGGGCCCGAGCTCCCCTCAGAGGGCTGAGCGTCTATTTTGGTGTAACCTTACACTGCCTTACTCCTGGGAGCTACGACCTGTGTCCCTGTATCTCCCCTCTCCAGATTCTTGCCACTGCAGTTCTCTTCCTCTTCTTCCTGCTCGTGGAGATTAAATGTGTACAAAAACATCTCTACTTTATCTTCTTTTCTTCGTCATTTTTGTTGACAATTCCATTATGTTCCTCTATTGTTCCTTCTCCTACACAGCTTTCTTGGGCAATTCATAGCCTAAAACTCAGGTCAAGTCTGTCCAGCTTTGCCTCTACTTAAAACTACCTCCAAATCTTCTGATTTCAATCTCCCTTCACTCACATCGCAATGAAAACAATCACAGTAAAGAGCACATTACCTGCTCTGGTAATTGGCTCTTCTAAGTTTTTAGGCTGGGGTCATCTGTATAACATTTTCTAGGTTAGGTTTCTAAAACCAGCCGAAGGATGTGGAGCATAACCCTGTATTGCGCTGGGCTGGATCTGAACTCTGTTAGATTTGACAGCAACCTGCCAAGGCTTAGGTCCTGGTTTCGTGACAACAGAGAAAGCCTGCCAACGGCCCACCTCAGATCTTGCCTTAAAGGTTAAGATTCAGTTGTTAAGACTTCTTCTCTGCATACTTAAGGATTAATTATTGCCAATGGGCTAAAAAAAAATTATTACCCACCAAAGAGGTATTTTAAATTGTTTTCTTTTGATGTCAGTTAATGATATAATTTTTTTCAAGGGCTTATGAGAAATGTACTGCTTATTCTGGAACATGTATATAAAATGACCTTCCTACACATGGAACACACAGAAAGAAAAGACTTTTTACACAGTCAAAGTACAAACAGGCCTGAGCTACTTTTGGTGCCTCTTTTGCTTGTTATTCCTGTGTGAGACTTAGTGTGACATTACCCACCTTTATTTATATATATATATAAATATATGTACATATATATGCATATATATATATGCATTTTTTTTAGAAAAGCAACCCAGGAATATAGACACATTCACAGCGAAAGCAACCTCTTTTTATTCATGACTGTTTAACCCTCTCCTCTGAGAATAGTCCCCTGAGCCAAGGTTTATTGTCAATCACCAAAAAAAAAGTGGGGGGTTCATTACTTTCCCCTTTTAATTGTAGGGCAGGGGCCTTTAAATTTCCATGAGACTTTCCTAAGAGAATTTCTTCTGGACAGAATTTCCTTGAACCTGGTAATCAAGACCACAGGATACGTGTTAATTGTCCTTGACATGCAGAATTATCTGCATTTACCCTAGCTAATAACATTACCCCAGACATACTGTTTTCCAAAAACATGGTTCAAAATCATCTATAAATTTAATTACCAAAAATTAGCTCTCATTCAAATAATACAAAGATTGACTAACACTAGAAAAGCAAAAAGAAATTAAGAGAAATCTTTTACTTTGTCCTTAATTCACCCTGTTGGGCTTCTATTCCCTACAACATTAACTGCATGGCATGGGAAATGACTCTTGTTTATAGTTCCTGTTGTACTAAGGAACAATTGCATTGACTAAACATCAAGTTACAGAATTAATTTTGAATGTGTTTGCTTCAGAGGAATAAAGTCAATAGTCTCAATGATCTGTACATTTTTATTTCTCTGAACTTACTCTTTGGAGTGTCTAGTTATGTAAAAAGGAGAAAAAAAATACGTCTTGTGGAAAGCTATTAATAGAAATAGTTTTGTTTAGAGGAGCAGCGCACCTTTGCCCTCCAACTCTGCTTCTTCCCCAAGTGTTTTTTTTGTTTGTTCGTTTTTTTGTTTTTGTTTTTCTTCCTCCTTTCTGGTGATGAAGCTGCCTGGCCTGACAGCTCCTTGCTTCACTGCTCTCAGATGCCTCCAAACTTTCCTTTGAAGCTGTAGAAATTGACCCATGAATCAGAGCAGTGATGAGACACAAGTGCAGACTGACCAGAGGAGAAGTTCGTCTGACAGTCCCGTGAATCAAAAGGCTCTCCTAGGTCAAAGAGGTGGGGATCCTTTTCAGCAAGGGAAAACTAATGGCAAACCTTCGAGCAGGGGTAGCCTCCTGAAGCACGGCTCTTAGCAGAGTAATCATTTCTCACAGCACTAGCCAGGAGCCTTCAAAGATTTCAGACTTTGATGCCCTTTATGTATCAGAAGCCTGAGTGACTCCCGCAGAAGATACTGCTTAGCCTTCATCCCCTCCCCAAGCCATGTGTGATGACTTTTGTTTGGGAAATTGCCTGCTCAGGCAGCATTTTTTTTCTTTCTTTCTTTTTTGTTTCTGCAAATTCAACACATAGAAATAAGAGGTAATTAAATTGAAAGAGATGCCAGGTCCATCTGCAGCTTACAACTTGTTATTCCAGACTAGAGCCTTGAAAGGTAGCGGGGGCTCTATCTGCTTGTCCATGTCTACAACTCTTCATACCTTGGCCCTGGGGACTGCGGTGAGTGTGGTTCATAAACCCGGGGCTGCATGCCCTGAAGAGAGTGGAGCTGTTTTGGAGGCACTGGGAGGACAAACACTTACCGAAAAGATTTCTGGATGTGCAGCAAAGCGATGTGCCCGTGCTTCAGATGATAACTTCCACTATCAATTAATTCTCCTCATTTGTACCATCAAAGCTGAAGCACAGAGAAACAGGAACAAAACAAGCAATGTTTACATTTTACTAGTCTTTTTATATTCAATTAAACATCTTTGCTGATATTTACATAGTTGAATGGCACTACATTTACACCGTGCAATTTCATGTTATTTCTATGTAAACATTTCTTTAAAGCCAGATGTAAGTTTGAATTAGTTGTGAAAGAGTCACTAAAATAAAATAAACTTCCATTTGGGGGTGATCACAAATTACTCTAATACTGAAGAGCAAGCTTGTTAAAATACAAAGAGAAAAGTAAACAATATTAAACGAAGCTGAACAAATCAGGAAAACTAACATACAAGTTCCCTTCTGAAAAAAAAAAAAAAAGTTTATCTTATTGAAATAAATTATGAGAATTACAGGTGAATCTAAATTCAATGACAGTTTAAATCTAGCAATATGAAATGACACAGTAGCTTAAAATATATAGACCAGTTGCATATATATACTGGGTCTGAAATTCCTACAGTGCAATTTCAAGCAGAATTTATCTCATCTCCCTTTAATTCTAGCTAAATCAAAAATTGCAGTTTCATTCCTCCATCCAGTTTTCTTCTGCAAATCTGCTACCAAATCACACTTTTCCGTAGAAGCCTCCTAAGATTTACATGATTTAAAAGTAAACTTTAAGTGAAAGAATGGAGAAGCACAATCTCAAAAACAACAAGCTCATAATCTTTTTTTGCTCTTTTTTGTCTGACATCATGTTTCTCTGATGCAATATTATACCTCATTTAGACTTAAAAATCTTCAGGGGTAACTGTGGTTTTATTTCTTCTCTTTTTCCTTTTCACCTGTGATGGTAAGTACAAATAATAAGCCAGATCTTTAAAGCCATACTTTTGCAAATTCTACACAAGTCTCTGGAAAATGCAGGTGTTGAACAACAAAATCTGAACATACAAAAATCTTCAATTTTAGCTTTCTCGGGGAAGATGTTCTTTCAAAATATTTTGTCTGGAAGACTTCTTGAAGAACAACATAGCAAACAATATGGCCATATGTCACTGACTTTCAGGTTCCCAGTGCCTGAATAATGGCATCCAGATAATAGTTATCAATGGTTTCTTTTGAGAACAGGAGGATGAATCAAAAGAGGTTCTGAAGAGATCTGTCCTGGGACTACTTCCAGTCAGTATTTCATGTATAATCCAGATGATAAAATATGGAACATAACTGAATTTTCAGACGACATGAAGCTAGCAAGAACTGCAAGTAAGTTGAAGGGCAAGAGTGGAACTCATAATCATCCTCATTAGATAGAGGATGGATGGGTGGTGGGGGGAATAGAAATCTTACTATGCTGAGGCAGAAATAATTAGCTGCAGAAGAACAAGAGGGAGAGCAACGAGCTTGGGATATTTTTCTTAGAGATGGATTTAGTGGCTGCTGCACAACAGAGGCTGAACATAAACCATCAATGTCAAACTACAATAAATAAATAAATAAATAAATAAATAAATAAATAGATAAAGTGTGAACAAATATTAATGGAGGCACTGTACGATAAGTGGAGAAAGCCTAAAGGTCTGACCTACGGGATCCAGTCTTAGCTAGCCAAAGGATCAATTAAAGAGTCAGCAAAACCTGCTAGAAAATCAAAAGCATACTATTCCCCCCCACCTTGCCTCGTCCCCCCCAAAAAAAAGACTAATGCATTTTTAGTCTCAAAAAAAAAAACTGTTTGGAGAAGAGAATGATGAAGAGGAACATGATAACCGTCTTCAAATATGTGGAAGTCCGCTACAAAGAAGAAAGGAAAAACACATTCTCCATTTCAACAGTGTCTAGAAAACAGAAGACAAGGAGCTTCAGTAGCAGTGGAAGAACATTCAAATAAGACTTCAAGAACAGCTTTTTTTTTTTCAGTAAGAAACACTGGAATAAATCACATGGAAAAGAAGATATTATCTCCTAGAAAAATACGTAAGAATGCAAACGTCTGCCAGGTCTGAACAAATGCTAATACGTTGCAGCAAAAGGTGAAATAGACGCTTCTTCAGATGCCCTTCCACCTTTTTTTTTCTAATGTTTCTTTTATTCTTTACATAGTTGAGGGCTAATCATTCTTTCTGAAAATGCTTCGGCTTCACTTATTTGAAAAATAGGTGGTAAGAGCCATTTTGTTTAGTCCATAGGCCTAATAGGTGTAGTCAAGCTGAAGAAGAATATTTTCTGAGTATGCCATCATGCATCCAATGCACTTGTTCGACTATTTTTAAGTTCGGTTATTAGAAGGGATTTTGACTAGGTCCTCTGCACAGGACAAGCTGCTGCTCTGATGAATTTCTCCTGCAAGGGAAGTCATTTGATTTCTTTATTAAACTGCTCTCTCTTGAAAGTGAAGAGATAATGATACACACTGAATTATACAGAAATTTCTTTAAGGAAGAAATTCATCTTAAACACGGAGGTACAGAAAAGGATGACAGTGATTGATCTTCTCACCACTCAGCAGCGTCGGCAGAGCTACAAACATATATTGTTTTTACTCCTCTGGGAGTTATTTATTGAGCAAAGGGAGGTGGATAACCCTTCCTTTGAAGTCAAACATCTTGCTTGGATAAGGAGACATGTTGCATGAAACGAAAGTAATAAAAGGACAAAATGTTTTATTAAATCTTCTTTATCACAATATTGTGTTCCAATAGCATGATCTAATTAAAGATGTATATGAACCTCTTTTCATCTGAGGATTAGTTCAGAGGCCTTCATTTATTTTGAAACAAACACACTGCTGAAAATTTTCCAAGATCTCCACTGATGTACTCATTCCACTTTCCCTGTTAGGTGTAGATGCCTTAACTACTGCTTCAGGATTTGTTGTAGAGGAGGGAAAAAAAAAAAGAAAAATAAAAAAAAGACATCAATTTTTGAAGGGAAAAGACAAATGTTTTCATTATTAGAGCAGCAAGACAAGTACAGCAAGGCTTCACTGGCTGGCTAAGCGTAACAGTGGACAGTTCTCAGAATCTATTTCAGTGCCCACAAGAAGTTATCTTCAGCTCAGCGCTTTCCTTTGTGTGCAAAGAACTACAAAATCAGATGCTGAAATGTCTTTAGGAAAATTGGGTTCCATATGCATTTCTCTCAAGACCAGCTGGACTCCCAAATGAAGGAGCGGTGGCCTTCCTAATTTTCTGCTCATGTTGGTGCTAGAGGAAAAAAAACTCGGGGCTAGAGTTATTACCTTTTCCTCTACCACTTCATTAACTTTCTCCCCAATACTTGCAGTTTTCTTAGCCCAGCAAAAATATTAGCATTGAAAAGGTCTTGTTTTACTTACAAAATCTATTTCAGCTAAGTTCCTTTCCATTTACTGGAAAATGCGTTTCTGCCATGTTAAGTGCAAAAAAATAAATTAGATATATGCAATAAAAGCAACCATATAAACATAATAAATTTGTTTATTTCGGTGTACTATACTTCACATCTCTAATAGTTAGAATTTTATGATAAAAAATTCTGGCTCTTGTTACCTACATCTCAGAAACTTTTGCACAATTGCACTGAATAGCTTGCAATTCATTAGGACTCTGAATATGCGACAATAAAGTGGCAAGTGCAATTGTGCAAAAGTTTCTGAGATGTAGGTAACAAGAGCCAGAATTTTTTGTACTTGCAAAAAAAGAGCAAGTATTCTGTAATGACAGACTGGACGTGTTTTTCCAAGTATTGGTCAATATTTCGTTGCACTAGACACAAAAGACATTGTTTCCTATCTGGAAACAAATTTGGAGGGATATCTTGTTTTTATTCATTTCTTTTACTTCTAGGTTATTCTCTTCAATATTGCTCACCTAGTTCTTTCCTCTTAACTTGTAACCATTTTTGTTTTAATTGCTGCCATCTATTTATCCATGTTTATATCTAAGAAGATTCTTCATTGAGAATGTAACCTCCGAGTGTAGAGTTCTTTACTTATGCCCACAAGTGTACTCAAAAGTCGTCTTGTAGTCCTTACAAATTGCCATCAAACCTTTCATAAATCCTTCACACTTTATTTGAAATAAAGTCAGAAGCCATCGAAATTAAAAAAAAAAAAAAAAAAATGCCATCAGTAAGTACTTCTGTCCTTACAGATATTAGATATTCTAGACCTCTGTTCCTGGAATTCAGCAGTCTCTGGATTTCTTATGACTCAGATTTGACAAACTTAGGGCCCAGGACCATCTGCTTTATCAGCCTTTTCTTGACCATAATTAGGGCATTATTTAAAAGGAGGAAGTGTGGATACATTATTAACTTCTCTAGTCTCGGGGGAGGAGATAAAACCTTTTTTGCTTGAACTGATATAACATAGCCATGTGCTCAGGTAATTGGAGCTGTTACAAGCACATTTTAAATACTGTAAATTAAAGCTTACTTACAAAATGTGTAAAATAAAATAACTTTAAAGAAAAGTAGATGGAATCAACTATTGAAGTCAAATGAGAGGTCACACTTTTCAGATGGGGAGTTGTATTTGTTTTTCAATATGTGCTTTTGTACTTGTAATTAAAATTGAGGCTAAATATTAACATTTTGGAGGAAATGAGCTGAAAATAACATCTACATGAGGATAATTCTAGGAAAGAGGTCCAGTTTAAGCAGAACAGGACTTTTATTGTACTTGTATCATTATAGGATTTTCATTAAGCGTCATCACTTGCTAAAGACTGAAGGACACTATGCTATGTATAGCAATCACTTCTGTGCTTCCTTCTAGAAAACTGCCATGCTTTCCTCCTACTGGCTTGATGGACACTTGAGATTCTAACAGAATTTTCCTTCTTCTTTCTACAACCATTTTCCTGTCTTTTAATATTAAAAGTGTAGGATTCAATCAATGAAATGTTTAACAATTGCTGGCAAAGTGTTCGTAACTAGTACTGACATCCAGAAGAACAGCAAGTTCAGACAGTGAAGAATCCTGGAGTATTGGACCTGGAAAATGAGAATGGCCATTCCACTAAAAGCCATTTGGTCTCTTGCCAGCCGAACCACTTGTCGGATATTTATTATAGCCAGGAGCAAATTCATATTGTATCTCATGTCATAGATAGAAGAAGAAAAATATTCAATGTCCCAAAACTGTTCCTTTTCAACTAGTTCTGAAGTAACACTGTAGTAAAGTAGAGAAATCTGATGTTTACAGTGGAAGAAAAGAAACTGACCCAGGTCAAGATGATGACATAATGAGAGGCAGAAAAATGGCAACAGGGGATTCTGAGCTAAGATTATTGCTAGAACACAGGCCAAGAAGAGGAGCATTTGAAGACTGATGGAACATGGGAAGAAGGAAGATGATCTGGCACCACAGAATAGAACTTCTGTTCTTTCCCAGTCCAAAGTTGGAAAAAACAGTTTTTGAAAATAAAAAAAAAAGAATTTCAACATCTATTTGCATCCAAAAGACATTCCAGAAATAATAAAGAAATAATAAGGCTACAAGACAAAGGCTCTGCACAGAAATCATTAAAAAAAAAAAAAAAATCAAGGAACTCACTAGTGCCTACAAAAAAAAACAAGGTAATTCAGACAATAACTAACACACAGAAAGGAGAACAACAAATATTTCTAGTTATTGGTACACTAGCATTGCATTATCTCCAACAGCTGCAGAAGAGATGAAGGAAAGTGGAGCAGAGGAGCACAGTCAAACCCATAGCCAAACCCATAGCTAGCCTTGGAGCAGAGCGCATAAGCACCTATATATGCGTCACACCCAAAACTTACATACTTGGCAAAGGAAAGAAATATGTACAGGTGAAAATACCTCACTTTTCTAAAAGCTGAAGAAAAGAAGGCCGTTTTCCATAAACCCATTAGCTTATTCAGGAGCAGACTACTGATCCTGTAGCATGACATAGGGCTGGATATTCGGTGCTGTTGAATGTGCAGATGGTAGATGCCAATTACTGCATTTTGGCACAGCTTTTCTTTCACTCCTGTTTGACACATTCCTTCCAGAAGAGATCTGTCCAATGTCCAGCACTCAGGACAACAGAGAAACAATTCTCCAGCTGCTAGCAAAGCAAGGGGAAACTGGCCCCATTCGAACAGGTCAGTGCAAATCTTCTGGATATCGGTGACCTTTGGAGCAAACTTATAAAGCCTAATAAAATGAATAGAAAAGCTATGCTATTTTATATCCTCATGTTCTGGGCATACAAAATCCTACTTCTAAGTCTAATGTAGAACATCCTTTACAGAAGAAAAAATAAAGTAAAAGATGTCCTGTTACAAATGATGTCCCTACCCACCTTAAAATCAGTCTTCAAATTAACAAATGATCTTTTGCTCCACAGAGATTTTCCTTTCTAAATTGTTGTTTCCTGCATCATTTATTGTGTTCTTTGATCTTGAGCTGTACCTTTAAATCTATGTCATCCTTCATAGGCTGTTTAGATAAATGTAGCCTAATAACTTCGCAGTTTTATCTTTAGTAACACAGATAACTATCGCACATCCAGCAACGTGCAGTTGTGAACGACCATGAGATACTATTTTTAAAACTTCATAAAACAACAAAAACAGCTCAAAGCCCTTAAAAGATAATACTAGTGGCTATTATTGCGACTGTAAAGAAAGTCTATAAACTATCACAAGATATCTTTTATATTTTTCTATTTCAAAAACAAATATCACAGAAAATATCATTACTTCTTAAGATCTTAACTAACAAATAATTCTGAACTACTTGTGCATTCAGATCCCAGATTATATGAGCCAGACTTCTGGTGGTGAATCAGGTCCCTCTAGTATTTATACTTAATACTTCTAAAACCATTTTGATTTGTAAATCTCTTTGCAGACAGTAACAAAAATCTGAGTAGGAGAATCACAATACAGTGAAGTAATTCTAAAATAATAAAGCATTATCAGACTTTATTACTTCAATGTTAGAGAAAAGCTAGAAAGGTTACAAGTAAAATACTTAGTGAAGATGAAGCCCCTGGAGACATATGACTCCAGCTTCTTAGGAAGCAGGATTGTGCACAAAAATTGTTGGTGACTTTGCTACATAAGGTTTTCTGATATTAAGTCACTTAGAGCATGCCTAAGATTTCAAGAACAAAACTGAATCAAAGCTGGGTACCAAATTATAGTTTGGAAGATTTTGCTGAAGGTAGTTCCCACATGTTAAATGCCTTACATAGAAATTGATTTTGAATATGCTTTTCCATCTATTAAAAAACCCTCCGTAGTAAATTGAGAATCACATTATTATTTTATCAATTATGATTCCTTGTTCTGAGCTTGTCAAAAAAGCTCCTGTGAATAAACTGGTTCACGAAATTTCTATTAAATGTAACTAAACTCATATTTTCCCTAACGTCATTAATCATTCTTCCTGTTGAAAGTGATCAAAAATATGGTGTGAATACCAGTGACCACCTCTTTCGGTAATTCCTTCCTCTAATGAAGACAAGTATATTAATTCTGATATAGACTGTCTCACGTTAGAGTCTAGTTTGGAGTGTGTACCTACTGTGTAAAACAAAATTACGATTATAGCGTGTGAGAGATGCCCACCCTAACCGGTCTAGGTGTCCCTCTGGCAGCACTAGTGAAGATGCAGCAGCCTCTTCATCGTATCTCATCTTCTGCAGAGCTGAGCTAGGAATAATTCTCTGCTTCCTTCCACAGAGAAAGGCACATCCATTCTGCTGCAGTGAAGTACATGGTGAGTACATACACAGCACTCCCAACACTTTGTGAAATCCTCATTTTCTCATGTTCTGGGGAGTGAAGAGCTGGGACGATAGTGGTGAAGACCTGTAACTACCTCTTTTCTGATATTTGTTGAATGCATTGAATAATCATATTTGCTGGTGCCCTCTTTACAGTACAGATTCCAAATTAAGGTAAATTGACTTAGACAAACATAATTGGCAGAAAAACAAGGCAAGAGGAAGAAAAAATGTCTTTCAAAGTAGCCTAGCCCAATCGATGTAGTCAAGTTCAAGTAGCAAATATTGTTGATGATTATCTGTCTGTCTGCCTATCTGAAAGCTTACTGTAATCCATAGCTCTAAAATCTGTTTACCTTTTTCTCACCATGGTAACACACTGAAGTTCCCAATTTTAAACTCAAAACTCTATAAAGTAGATTCACAGGAGTGTCGCTTGTCTTTTGAAGGGAGAGTAAACAAGGGAGAGAAATGATCAGTTTCAATTTATTTTTTATTGTTGCTATTGATAGGTACTTGGTAATAAAAGTCAGTGCAAGTGTTTTGTTACTGTCATAATTAAAATAATCTCAGATAAGATAAAATTGCTCAGATCTATCATTCTGTATCGAAGTGCTTGTTTCTCAATTCTTTTATCCTGAGCTTTTAGATTGGCATTATGTCATATTATTTCCATATACAAGACTGCACTGATATTACTGGTATGTTTTTAATATCAATAGAGGGGAAAAGAATAAACAGAAATACCTATTCAGTTCA
Organism: Nothocercus julius; assembly: GCA_013398735.1. Lineage (NCBI taxonomy): Eukaryota > Metazoa > Chordata > Aves > Tinamiformes > Tinamidae > Nothocercus > Nothocercus julius. The sequence continues at coordinate 6,147,572 of VZSV01000028.1, read as the reverse complement.
TCAAATATAGATTTTAGATTATTCTCAACTTCCTGTGAAATCGAGAAATGATGATTAACTTTTTTTTTTTGAAGAGGCTCACTTAAAAAAAAAAAAAAAACACTAGAAATGTGTTTTAACATAATAATAAACATAATGAATACATATATGGAGTCATATAGAGAGACTTTATTGTCCAGATACACAGTCATGAACACACACACACATGAACCTTTCTAAAGGACAAAGTTTGGCCATCATTTTCTGATCATGATGACTGATCCCTGTGTCATGTGTTACACATTACAAAAAACAGTAATATATTGGTATGAGATGCAGTTTAGGCTTTTACTTATGGCTTGCATGACACAGAAAAACAGAATTTTCAAAAAGCCTTTAGTAAGTTGGAAATCTAGTCACAGAGACTGGGGTGCTTAACTCACTTAAGATCTTCTGAAAACTTCACTCTTCTTCATTCAAAATTTATTTAGACTTATAAAAAGACCATAGGGCCACCAATTGAAAATATCTTTATGTCTTCTAATTTTACTTTTGCACCTAAACCTGTGAGTTTTGGGGTTTTTTTTCACATATATACATATGTACCTATATTTTACGTATATATGAATTAAGCATTAAGTGTTTATTTAAACAGATGTGTTTTCTTGATTCACTTGGAAATACCACCGTGATTATTTGACAGCTTCAAGAAAACTACACATATCTGGTGTCCACGTACCAATTAATATATTTGCCTTTCCTTCCAGTGTTACTGATTGTTCCTTGGGCTTAACCTTAGACAGTGACTTAGTTAAACGCTATATTGAATTTCACCATTTCCATTTGAACTACCCTTCTGGTAGTTCACTGAAGGGTTTATAGTTATCATGAGTGACCAAAGTACTTGGATGTGTGTACTTAGGTCAGTGTATAGGTCTATATATGTGGGATGGGAGTCAAATCTTTTAAAATAAAACAGCTGCACAAGAAACGGTCAAGCCATTGAAGGCAATATGATAGCTGCTATTAAATCCCACTTTGAGAAGCTTCTTTTAGCTTTGATGATTTTTTTTTTTCATCTCAAAAGTTGCTATCAATTTTTCACTGACCTCAGCTCAACCTCACAAAATCAACCTAACTTCTAGTTTGTACATAATTTTCTTGCGTGTGGAGAGAAAGAATAAAAGTAGTAAATTGCATAGAAACTGAAAGCAAACGGAAGTTGGGATGGTTTGGATTTAGAAAAACTTCATGGATTTTGTTTTTCTTTTGCAAAGTCAATACCCTGAGGTGAGTCAGATCAGGATCTCTTTTTATCTGAAGTTCAGAGAGGTTCGAATAAGTAGTTTGAGCCTTCATCATTAATTGTAACCAAATATCCTTGCTTACAAGTGATTGAGGATTGCTGCAAAGGTATTCTCAGTTTTTTTAGGGGAATGTAGCTGTTCTTGGAATAAACCTTATTTACATAACTCCTGCTCACTAGAAAGTCAGAGTAACTGATAATCTTTATGTTTGCAGCATCCTTTTTAGGTATCCTTGCTATATGTACTCATTTATTCCCATTCACATGGGAAACGGAGGCATAGAAGGACTAAGGCATAGAAGGCAAGAGGCTTCTGCGTCACCTAGAGTCTCCATGCTTCTGGAAGCCAGACACGAGTTGGGCACCGAGGATATTTTTCTCTGTGTGTAAGATGCAACCTGCGACGAGATTGACAGACTGACCTTGCTGAGCAGCAGACTCCTTATGGCCCCCGTACTGAGCACATCTTAAAATATTGCCCCTCCTCAGGACTTGAGTGTTTGGCCAGTACAGAGCTCCCATATTTCAGCTTGGGAAATCTGTGCAGCGTATGTTCACTCCACCCCACACTTCAGGAAGCAACACGTCCTGCTGCACATGCAGCACTTCACTGCTCTGAGTACTCACAGTAAATCTGACTTACAGAGTCTTTGCTGTGCGTGTTCCCAGTGACTGGGCAGCACATGGGCAGTAGGTCCATTAGACGAACCCCAGAAGTGTCAGACTTACTGTGCAGGCATGCAATGACTTTGTCACATGTGTGTAATAAATCTGATGCTCTCTAAAAGTGTTGGGCTGAGTGAGCGGGTTCATGCGGTCTTGTGGTTACCACCAGGCTGTATACAACCTGCTTGTGCAGCAGCCTGGGCAGAACATCTGACATGCCAAACAGCTTGAAATGCTAACAAATGTATAAATTATTCAACAGCTGCCCAAACCATGCTCTGGTCTGAAAAAGAGAATGTGGTCAGGAAATCCAGCTGTTTCATAGGCTAAAGTCAGTGGTTCATGATGGTATCCATGAAGTAGTTCATGGTCTTCTCTGGAACACTGGCACCTGTCCCTTTTCTCTCACATTGGAGTAAGTTTCCCTTTGCCTTTCTCTGCCTGGTCCAAACCTCACCTCAGGTAGTGGAGGAGGCCATTTCTTTCACAGGAAGAATGACCTTTTTTTCAAAAAACAAGTACTTTTATAAAATGGGTAGAAGAGTTGATAACTATTACATTCAGAGTGCTTATCTACCATACTTATCCAGATCTCTAAGTACTTATAACCTAAGAATGGTTTCCAGACTGATAGGCAAGGGAAATACTTGTCTTAAGGATTTAACCACCTGTATTTTGGTTGTGTTGTACTGCTGCTGTTCACATAACTTGCTCAAAATGACAAAGAAAGTCCAGAGGAGAAGTGGAGTGTCCCAGGCTACTAATTTTCTTGTCCCATCAAGTACCAGTAGTAGCATCAGATAACATATAATTTATTACTCAAATCTATTAACATAGGCAGGCCAAGAGAGACGTGCTCTGCCTTCCAGCCTTCTCTGGTCTTCACAGAACCTGGTCTTCATGCAGCTCTCAGCAGCAGCATAATATACCGTATTGGTAATAGGATACAGTCAGTGAGTGACCCGGTGTCTTTCACATCATGCCTCCTATACATGCTAACCCATTTGGCTGCTGGGAAAAAATTTAATGCCTTTTTTTTGTTTCTAAATATTAGGCAATTAGATCTGAAAGGAGGAAAATGGGAAGCCAACCTCATGCGTGGAGATGGTAAGACACCTTTGTGATAGCTGTTGGCAACTGTGGGATGTAACTCCATACCCCTTAACTGGCCTTGGGAAAGCTCTGTCTCTGCCACAGAAAAATTTTCTCCTCATGACAAAAATTACCATTCCAGCTGAAGGATGGACTTGTCAACCAGACTGCCTTTTCTAGGGTTACCATTACCGTCCTGAGGATGTTGAAGATCCTGGCGAGGTCTTGCATCTCTCCAGAGGAAGCCAGCAAAGCCTGTGCTCCATAGACAGGAAGCACTGGTGTTTGGTGGGGAGACCAGTTACCATGTGGTGTCACCAGTCCAAAGCTCCTCACACGCTCAGGTCTTCCTGCTCAGCTAGAGCATATCCTTTCAGTTCATACAGGGAACGACAAAGGTGAGCATAATAGATGCCACTGCCCACCAAGGCCGCTGCAGGAAATGCTATTGCATGCGGATGCTGCTACATGGGAGTTCACTGCCAAGGAGAAGACAGGACCATTAGTAGAAACCAACTGCAAGAGTACGTCTTCAAAGAAGACTGCACCACAATGGCAAAACCTTTAAAATTTTCTTCTTCTCCATGCATACTGCCTCCTTGTAGGAGGCCAGCTGTTTTCCAGCCATGAGTTTAGCTGATCCAGCACACTGAGCCCTTTGGTGATTTGTTTAATTCTATGATGTTGGTGAAGTATAATAAGAGGAGAATCATTACCACTGTATTTTTATCTCATTTCTTAAACAAAATCTTCCAGAGTTATGCAGTTTCTAATTTTATTGCCGCGCTATAAATGTTGTATTATACGCATGCCTTTGACATATTTTCCTGCAAGCCCAATGTTACTCCGTACACTTCATCCTTTTATAAAATCACAGACGGAGATTAGAACTGCGTTAAATTAGGGGCAAATTTTGTTCTCAAGAGCACTCCAGCTCCCTTTGACTCAGGTGGGATTTAAGAACATGACATGAGGGCAAAACAGGATGCACAAGAAATAGCTTTCTGCCCAGTGAGATTAGTTTATGAGGCACTGACAAGATTCCAGGGAGCGTCATTCAGATTTTTATGACAGATTTTTCACTGAACGTCTTCAGTAAGAAGACATCTTATATGTGGATTTGTTCTTTACTACTCTGAGACACCTTTGAGCCTGCAGCAGCAGCCATGCTCCTGGTTAATGCAGGCACTGGGGAACCATGGCATCAGGATTGCACAGCGGGAACACAAAAGGAGAAACTGTGGTGACCTTGGAAACTTCATCACTGATCGCAGGTTCAGGGTATGATTAAAAATCGGAAGCCAGAAAGCCAGACACACGGCTTTCAAGTTGGGAACACCCTCTGGTGACCGCACAGGGTCATGGTTGACCCTATTACAGCAGTCATAAGTTTGACCTGACTTACAGCAAGCGCAAGGCAGACTTTGAATAGGAAATGCCTCACAGTATGTGCCACCAACCAGGAACAGGAATAATTATATAGGGTATATAGCAAGACTAGGGTCTCAATGCCCTGTGGCATGCACAGGCTAGAGCAGGCATGCACTGGACACTCACACTGAGCACCTACAGTGGCAAAAGCAGCTCAGGCCTTACCTCTCCACTCTTCAGCCACTTTCCCTCCTTCTAACAATTTGCATCTGAGTTGCACTATTTGGGTCTGTTTTTCTTCCAGTTTTTATGGTGTCCCCCTCTCAGGCTCCAGATCTTTTCATTTTATTTTGTCATTTCCCTACAGTATTTTCAGCTTTACTCTTTTCAGTCTCCTGCTCTCTCTTTGTTCTTCTCACTCCCTATTCTTATTTTCCAGTCCAATCTCTGGCTTTTAGCTTCTTTCTCCTACTCTTTCTTCAAAGTCTGCAATCTCACTCCCACTCAATAAATCTCTTTTCTTTTGCTCTTTTTAGGTTATTCTTTTATTATAAGTTCCTTTCTCCCCAGCAGCCCTCATTTTTCTCTTCTACATCTTTAACTCTTATTCCTTTAAATTCTGAATCGTTACACTGTGCGCAGTTCTCAGTGTAACCTTCTCTACTCTCATAATATTAATCTGCTTGGTGCTGTCTCATTCACAGAGTGTTCTGCCTCTCCATCCCCTCAACTCTTAAAGCAAAGGAAATGGAAAACCATGATAAATCTCCATACAGAACTTCAAAGTTCCTACCCAATCCTCTTCAGTTTTCTTCTAACCCAGTCCATCAGGAAAAATTTATCTGTTGTATACATCTTCTCTCCAGCTGGTGGACAAGGACTCAGATTCCTCCACGAAACTAAGGCAAAGGCCATTTGGGTTCTTGGAGCTCAGTAGAGCTCCTATATATTCTCTGTCTACAGTAGAAGGCTTCTGATTTATCTCAGGTATTCTCCATTAGAAAATCTTCATTCTGGAATAGTTGTTCCATTGTAGTACCAACAAATGAGTTACAAACTGGCAAAGATCTTTCTGATCAGGTTATATAAACTTGGGGGAAATAGAGCTCTGGAGAAGAAATCTGTTTAGATGAAATGATATATGAATATATTCCAAGACTCCTCTTGAAAGCATCTCTTCAGCTGCCTATACCCTTTGAGAATAAGAAAGATATCTATTCATCCACCCAGTGTTGTGCAGCCCATCCCGCAAAGAATTCATGTACAGTGTTACCTACCCTTCAGTCTATTTATTGCTAAAATGAGGCATGAATCAATGGCAATGCTGTAAGAATCCAATCCTGATAGATTCCTGATTGTGATCCCTGCTTTTAATAAAATATTAACAGGCAGGTTCCAGGTTCCACAAAACCCTTAGAGAACATATTTTTCTATGTCTTGAAGGTGAAACGTGTTTTTCTACCCGTACCACCTTCAACCACAAAAGTTCTTCCTTTCTACACTGATTCTCTTCTGGTATCAAAATCCTTGGATTTCCACACATCTCCCTCAAAACTAGAAGTAAGGATGGAAATTAGTCTTCTTTCCTACACTTCTTGTAATCTGACAAGCAATTCTTGGGCATAAAGGTAAGCCTTTCCTCCTTGAAAAGGCAGACATTTATGAGGAACTACATGATGCTTTTCTCACTGGAGAGTGCTCCAGTAGAGTAAAATCTCTGTACTTCCTGCAGGTCAGAGCCAGACAGAGAATGAAAATCTACAGATCTTTTTGCAAAGAATGATGGCAATTTTGTACATTGAGATTGCCTGTTAGAAATACAAGGAGGAGTTTTCCCCAGTTAGGCAATATACTTCCTTACAGAGGGTTGTGAATTTTATGTTTACTTAGAAAGCCTAAAAATATGAAGATGTGCAATGCAAGCACACATCATTGATGCTTTTCTTCCTCTGCTATATAGAAGGTTAAAGTGTAATTGGATGATGATTTCATAGTGACCATAAGGATGATCTAAGCCATGTTTTGTATCTACGGGTATATGCCATGAGTAACTGTAGAAGTTGCCCCCAGTATGAGGATGAAGCAGACATTAGACTACCAGGAAGCAGTTACCTATTTGGCAGACCATAGTTTGGTCTTGGATTATAAACAACTATTCCCACGTTAAAACTTCTACCTCTCTTTCATTCCCATGCAATAGCAGCCGGGCTGTGCAGAGGGGATATCAAAACTCATGAAATATTGGGAAGCATGGTGAGAGGTTAAGGCTAGTTTGGCCTCCCTCCTGGATCTCCAAAATTTTGGACTGGTCCTTCTGCAGAGAAGAAGACGCATCTGAAGGCCTAGGATATTCTCACTGCTGAAGAAGCTTATATCCAGTACAATGAATCCACCAAAGAGACTACAAATAACAAGCTTGAAGGGACTTAGTCTAGCTGCGTAGAAATGAAAGACTCCTTTCTCAGCTAATGACCTCGTGAACTATTATATCTCGCTTCACCTGTTTTATTTGATTCTCACTCCAGGATCTTTAGCTTTCCTTTCAGTGTTATTTCTTCCCCTTATCCATTATTCATACAGGACACTGTTTTATAGATGTAGAATTTTAGGGTGAAAGGTCTCTTCCACTGGAAATTTAAATAGATTGGGCTGCATGGAAGTATCTTACAGCATGCATTAAGTAAGTTATTGTGTGTTATGAAGGAGTGCAGTTTGTTTCTGAGCCCAAGCTATTAGTAATGATTTGTATGGCAAGTAAGCAAAAGGAAAAATATTTAGGAAAATCCTTCTGAGTTCCTATGAGACTGATTCTTTGGTAGGCAACTTTCTCAGTTTATGAAGTAATTTAGAAAGCACTGTGTTGTAAATTACAAAATACAGTACATAGCACTCAGGGCCAGGGCAGTTTTGTTATTATGACTGCTTGAGATCTGATAAACTATTATATCTGCCTTTATAAACATTTTATTAAATATCACACTATCACAAATCCAAGAATGTTGTATAAAAGCAACTTGAGCAATTCAACATCCACTTTTTGTCATAAAAAAAAGAAATATTCTCTTGATTAGCTTCTATGAAGTATAATAACTGTAAAATAAACAAGATAATCCTTGTGTAAACAGCACAGGGTACGTGGAGCACAGAAATGGATAGAGGCACAAAGAACATTCTTGGCTCTAAAACTTGAAAGCAAATTTCCGCTTCATTTAATCTAGTTTAATAATAGTTTTAATTGCAGTATTTTTAAGTCATAAAAAATAAAAATAAAAATAAAGGCTTTTCCAACTTTTTGTTTTATAGCATCTATCTTCCTAGGGAGCATCCCCTGGCCTGCAATGAATCTTTGTGTCCATGTGGCCCTTCAGATCTCTCTCTATCTTTATGAAGTCAAGTTCTGCATGGTGCCTATCATTCTGCTCTCATGCCAAAGAAAGCAGCCAGACTTGCTTGCTCTCAGAGAAATAGCACCTGACCTAAGGTTCGCCAGCCACACTTCTTGCATGGTGCCTGAAGCTACAGGAGATATAAAACATTACCAGCAAGGCAGTTAGCCAGAGCAAAATTTGATGTAGTATACACTGGATGGTTTGCCAAGCTTATCTGGTTGCTGCAAGTTGAAGACCAGGGGACCAAAATAATGTTCTCCAAACTCTGAGTTCAGCTCTTCGTCTATTATTATTATGATGCTCTGATACTTCTATTCCTGACCTCAGTGCCCAAACTTACCATGACTTCAGTGGAAGCAGGTTCTATTAGTATAAGATAAAAGACCATTCCTAAATTTGTGCTCCAAATCCTTTTTAATCCTCTTCTCTCAATCACAGTAGTACTGGGAAAAAGAAAAAACAAACAAACAAACAAAAAAGTAATGGAAAGAAATATTTTCTTTAGTCCCTAGTGCCAGAGACACAAGTATTTCTTATTTCTACAATGACAGATGTCCGACCTGAAGTACTCTGCAGGCATTGCTTAGTGAGGTTTCATGTGGCCAGGTGAAACAAAGGCACCTGCCTCCACAAAGACTGCAATCCATGAGGATCCCAAAGGAAGCAGAATGAGACCTTTTAGCTGGATATATCTCAAATATTACTAATCCTGATAGATATCAGTGTTTCTCTTGAACTAGAACTATAGTTAATGTGCTTTAAAAGTAAATACTGAAAGGAAATGACAAAACCCCACATTGTCCCAAGTTCTCATATATATGTATTTATTCATATGTATACATGCGTGTGTATCAATTGCATAACATTTTCTAATTCCTATAATCAAAACTTAGGATATAAACTATATTAGAATTTAAAGTCCGGTTTTGATCTTATTTATAACTCCATAACATCCTTCCTACAAATAGTGGATTTCCTGTTGACAGCAGCCAGGAGAACATGCCGGGGCAATCAGCATTTAAAACAGCTGGAGTCCAGACTAAAGACCTGGGTGAGTTGAAAACACCCCAGTGTTTTTGTGGGAGAAGACAGGAGAAGGAAAAAAGGTCAGACTTTTTCCAATGTCTGGCATAAAAACACCGGAAATTTGGAAGGAAATTAGGAAAACAAAATCCTCTGTAAAACATTTATTTTGAAATAAATAGTGACATAACTCTGGAGTAAAATTTTAATCAGTACAATTACTGGACTTCTTTGCTTTTCAGAACCAATTTATTTTAGAATTTCTAATTATATCACCTTTTGAGCACTTCCAATTCTAAGCAACTGTCTTTTCTATGTTTCTGGAGCTCTGGAGTCTGTTATTACAGACCTCATTCAATTGAAGATGCTATTGATTTTATGAGAAAACAGAAAAGTCTACAGGACCTTTTCTTACCACTTATTTTTAGGCTACATCTGGTGATTCCTGCCTTGTCCTCTCAGGTGAACATAAAGGTCATGGTAGTGAAAAATGAGGGAAAACGGTCACTGAAAAGGCCTGGAGGCCTTCAGGGCTACTGGAACTAAACCTGTGTGCATCTCTTCGACCTGTGATCCAAAGGAGGGACTGATTCTCCCTGAGACAGAAAAGTATTCGAAAGCATTAGATTCTTTTTCTAAAGCAGACAGGCATCTGGATTTTCTACCTAGTTTATGCTAATGATGTCTTCTTTCTAAATTTCCAATTATTCCCCATTTATGAATCCTCCAAATTTAACCAGTGGCAAATTTATGAGAAGTTAAAATAAGAGAGCTCTGACTTCCATTATTTTTGAGTAGCCCTGGACAGATCCCTGTATTAAATAAAGCTTTCTCAATCATGCCTCATCTCCACATAGATTAGAGCAACATCCTCCCATGGATTATCTTCCGCTTTTTCTTTATTCCCATGTCAGTGGGATTGATGCCTCCCATTTGCAACATTTTTTTTTCTACTTAGAGACAGGCCAACAGGCAAAAGCAACAGACGGTCCCATGGACATACCACAGTGTTCAGTGCAACCCCACCTTTGATATGCAGTGCAGTCATCATTAGTCAAACATAAAGAGCTATACTTATGTCATTAGTACATCAATCAGTGGGAGTAAATACACATAATTGCTCATTCTCAAACAAGCACATACAGCTTAGCTTCAATACAAGAGAAGCTAATACAGGTGCTTTTTTTTAAGTTTTTCACGGAGCTTTTTTAAGGGAAACATGAAGGGGAGGAGGTTTCTTTCCTCTTGACCAAGTTACGGTCCCAGTCCTCGGCCTCTCCCCGGGATTAGATGACAGCATTGCAATGCAGGCAGCTGGGCTCCATTCGCCACTCTCCCCGGCAGCAAAGTTGTGTGGGTGAGCTGTGAGCAGATAAATATTAGAAGGTCTATCACAAACAGAGACTCATCTCTTCAGGGCTGGCGTTGCAGTAGAAGGCTGAAGCGCTGGCCAGTGTGCAGGGCCTAATGGTCACATAGCAGCGCGCAAGAGGAAACCTATTACCTACGAAGGTATTAGGAAAGTGCTCCCAGCTGAAAGCATTTATCCAATCCCAATTGTTGTTTGAACAACTAAAACATTAAGGGCAGCATTGTTCCGTTTGCTACTGTGTGAAACAATGCAGCGACTGTTCAGAATCACATTTTGTTTCACGAGTAGCTGAATTTACTGTGGGAGGAGAGAAGCATTTACATCCAGAAAATCTGCATTCCTCAAAGCAGATGTTTTTAATTTTAATAGCATCAGCCTAGAGAAATGAATATCTGAAATATTCTTATTGCTGTGTGCATGTTGCCATTTAGAAGTAACACTCCATCCTGGTGGGTTTGCAGAGACTCCGGCAGCCACCAGGAGAAATGAGCTGCAACTAACTGTGCTACCAGGACAGTGCTTTATTTATTTGTTTGTTTGTTTGTTTGTTTGTTTGTTTGCTTGTTTGTTTGTTTTAAGTCACTTAAAATGCCCTTCTGCGCAGAGGAGTGTCATTCTCAGCACTGTAGACATGCCACGTTGTGGCCCCATAGATCCGTACTTTGAAAATTGCACATGTAAAATTATTTGCGGTGTGTGCCTCTACCATTGCACACATGCAGCCCAGATGTGCACGTGCACATATCATACGAAGCGGGTATGTGCTGTTTTAACAAGTTAGGACATATCTTTATGACTGCTACATGGACAGGGACAGGGGAAATGGTGCCTTGCGCTCCGGTCCCTGCCGACGCTGAGACACTGACCTCCAGCTAAGCCACAATAGAGGTATCTGCAATACTCCGCTTCCCCACTGCTCTGTGCATACTGCCCACTGCAGCAGAGTAAGATCAGCCTGCCAGTGGTGCACAAGCTAGCCCAAGTACGTCTGCAAGGCCAGCATACGGCAGTGCCATTGCCACGCAGAGCACCTGCCGCATCCAGCCCCGAGTTCGTGTGAGCGGGTGCTCTCCGGTGAGCTGAGCGGGGCAGCCTGTGCTGATGAGCACTGTGCCTATGAGCTTTTAAGAGCTCTCTCTGTTTTTCCCAAGGATACATTTTGTAGATGTTGTTCAACACGTGATTAGGACTGATATACCTGGACTGTAAATCATTCTCCAATCCTTCCTTAAGAAAATGCTGCAATCTC
>VZSV01000028.1:6052963-6107728 GCA_013398735.1 Nothocercus julius | reverse complement strand
GAAAGAGAAAGAGAAAGAGAAAGAGAAAGAGAAAGAGAAAGAGAAAGAGAAAGAGAAAGAGAAAGAGAAAGAGAAAGAGAAAGAGAAAGAGAAAGAGAAGAAAGAGAAAGAGAAGAAATAGCTTTCCTCAGTTTCCGATAGAAGTTAATCCTCTACCACCACAGCACAGGCAAGGACCAGCAGGCAGCTGCCCCAGACCCTCGCTAGACTTTCAGGTACCACTGACATTCTTACAGGAAAGGGAGCACAGATTTTGTTCCCTTGGGGAAAACGGAGGGAGGCATTTTTAAGCCTCTGACACGCAGGTCTGTTCTGCAGCAGCCAGGGGACAGGCTTTGGAAAAGGCCCAAGCGGGGGTGCCCCAGCAAGGCTGCGTGCAGTGGCGCTTGCCGGGAAGGTCGTGGATAAGGACAGGGAGCCGCTGTGCCCACACGGCATGGCCGGTCTCAAGGCCTGTGCCTGATGGCAAGGGCCAATCTCAAGGGCAGGTCCTGCAGGCTGCCTTCAGCCTCCTCCTCCTCCTCAGCGCTGGCTGGTGCTCCTGGTCCTCCCAAGGGTCCTCCCATTTAGAGCTCACGCTGCATCTGAAAAGCAAGTTCAGCCTGACCTCAAATAGAGCTGCAGTGGAGCTGGTCCAAACTGATGACAGGCCAGGGGGCTTTTGAGCACATTATCTTACATGGATTCATGTTAAAAACAACCCCCCCGAGGCCAAACCCTGCATGCCCACGAATTGCTGAAGGTTTTAGGACTTCTGCTTGAGTAAGGAGCAGTGTTTAAGGCCCCAAAAGCAGAACTTTAAGGGAATTTGAACCAAATCTTCCTTCTGTACATTGCAGTACAGCCTGTCAAAGAAATTTATTCCAATAAATATTTTAAGAGTCCAAAGAGGGCGCTGAAATGGAAATCCTAGTTCCTTATGCTGGCAGTCACACCAGTGCTTCCTAGAATACACACAGCTAATCAACAGAGGAGGTTTCAGGGGAGGTTTCATTTTGGGTAAAGAAAGGAAGAGGAAATATGGAAATATGGTTAACGCATCCAGTGCCCAAGGCCTTCATCTCCCCCCAGCCCCACCCCCATATAATTAACCACATAATTTTTAATCATTCATAACGGGTGGAATTGTCTTGGCTTTTAAAAGGCTTTTCTCATTAAACCACCCTTTATTCCTTGTTAAGCGTATTATTGATCTTAATATGCAGAAAATGCCATAGCTAGCAACTCATAATGTCTGCCCCATTTTTGTTAAACAATGCGAATTGATGAGGTTTGGCAGGGCATTAAAATATTTAGCATTATAGCTTTGAAAAGGCTTTTATGCGTCTGTACTAATAGGAAAACCTCTTAGAAAGAAAAAAATGCTTTTCTCTGCTTCACTAAAATCTTCAGTAAGGCCTGATTCCATTTGCATTAAACCCAACAGGAGATTTGTCACTGGCTTCAAAGACAGTCAAGGGTGATTCCAGTTTGGAAAAATCACTGCAAGAATAAAAAAAAAAAAAAAAAAAAAAGGAGTGGTTCAGTCACATAAATTAGCCCTTTGTGGTACATCCTGACACCGCAGAGCGGAGACACGGGGAGCAGGGCAGCTCCTGCTCGATGCGCGTGACAGGGACCGTGTGCTGCTCCAGGGAGCTGCCAGCCTCCATACCTATACTCCCCTAAGCGCCGCCTTTGGAGACGCATTTTTCCTTATTTTGATTGCCCAGATTTCTGTTCTTCTTGCTATCCGAAACAGGAAAGACCTCGTGGGTCTTTCTGTCCATCAAGGACAGAACATCCTACGAATACCATCAGGAAAAGAGCAAAATAAAAGACGAGTATCCTGCAATCTTATTTATTCCCATGCATAACAGCCTGAGTGCTGGAAACTTTTAATAGCTCTTTTTTTTTTTTTTTTCACCATATTGAACTCTTTGTTTGGATGTGGTTTTCCTGATGTATCCTAGTAACACGTTTAGCTAATTTATACTGTGTGCATGTGCGGACAGATATACACACATCCATATGTACGCGCACACATAGTCCTCGTTAAGGAAGTGCTCAACCTCCCGCAGCAGCGCGAGCGTCGGAGGACGACGGGCCTGGAAGCGGAGACATCCCACGCTGGAGCGGCAGGAACCGAGCGCCACGTTCGCGTTCAGCCATCGGCGAGGAAGATTTTCATACCCAACGCGAAAAGCGAGAAATTGCTTTAACGCAGAGCAACTTGCCAAAAAACGTGCTGCATATTCCCTTCCAGCTTTAAAAGGAGACCTTGTAAACTCTGTGGCCTTTGATTTGCGAAGGCAGCTTTTTATTTATTTTTGTTTAATTCGTAACCTTGTGAGAAAATGTACTGGAACCTTTGATATTTTTATGATCTCAATTATCACTTCATTGTATAAGTATTTGGTTAATGAAACATGCAATAAATATTGTTCTGTACAATCTGTTGTAACTTATTCAATATCTTTTGGAATTAATAGAAAAAAATTACAAGATTGAAAAAATAGCATACTTTTTTTTTTTTTATTTTATAAAGAGGCTTACTGCACTGCTCGGTCCTTCGCTGTATTTTCTATCTTATTGTGTATACGCTTGAAGAAAAATGCCTCCTGAGTATCATCTTTCTAACACTAAAAAATAATGTTGTTATTAATAATTTACTAAGAAAAATAAACCATTCTGCACTTTGATTTTTATCATTCTTGGTGAGTGATTCTTCTGGAATAAACAGAGCTCTAACACATGTAAACAACACAGGAAATTAATAACAAAATTCTTTAGATTTATATCAGATGCCACATACTTCATGTAAATATATGCAGCTTTGAATTTCAATGATTTTCCAGTAAGTAATAAACTTGGCTCATTAACCTCCTTTTAAACTAAACATTTATTGCTTTATAAGTGTTATTTCAACGAAAGCAAGTGGAGGTTCTTGGTAAATTAATGCAGCAGATCTGTTCGACCAGAGAAGCAGAATGGCCTCTTCTGAGATGGGAAAACCGTGACTTTCTGCTTCAGCTTCATGAGATGGGTGTGCAGTTTAATATGCTAATTCTTAATGTGAAAGATTTATATTATCTTTTTTATAATCCTGTCTTTTCATCAAAAGTTTAACGGTAAAAGGATTATCAGTTAGGTAGGGTTAATAGAGTTGCATATGTCGACACCATGACCCTTCATGTCCTCATGAAGCTAACTTGGTGTTATTCGCCTTCCCCAGCGAAAACAGCTGGTCAACCCTTCCCCATAGCGGTGTCTGCATGAGGGGACGTTAGCTCCAATCACAGAAGCTCCAAAATCTGTTAATTCAGCCATGAGACTTTTCTGTCTCTTCCGTTTCTATTTTCGCTCGGTTCGGTTGGATTCGCTTCAGACGCGACTCATTTCCACCTCCTGAAGCCCCACGCTGGCTCCTGCGAGAGCCCCGGCCACGCGACGCGGCTCGTGCCCACTTCGAACGCCACGTGAGGGCTCCCTTATTCTCCTCGTGCTGGGGGCTCATCCAAATTAAATGTGGCAGGCCCGGGGGTGGGCAGCACGCATCCTCGGTTCCCTTAGGAGGCCGAGGAGAACTACAAAGAAAACAGAAAAAGAAAGAGAGAGAAATAAAACTCCTTTGGGTTTATAAAGGAAGAAGTCAAATTCCAAAAGCTCACAGGGAGCCAAATTCTCCCGTCACGAGAAAAGTGACATTATCCAAACCAAGTCTTAGCAGGGCATGGAAATGGGGTGGAAAGGAGGACTGGTATTTTCAGGCTACAGACATGTATGTAAATACAGTCAAATCGGGAACACATTCCTGGGATTAGGGAGCTTTGCACAGTGCTGTAAGAAAGCAGCGGCGGATGCAACTGCTGACAACGCAAGGGGGGATTTCTGGCTGAAATCCACAGCTTTCTTGCACCCAAGCCCATTGCCGCAAATAAACTTGGACACAGCCAGTAACTTGCAGTGAATCATAGACCCAACTTGGGGGGTTGTTGTTTGCAATCCAGATATTAGCAGCATGCTGGTCTTTATAAATGAGTTCCCCTGCGAACACGTCGTATGGCTGGGTTTATGTTTTCAGTAAGCCTTTCTTGACCAAGGAGGACACATATGGAGGGGAAGATACTTTGGTGACACATGGATTTTTAATCCCTCAAAGTCTTCAATCAGAGATCTCTGGGCCTCTTAGCAAAAAAATTGTTATTAGGCAAAGACATAAAAAAAAATGGGCATAGGACTTAAAAAAAATCTTGCTGGGGCTAAGTAAGACATTAAAACAGCGGTAAGGAAGTCAGCAGGTTGGCGCACAATCAAGCGCAGGCTGAAAACAGCAGAAGGGTGTTACACTAAAATTAACCGAGAAATGAGACCCTTCTTGACAAGCCTCTTCCTCTTACTTTTTGCTTGTCACCTGAGAAATATCAAAAAAACTTCAACGTTCTGCATTTCATTTTCCTGACCATATGTTGCAAAAACAGAGTAAGTCTGATAGGTTAAGGAACCTTGCTGAAATGTGGTGTCCAGCATCTACACACGTTTCACAGCAAAAGCTCTATTTTGACAAGTTTAAATCAGGCAAAAAATAGAAATACTTATGCAAATGACACCACTCTGTGTTACTGCCCAGAACACGGGGATCCATTCCTCACGTCATGTCTTAACAGTCCCGAAGGAAAGAAATGCCCCCGTAGTGACCCCCATAGGAGAACGGAAATCAATACCTTTAGGATCGCTGAATAAAGTTCAAGTGATCTGACCAGCTCTCTCTCCCTAGCTGTATGAACAAGCCTTGTGAGCTTCACACAGACTTTTGATAAGATTTTCATTTTTTTTCTGCATCTCATCCGAGTCGGCTGCGTTACTCCCCTGTATCAGCAACAGGCATTGTCTCGAATGCTGTAGTTGATTTAAAAGAAACTTGGAGCTAGATGAGCAGCTGCTGGGAGCGCCAAAGGAAAGTGTGGGCTGGGGCAATTTTAGCTTCCCAGCTCTTGCCTGTCTTTTCCTGCCTTAAAGCAAAGCCGAAGAGATCCTGTGCAGAAGAAGTTTGGGCAATGAGACCCTTCTTGTGCATTGCTGCCTGTGGTGCTGCACCCTGCGGTGGTGAAAAAAAAGAAGAAAAAGAGAGATGTAAAGAAAAAGAGGCAAAGAAAAAGAAGAAGAAAGAGAAGAAAAGGAAAAAGAGAAAGAACAAAAAGAAAAACAAAAAAAAAGAAGAAAAAAGAAACAAAAGCAAAAAGAAGAAGAAAAAGAAGGAAAAGAAAAAGAAGAAGAGAAATAGGAGAAAGAGGAAGAGGAAGAGAAAAAGAAAGAAAAGAAAAAAGAAAAAAGGACGGGTGAGCAGATTATATCTATATCTAGATCACCCTTTTTAAGTTTCAAGATCTCTAATCAAGTGTTTCCATTAATGAGCCAGGATGTTAAACAGTTTTTAAATATCTTATTACAAAAGCTTTTCAATTTACTTAAAAAAAAAAAAGGAAAGAAGAAGTTGGAAGAATATATGAAGCCTGAAAAACTGCCAGCTGTAAAAGAACATCACATTGTTGTTTTTTTTTTAATTATTTGAAATGCTCCTGAATTCCCAGCATAGCTGTTAGGATCCAAGGCTACGATCTAAGAGAGATGTTCATATAATTAAAATAGCCTTTTATATGTTAAAAAAAGAAAGTTACTTTTAAAATGTTCCTATCACTGCTTTGGGAGGACAAGGGGCTCTGGGGATTGCTATAGGTTCCTCTCACCTCTGCTGTTTTCTCTGGGGCTGATTCTTCCTTGCTTGCGCCATGCGCAAATATTGTAATAGCAATAATAATAATAACAGTAATAATAGTAATAATGATCATGTCTCTTTTAGGGAGCTTTTCAGTCTTTGATTGCAAAGCGCTAAGGTTTGTGTCATGGATGGGTAAGAGCGGGATAGGAGAGGAGCTGATCTGCCCTGGTCACGCTGCGGGTTACTGGCAAAGCTTGTTGCAGACCGCTGCGCTCCCAGGTGACCTGCGCGAGCCGTAAAAATCACCAGCTCCTCTACAACCCGTTGCTATCGCAAACACAAAGAGTAGAGAAACGTGTCCATGGATTTTAGCGATTTATTCCTCCCGGAGAAGTCGGCCCCAGAACGTCGTCAGTTTGAGTGCAAGATGGCAAGGAGAGATCCTCAGATGATAACAGTTTTTTAACAAGGGGTCGGTCTGGCAGTCCGAGCCCAGCTTTGATCAACGGCCCTGGGCAGACTAATGCTCCTGCTGCTCCTCGGAGGCTGCCGCCAGCCCTGGCAGCACAGAGCGGCTTCGCGCCAAAAGACAGACAAAACAGCAAAGCAACGCAATGATATAAATAAATTCATGCAAGGAGATATCTGGCTTTCACCAGGCAGACAGTAAAAACAGCTTGATTTTCTTCTCTTCCTCAAAAGCGAAACCATCCTGACCTCCCTCAGAGCCGCAGCTGTAGGACGAGGTCTCGCTCCGTGCCTCATTACCAGAGCACTCTCTACCATAGAGCCTATTTTTAAATAATTTCCCTCCCACATCTGAAATCAAAGCAAGAGTATGTGATGTGAGGAACAGCCTAGGTCCAGATAAAGTTTTAAACCTCTAAGGGAGGAAGTGAGGAACAAGCAAAGGAAGGGAAGGATAGTCTAATGGCTAAGATAAGACTAATAAATTCCCCAGGTTTGAGGTTAGGGAGGTCATGAGACTCTCAGCCCTATCCATACCACCTAATTTCACCCCAACTGGCCTGCAACGAACTCAGGATCACTGCAGTGCAATGAGTGTCCAAGGAAATCTTGCCCACAACCCTCAGCAGAATCATTCCAGACATGAAGTGGGACCATGCAGGGAGAGTAAAGCAGGAAAACTTTCATGGGCACTGCCTGGGAGAAGCAGCAGGCTGGGATGAAAGCCGATGGAGTGAAAGCTGGGCCCGCACTTTCTTGTTCTTCAGAGGCTGGAGCCAGCTGTGCTGGTGAGATACGTGCGGTGTGAGCGCTGGCCGCAGATGGAGCAGGGACCGGCTCGCTGGCCCTTGTATGTACAGCAATAATAATAATATTCATATTATTACTACTTAAAATATATTATTATTATTATTTTATTGTTATTGTTATTATTTTTATTGTCATTATTATTATTGTCCTGGCTGAGGGATGCTCCAAGCGCCACATCTTCAATTTGCTGGAACTGGCACCTCTCCTGTGTTTCATGTTTCCCTGCTCTGGCAACACACCGTGCCAGATGCAAGAGCCAAAAGCGAGCCAGAAGCCTCCTTGAAACCGCCGCATCTTTCCTCCGCTGCCGCCACAGCCGGCTGCTGGAAAAGAGGCAAGGGCCGTGACCAGGCGGAGACAGAGCAGCGAGAGGAGGCTGAGAAACCAGCCTCCTCAGCCTCCTCTTGAGCGCCAGCAGGTTTGCTCCCCCTCGCCGTCTCCCGCTCCCCTGAGCAGAGCACCTGGCGCGAGCCTGGCGCGCAGATGGCCCCGCGGCGGCGCGCGGAGCCGCCCTCCGAGTCTGGCACGCAGCTGCTCCCTTGCTTTTTGCCAGGCTGCCAGCTCCGAGGGTTGGTTTTGCTTTCCTTCCCTCCCCCTTCCTTCCCCCCCCCCTTTTTTTTTTCTCCTCCTGTACTCAGCCTTGCCCTCCGCAATGTAAATTGGAAGAGCAGATGTATAATCTGGGAAATTTTCCACATCCATCTTTTAAAGAGGAAGGTGGATAAGCTAACTCAGCTCTTTAAGGCCCCGGTTCGGAAAAAACACTTTAAGCACATGCTTAAGTCCTGTTGATTTAGGGAAGGCAAAAAAAGGCTGGTGATTTCATAGGTCTTAAACACATGCTTATGTGTCCTTCCGAAAGAGGAATATGCACCTGAACGGTGGTCAGATTATGACAGTGCAGAAGACACAAAAAGCATCCCCTGCAAAACGCACAGGGCACCTAGAGCCCAAGTTTATTTCTCCAGAATGATCACCATTTCTTTTTTAGAATCAAAGAAAAGTGCTAAACCTTCTCTCAGAGAGGTTCAGTTAAAATCAATAGTGAATAACTAAAGCCTGGTAGCCTCAGCATCCTCAAAGGGCCCCATCCCTTCCTCTGTGAGTTTGCCCCTAAAGCCCTTGTCCCTCCGTCCAGATGCCGGCGGCTGGAGAAAGGCAGCAGCGAGCCGGGCAGGAGGCGGCTTTACCTTGCCTCTTCCCTCCACCGGGGCCGGTGGCAGGTTCGCGGGCTCAGCTTTCACTGCAGCTGCCTGCGCTGCGCTCGGCCTGTGGACAACGCGAGCACTTGCTCCCCGAGCCTGGAAGGCAGGCACCCCCGCCTCGCTCTGATTTGTCTTATATAATCTTAATTAAACAAGGGGGGGGGGAAGTGAACTGACAGTTATAAATGATGAAGTGAAAATGGGCTATGAATACAATGTGAGCTAATTAAAAAGTGAGGGTAAGATTGTGTTGATTTATTTCTCTCTCTCCTCTCTCTCTTTTTTCTTTTTTCTTTGTCAGACTTTTAAATGAAATGCATGTGCATTAGGCCTAAAGAGGGCTCTCCGTCTGCGGCGCACGCCTCCCTCCGGAGCCCAGCGCGTGGCAGATGTCAGGCACGGCGCTCGCTGCGCTACCGCACGAGGCTGCTGGGGCGGGCAAGAAGCGCGGCGCGCTCCCGATACCCAGCGAAGGTAGCGGAAAGGATGCCGGCGACGCCGACGGTAGCGGAAAGGATGCCGGGGAAGCACTTTTTACCCGCTTTTAGGGGGATCTCGCACAAGTGCACGGCCAACTTGTAGCCCTGTAACGCCAAATCCTTCCCGAGAGCTCAGCCGCTCCTCGTGGCTGCGAGGAAAGCGCCCGCGCTCGCTGCTCGCCCACGCAAGCGCGTTTCCAGCAGGCACCGTCGCCGGGCCGGGCGGCCTGTTAACACCCCAAACAAGCTGTATTTCCCCAGTTGCCTTGCGGTTGCCCTGGAGACTGTCAGAGCGGCGGCAGTCGGGCCCAGGACGGATGGCTCCACACATTCCTCCTCCCTTACACATCCCCCCACGCCTGCCAGTGGAGCCGGGAGGATCCCGGGAAGCCCCAAATCCTCCTCCCCACCGGCTCTCCTTGCTCACATCTGCCTCCGAACACTGCAGCCCCTTGAGCAACCTGTGCTCGGAGAGCTGCCCAATTCACTGTTTGGCCCACGCACAAAAAACTGTGGTTTTCCCAGAAGCCGTGGGACGAGATTTCCACAGATCTCGGGGCACATGGAGATTCACACTTATGCACCTACTGTACACCACGAAAATGTGCCCTTTTTTTGTGAATAAAGCCCTGACTGTCTGCCGTGAGGGCCAGCACGCTGACATCACTCTGCAAACATTTTCACGTAACACGGTCTCTGACAAGCTTTGTTTCCACTCGGCTCAAATTACTTGGCAAAATCACCCTTTTCCCATTAAAAATAATTTGCTCTTGAAGCCGTTTCCAGAGTTCTCCATCCCGCCAACCTCCGGCTTGCGCCGGCTCCCTGCGCTCGGCTGAGCTGGCAGTGCGGGCAGCCCCTCCGTGCAGAGGCAGACGGGAGCTGGGTATTATGGTTTTGGAAATTACTGTTGCTGACCACTGCTATGCTGATTATCCTTGAGGGTGTTTTCACAGCGGGTGAAAATGCACTCTTCAGTGGCTGTAGGTTGGTCTGCGTTTTGTACTCTGCAATGGAGCTGTAAGGACAAATCAGCCTGTTTCTGCATTTACTTGCATGGCACTAGCTGGATGTTAAGACTCAGCTTTTGCTTGCACTGAGTCAGTGCAACTTCTGGCAAGGAGAAAAACCTGTGAATAAGGAATCAGTCCTGTACATTACCTTGCCTGGGCTTCTACACAAGAAAAAATCTTGATCTCAGGGATTTGGGCTTGTTTATTTTTGATATGGGCAATGGCCTCAGTTTCACTTACTCTATGAAATTCATACTCTCACACCTTGATACTTGATCCGCTTCCTGAATTATTGAATGACGCTAATGTGTTTTACAAGTGAAAAAATGAAGCTCGAGCACCATTCACTTGTTAACCCACGGCTTTCAGAAAAGCTGTAAATGTTTATTGCTCAGTCTCACTAAGATGCTCTGTGTGTTCCTTCTAGAAGCAATATGCCTCTATTAGGTGTTAAATCTGAAAGACTGTTGTTTTATTCTTCCTTTTTTTTTATCTAAAGAATAATACATAATGCTTTAATAGTTAGTGATTCTCATATATAGATTTATATTTTTATATATGTATACATATTTGTATTATATATATATATATTTTAATGAGACAAATTAACTACCGTCATTCTGCAGATAGGGAAAATGCAGTGCAGAAGGAAGAGTCACACACTGACTAATGGCAGGGCAGGCAGGTACTCAGTGCATTGCTTTAGCCAACACGTCCCAGGAAAGGAGGAAGAAATATCAGCCCAATACAGACTTCTTCAAAAGAGAAAAATAGCCCTGACATGACACATTGTGACTCTGTCAGATTATTGTGCTTATTTTTCCTTTACCTTCATTCCCTTTTACACTGTATTTCTGGTCACATCCCTACTACTGCATTAGTCAACTGAATATCCTCCTTGGGATTAAAACTGAGAATATTCATGCATTCCTCTGCTTAACACTCTGTTGTTCTAAGGTAGTTTCATTAACTACTATGCTAACACTTGCTTTATTTCCCTGGAAAGTGCTTGCAAATGCTGAGATTGTACTGCAATTTTGCTGCATAAACATAGAGAGCGCAGGCCGAGCAATCCTGCTTGGCTGAGAAAAAAACAGGGTCCCACGGAAGGGAGGAAGGAGCAAAGCACATAGGAGCACATAGGAGCAAAGCAGAAATAGCTAGAACTGCTCTGCATTTATCTGCAGTGAAAAATAAGATACCTTTTGAAACTACTGGGCCTGTGTAGAGCAGGCAGGCGGGAAGGGAGAGAGCTGGGAAGGAAGGACGGAGAGAGAAGGAAGGGAAGGAGGGAATAGTCAAAGGTTAGCCCCAAAGCCTGAGCAAAGGACTGGTCTTTTAGGCACTGCAGCAGAGATCTAAGGACACCTAAGGGCTGTGCGTTGGCCGCTGTGCTCAGTGGCCTCCAGGGCTGACCCTGGTGCGGCAGCTCGGAGCGGGCTCTGCAGGTGCAACGAGCGCACTGCCAGCGGGTGCTGCGGCTTAGTCCTGAGTTTTGGTCTATGTTCTGTTTTGCACTGAGTAACTGTGTAGCTTTGTAGATGATCACAGGCGCTCATTTGGAGTTTAACTGCATCTCCAGGCTGAGCAGCTCACTCAGGCTTGAGCTCCTCCAGGGATCTGTGCTGCTCGGTGCTATCAACGATGCTTATGTTGAGCATCTTGAGACAGGAAAAAGGAGAAATCACAGCATGGGCTCTGTGCAAACACTTGACTTACCACAGGCACCTAACAAGCCTAGCCTAGCTGTAGATAGGCATGTAGGCTGACCAGTTCAGGGTCCTTCTAAATCTTCTGAACCTCTTTGGGTGCCTTCATGTGATCAATTTTTTGTGGCAGCTTTTGGATGAAATTAGTCACTCTCTGCAGTGCTTTTTTCTTTCCATTTACCTGTAAAAGTAGACAAAATGAGAATCAGATTTAGAAATATTGTAATAGGTGCCTACAGCTGAATCCCAGCCCTAGCAACCCTTGTGCTGTCAATACCCTTTCTCAACCGCGCTGAGGAAATGTGAGCGGCCGGAAGGTCTTGGCTCCCTGGGCTCAGCCCAAGCACGCTCGTCACCCACGGCCAGTAGCGAGTTCGGCCCCAAAGCACCTCCAGAAGCTGTTTAGCTGTTATAAACATGTTGCAGTGGGTGCACTGGCGTTGAAAGAGGCGGTGCGGGCCTGCCGTGCGTGCAGCCCAAGGGTGCTGGCCCTCACGGGGTGTTTCGGAGACCCATCAGCAGCACTCAGGGTTGGCTCCCGCTTCCCCTCCCTAAAGCGAGCAGTTTCCGACGGTGAATCTTTGCTTCACCACCAATCCTATAGCAGCTGGATACAGCGATCACATACAGTCTGGGGCCAGTATGTAGGCACAAAACGAACAAACAAAGTTAATGTCTGTGATGTGCGTTTCCAAACACTATCAACTCACCCGAGTTCAAAGCCAGAAACCCCCGCTGGCTCCGAACTCCGGAGCGATGATGCGGAGCCGGTGGCCACCAGCTGCTCTTCACTGGCCCCAGCCCGATGCCTCCAGACCCTGTTGGGCTAGAGAATTTGAGGCTCACTTGATTTTGCTCTCACTGGGCACCGCCTCTTTCTTGGCATTTGAAGGCTCCTTTTCACCATAGTCTTTAGCTCCCTACCACTGCCTTCAGTCTTAAAGGAAACAGAAATCCTTGCTCAATAAAGACCCCCAAAATAAAGGTGAGCGACATGATTTGGCAATAGGAGCAATATGAGGACTTCCTACCTGACATGTGAACATTCGCTCAGGCTTTACTTACTTAGCTTATTTTGCATCTAGCATGCAATGTGAGCTTTTCCAGTTGTTATTACTTGCAAACAAGAATTGAGATTAATTGAGTGAATGACTGCGGCCATGGCTGCTTCTCCTGGAATTCTGAATTTAAAGGCTGTGACATTCTGGACAAGTTGTTGTGCAAAGCAAGGGAGAAACAACCTTTCTGGCAGGAAATATTGAGAATAAATACAGAGAATGCTCCGTTCTCAATAGATTTCTTCTATACCTATAGTCCCAAATCCACTTATAACCAGATGGTCATATTGTCTAATATATATATANATATATATATATATATATATATGTAAAATATTCATATGTATATGATTATAGTACGTGTAGTATATTAACAGTAATATAATTACATGGACATAATTTTGCCCCTACAGAGATTGGTAGGGATTTCGTCTGCTGATGTCAAAGGTCTGAGAATTTATTCATGGGAAAATTATATTTTCCAGAGGGAATCTAAATCACCAGTGGTGTAAAGCAGGTCTCCAATTTCTCTTTGAGCAGAGAATTTTCTTAAGAGAATTCTCTTAATTTGCACATAACTATGCATATCAATAATGAATATGAGAATTAGAGACCAGCAGTCTGGTCCCATGATACTGAATAAATAACAACCCACTGGATCGTAAATCAAAAGTTTGCATAATTTGGCTATTTACAAATGAAGCCTGAGCCCAGAAAATGCTTTTTCCCAATGCAGTCATTCAGTTAAGCGAATACTTGGAAAATGCTCAAGATTTCATCTATTTATCAGTTTCGTTTAAAACAGCTGTTAGTATCTGCAGTAAAAAAAAAAGGAAGATGCAAAATGTTCTTGGAATGAGTTCAAAATAGGAAAACTATCATAGGAACAGTGGGGACAACGTAGAACCTCAAGGACCAGACCCAGCATTAGGTCTCAGGACCTGGATGCCAATGGTCTTTCCGGGAGGATATTTTGCTAGATCCAAACCTGCAGCCCTGGCAGTGGAACCACCCAGAGCTCATGCCCAACTCCGTTCTGTCTCCAGAGGCAGGACCGAGACATCGTCCCCATTTCGGGAAAGGCATCGGCAGAACCCACTGGGTTGTAGCATGTGTCGTTTCCACTGGTGTAAATGCCTGTGTGAGGAGCAAACCAAGGAGTCCACGCATTTGGAAGCTGAGCCTCTGACCTCATGCAGAACAGATACCGAGAACCATAATATTGTACTTAGAAAGGCATTTGAGTTTCCGCAGTCATTTTTAGATGCAATAAACTAATGAAAGGCATGAAAGCTGGACTCGGCCTCCATTCGCGTTTCCAAGATAAACATCTTAAAATACATTGTGATCAAAATAAAGCAGACAAAGCTACTAGTAAAGTTTCCAAGAGTAGGTGGCTTATTTTGAAGTTCCATTAGATGTTTTTCATTTTGTTTGGGTGCCAGCCTGCGAAGCAAAAATATTCCAAGAGATATCACAAAGGTACATATTCGACAGAAGAATAAACCCATTATTCATCTATTGCAAAGCACTTGGCCACAGTGAAGCAAGAAGGATGGAAAATGGAAAGCTGCTGATGTGTCCGGAAGATGGAGATGATTTTTGTGGAAAATAGTGTAAAGTTAAAGCTATCCATGAAAACAAAAGTTTGCTGCGTGGTGGGAGAAGGAAACCAGCTACCCAGCAGGCTCTTTCCTTTCCCTCTGCAAGAGCCATAGCACCTGCAGTAAAGGACCAACACCCACAACTAGAAGGTGCTGCAGAAAGAGTATTATTTGCATTGTCACTCTGTTCACCAGCAGTTAAATCATTAAAGAGTAGGTTGGGAATAGACCCATACCCTACACTAACATCAGCTAACAAGTGAGGAGAAAGGGAACTCCACATTTAAGGTTCAGCTAAACCCTAAATACGAGTGAGATACTGGAATGCTATGGAAAAGTATCTGGTATCGCAAGAGAAAATAACAACTGGCACTGCTTGAATAATACTGCTGCTATTTGCAATTCTTTTATCTTAGCTAGTTTTTATTATAAGATTAAAGAAGGAATCTGCTTAAGCAGGAACTTAAAATCCATTGCTGGATTACTGACCTCAGTTTTTATAAGCTTTTGCAGAAATAAATGGAAAGGAATGTCAGGTTGTTGGCTTCCAACAAGGACAAAGCATAGAGAAAGGAAAGTTCAAAAAGGAGATTTTGTTGAATGGTAACATCCTGCTTGTCTTAAATTTTACCTCTGTTTATCTCTTTGTCTATCTCTGTATAATATATATAATTTGTCTATAGCAACGTCAAAATATTTTATAGAGACATTTAAGAAAAGAGTTTTGTTCCTTAAATAACCTTTGGATTTTCAGCTTATTGATTTTTTTTTAAAGGCTGTGTTCAACAGCTATGCCAATCCCACATGAAGGTCTTCTTGCAAAATGCATTCTACTTTCCTGGCTCACGTGTTGTCCTCAAAACATAATAAAATTAAATGAGGGACAAAATTTGTCCAAATTTTCTTTCGCCCTCCCCACAGAGGCGTGAGCCGGCTCTCCCTGTCTGTTCCAAAGATCAGCACGCCGGAAAGGATCCTGGTATTAGGGAGAAAAATTGAGGGTTCAAGATCGCTTTCAGCTGTGCCCTGACAGTGATCAAGCACGTACACGTAACAAACCAGGTCAGACGGTTAGATGAGCCTTATTTTTTAAAATACTCGTTGGTCATCTTTAACATGGTGCAGATAAACAAAATTATGCTGTTATTGCAACATTTGAGTGATACCCAATAGATTAGGTCATAGCTTACTATCTCTTACCATTACCCCATCCATCAAGATTTCCATGGCTTTGGGACTGCAGAGCTGGACCCTGCAGCTGCATCTTAGGTGTCGACTGACGTGGGGTTCTTTTTTGGTACAGACTTTGTGTGCAAGCCATCTCACTGTTGTGGAAAGCAGGTCCAGGAGAATGGTCCTTGCAGGCACAGACAAAAGGCCTGCAGGAGGAGAAGGAGCATCAGGACTTGCAGAGGCTGCTCTTCTGGAGCTTGGAGAGCTCCCCAAAGGGTCTAGACCTGGCACTGAAAAGTGAGAGCAACCCCTCTGCCCTTCAGTGCCCTATAAGGATCACAGTGTCCACTGCACCTACAAAACAGGTGTCTAAAATAATTAAGAAAATGACTGCTATGCAAGAATGCTTTGCAGGATGGATCAGCTTCTAACTTCCCATACCCTGGTATAAATCCCAGAAGTTAAGCTGGCTATTGCCCGTTTACATCAGGGAGACAGAGCAGACTCCAGTCTGGACACGGAAGGATGAAAAGTAATTGTAGCCTTCTGCTCCCAACCACAGGATTCTGCCACTTGAAGTGAAGGAAATTTTTCATTTATTGAGATTAATGTAGGGTAAAGTATTCAGGAATGCTTTAGAGCATGCAAAGGCAAGAATCTTCTACCCTGACCTTTCAAATATACCTGCTGCAGGACTTGCAGAGGAGACGCATATAAATAAATTACCCAGTTACCAGCATTCCATAGAAATTTGGTATCCTCACATGCATTTATATAAAAAACAACGAATTGTCAAATGGAAGTCATGGAGGTATTTGTCCTAGAAGAACAATTCCCAAAGCATTTGAAAAATTTCTCACTTGAGTAAGTGTGACAGTTTTTTTATAGCTCTGATTTCTGTGATGCATTTGAGCTCGGGTAAGCAGAGAACTATGGTTCAAATATGAACCACAGATTTCTTTCTCATAGCCCTTAGGGAGACAAAAATAAATAAATAAATAAATAAAAAGGGGCTGAGAGCAGGTGCGTTTTTGCCTCGTTTTATCTGTCCTTATAAAAACTTTGCACATCTTCACTCAGAAGTACTTGGTGAACCAGCCATTAGGAGGTAAGACTTTTTCTACTGGTTGAGGAAATATGGCACTGCTCAGAAAAAAGATTATGTCTTCACTGTCTTCTTTCCTTCTTAAAATTATTTAATCTTAACAAATTTAAGACAACTAGTAACTATTATAAAAGGTTTAGCTTTTTTTTTCTGGCCCTAACATCTGATGATGTGGCCTTTTCTAATCTGGTACTTTGCCTACACAGCAAACCCCACATTTCTCAGTTTCTCTCAAGGTTGGGATGCTGCCATTTGCCTTGGTGTCCTCAGATTTGTTTCTCAATGAAGATGGCCAGAAATTGACTCTGGCATAAATTAAAACATTAACAACCTTCTGAGTCATGATTATTCGATCTCTTTCACTTTTGCACAAGGATTAATGTTTCTGTTGTGCTGATTTGTGTTCTTTTTTTTTTTTTTTTTCTTGGAAAGCTCAAAGATGGAGATTTTTCAAAAATTTGGGGGGGTTAAGACACCCATTTCAAATAATTCAACTAATTCATTTAGATTGGTGAAAGGTGTTGAAATAAAAGTCAATTATTTGATGAGTTTTGGAATCACGGTCAAAAGTACATCTCTCTTTAGTACCAGCAAGATATATTTTCTTCCATACACAGAGGTAAAACAGGGCAGCAAAATTTTATAATGGGTTTCAAATACATCAAAAGATGTTTGTACCACACGACTGAAGAAATAGAGCCACCTATAAAGACTTAGGTTGCATCGTGCAGATTATTGGTATGTGTCCTCATATGGTCCTCCATAAAGGAGATGAGAAACAGACTTTAACCCATCATATGCCCAGTGCTTCTGTGAAAATGGAATATATTTTTGGTTAGGAAAGCAACACTGGCATTTACTGTGTAAGAGGGAAGGGGAGAGGATCGGCTGTCTTTCTCCAAACACATTTCCTTAGTGCATTTGTCCTTTATGGTTTAAGGCAGTCCTGAATAAAAATAATCAAGCATCCCATCCCCAAACAAGTTGCATTAAGCTAAATGCTTGTCCTCATGCTTAACCCTTTCCAAATGAGTCCAAGCTTTCAAACACTCTTTAGTGGTGACTTAGTGACTTGAATATAGAAATGCCTTAGGGACCCTGTACATATGTATGCACACACACACACGTACATATATATGTACACACAATGATTCTCAGTATGCGATACAGTGTCAGACAGATACCTCCTATAGCTCTTTAGTCCCTACCTAGAAATTTTTTATTTCCTCCTGCTCTCTTTATCACAAATACTATGAACTACAGTGTCTCATCACTAAAAACTGAAATAACAAACTCATTCTCCTTGCCTTTTTCTTCTTAGATTACGGAAAATTTAGTTGTGAGTGAGGGTATTATTTGGCTACCAATGAGTTATCTGGGTGTCGTTACTGCTGATGCTGTAAACTTGGCATCCCAGAAACAGAAACTTTAATTATGTCCAGTTCTAAACTTGTTTGTTGACTAGATCCAGGGTCTGCAGTACATAACTTTTACTCAAGACAAGAAAGATGTCATCTATGCAGCATCTGCACCTTTAAGCTTACTTAAAAACACTATACTGTGGATTAGTCATAAAGATTTCATCAGCTAGTGAAAGAAATAGGGCTGTAGCTGCATCCTCAGTAAACTGGTTATTGTTCTGTGTGCTGTACTCAGTCTACGCAGCAGGGAGGTGTTGTATTAGGACACCCCACTTCCAGGAATTCCCTCTGTAGTTTAAACTTAAAATTACATCCCTGAGGACAATACCAGTAGAGAAAGGCATTCATTACATGCAATTGCTGAATAAAATCTCACATGCAATGATTATCCAGACAAATAGAAACACACAGTTTAACAAAAGAAGAACAACCTACCGTGGCTATTGTTGAATCTTCTGTTATTTACATTAATATTTATTTCCCTCTCTATAGACTTGAGCAAAAGCTCACCCTCCTCTCCAAAGCATGCTGCCTGCCTCGAAAAAAAAATAAGAAAAAGTCACTGCAATCGATGAGCAGAAGTTAAAACAGCACAACAACCTGCATTTGCAATTTGTACCATGGTATTGGGGATGATGTATAAACCAAGAAGTCCTGCACAAAAGTGCAGTTAAATTAGATGGCCCAAGAGACCCCACAACATATTGCCCACCGCACAGTAAATACTCAAACCAGTAGCTGTAACCCATGCAGTGTGTATCCAGCGTTGGGATCTGGGCCACCTTCTTCTGCATGGAGGGTCTAGGTTGTACAAGGCAAGAAGGCAACACTGTCTGACAGGCTCCCCACTTAGGTCACTTATAATACTATTTCCTGCTTGAACTCCTTGAGTGCGTGCATACTATCCCAGTTAATGTAAAGCACAAGATTCAAGCAGCCCCAGGACTTGCACCTTGGCCTGCACTTACCCCACTGCATCTCCAGCAGCACTAAACCACCATCAGAACCGCCAAGGAGAAGAAAGGGAAATCCCACTGGTATTTCGATTTCATCAGCTATTGCCAGCAGCAGTCAGAGATAAGAAGTAGGTTCATGCTTCCCTGTCTTTCATAACAACGTAACAGAAATTGCGCACTTTCCAGAAAGCAGCCCATTCTCCACATTGTACCGGCCCAGAGCACATGGAAATTTTATGGCAGTGATGAATGAAAGACTTGAATCATCAAGAATAAATGATGCTACACTGAGCTTCTAAAGTTGTAAATTTTCCAGTAATTTTTCTAGAGGATTATGGCAAACTTGCCCTCATTTTCATTCTTAATTTCTCTCCTTTTATGCCGCTTACCAAAGAAAAATATTTGAAAATTATGAGCCTGATATTAGGCTTTGGCTCAGGCTCGTTTGGCCGTTGTTCCTGATTTCCATGTCAGACTGCTGAAATCTGGTTTGACAGGTAGGGGAAAAAAGAGGAGACGAAGTACCTCAGAAAGCCCGTCAGGCATAAATTTAGCTCTCCAGAATGTCTGTGCTTGCAATCAGCAGCATAGAAAGGTCTGCTATGGTCATCAAGGGATGATGCCTATCAATCACTCTTTAAACACTGCCCTTTAGGATATCTCATTGAGGATGTAACTGAAACTACAATTCCCTGAAGTCCATTTTTATGCATTTTTGCATCCAAAAGGGAGGTAGGGGAAGTTCTTTTGCTTTCCAATACATTAAGTGGCATGGATCAAAGGGATTACTATCATGGCCCTAAAAAGTTATTTTTTTAGAGCTATAATAGAACCTATACAACTTTTTTTTCATGGAATTGTTCAAGACATAAATCAAGTCACATTTGCAGATGTCACTCCTTGGTATAAAGAGAGTTGATTTCTAAGTGTTTTATTTTCTGGTGCTGTAGGGATTTTATACATTCAATAGGTTGTGTGCGAAATACATTATGTTATTCTCTGAGTTTAGATTTTTTCCAGATGACAGGCGTTATTTTTATGATGCCCTGAATGGAATGACAGAGTAAATTACCCTGATTTATACTCCATTAGAACCAGTGATACTGCTGTCATGACTGCTGCTCTTTCTCAGTATTCAACATCATATACTGCCTTGCCTAGCAATGAAGTAAGTCGCCGAGCTCCCAAATACCAGCAATACAGGTCGATTCCCATTATGTGTCTTACTCTCACCCTGGGAACTTTTGCATTTTAGACCTTGGTCTACAGCTCCTCTTATGGATGGTTTCCATTCTGTAGCCTTATCTGGGGTATACCATGGTATCTCATTCTTCATTTTCGATGTACTGTTTGGAGACAAGCACCAAAACAATAAATCATGGGGCTAGGTTATTTTTAGGCCACATTTCCGAATCAACATTGGGACTATTTCTGAAGAACCTGCACAAGGAACTTATTGTGTGCATACACAAATAAATGACACAATTCAATGGTTTAATACTATCTGCCAAGTTAAACTACTGCAGAGCAGCTGTGTACATTTAAAATGATCCCTGGCATTTCTGAAGAGTTCATAAATCAGTAGTAACATACTTTCTTCCAATTAAGAGAGTTAAAGGGAAAAAAAATCAGAAATTAATGTGTCTAGGACATAAATGACATCTCTATACTCTTGTAAATGTGAATTAAAATAAAAGCAATGCTCCTTACATTGTTGGGATTCTAATCATTCTAAAGTGCCCGTGTTGTGTTTCACATATTGTCAGAAATATTGTTGTACGCAGGCTTGCTTGAGGCCAGTCGGTTAATCCAAATATCCTGAAGAAATGAGAGAGACTCATTAAAAAAAAAAACATATGAAAAAGGTACCTGACCAGTTCTTTAAAATAAGGCTCCCTCCACTAATGGTAACGCACGATGTATGGACCAGTCACAGACAGATTATCCTTTTAACTCAGTCTGAAAGCAATCGGGAGTTGCCCTATGGCCATCCCCTTCTGCTTGTGCATCTTCTCTCTTGCTATTTCCTACCATTTAAGCAAGCCCAGGTTTCCTCCACCTTTTCAGATTGAACTACTTTATTGTTGTAGATGGATATTCACACTAAACATTTTTGACGCAATCTGTTTGTGCTCCCATGAATAAAAACATGTATTCTTTTCTTACTGAGAAGGGAGGCAGAAGGAAGGGAGAAAGATACTAATAAAAACTACTTTAAAATTATTAAAAAAAGAAGTCCACAATTTTGCAACATGAAACGCCAGCTGCATGATGTGGTGGGATGCCTTTGCTCAGCAGCAGATTTCTGGAGCACCAGGAAAGCTCCCTCCCGGGCTGCTCTGCACCCTGCAGAACCGTCGCTGAGCGGTGCCAGCCGTCACCTTCCTCTGCGCCGCGGCCACAGGATGCACAGCGCTCGCATGTGGAAAAATCACAGAGGCAGGTAGGGTGGAAGGGACTTCAGAAGATCCCCTCATGCCTCTTCTTGCTCAAAGCAGGTCAGCAGAGCAGCAGGCAAGATCTTGTCCAGTCTAGTCTTGAAGAGCTCCAAAGATGGGGTTTAAACAACTTGCTTGGGCAACCTGGTCCAAGGTCTCAAAGTGAAAATTTTTTCCTTATATTGTGCTGGAATTTCCCATTTTCCCCACTTTGTGGCGATTACCTCTCGTCCTCCTGCTGTACATCTGAGGCGGTGCCACTCTCTGGTCTACACCCTCCCTCAAGACGGTGATTTGCAGCACCCAGCAGCAAAGAGAGGAATTCCGCTATTGGTATTCATGTACTCAAAAGCTGCTATTTCCATTTAGATCCATCCTAAAACCCAGACCGAGTCACCTGCACACTCTGGAGGAGGGATATCTCCTTTCAAGCCATGCTCTGACAGACCGGAGGATGGATACATGCACGATCGCCTAAGCGTCAAGGGACTGCTTGAATCTGCTTCTTGTTACCTAGACACTCCTTGAATGCTTGAAACACAGAAGCCATGTTAGAGCATGTCCTCTGGTTTTAAGCTTATCATAATCCAGGGCACTTTAGTGGTAAAACAAGGGTGGATCGAATAAGATTTGGAGACTAGCTGGGTCAGCGCTGCTGCTTTGTGACATGACAAGTCCACAGCATCGTTTAGCTCTAATGCTTCACTAGTGCTTACAAGTTACAGCATGGTATGATGTCAATTTCATTAAAAAACAAAAGGCTGACTCCTTTAGTACAGATCTGTAAAATGTTTCATAAAAGCACCAAATCACTTTGTCCTTCTGCGGACTGATTTCCCACACCAGCCCCCTCTGGTGAAAACATCCTGTGTAACAATTCAGACAAGGACAGCTTAGGCCAGGAGGACTCCAGAAACCGATCAAAGAAACGCTTCTCACCAGCAGCACAGCCCTCCTGGAGGGCTGACAGGCTTCTACAATGCTCTAATGCACTTTACAGGTTCCTCAGGGCTCACACGCGCTTTACAAGAAAGGGGATGAGTTGCTGTTCTCCAGGTGATGCATAAGGTGGAAAACCCTCTGCTGTCCGCTTTGCTGGCCTCCACTGGCCAAGCAAAGGAGCAGCCTTTGAGTAGGCACCTCAAGCAGCCACGAGATCTCGCGCTTCTGCAACTTCGGCGGGCCTGATTATGGGTGTGAAGGTGGTTGCATCGCCTCTGTGTCTCCGCTGGCTCTGGAGTTCATTAACAGACGCTTTCTGAGGGTGCACGCACACCAGATTGGCTCCTGTGGCCAACACGCAAAACTGGCTAGTGATGAGAAAACTAAAATGGTTCATGTATTCCTAGCAGCAGGGTAATGGGTTGATCGGGCAAGTTACTGGTGCATTAAAACTGGAGTGCACTAGGCAAACCATAGGCCTAGCTGCCTTGGTCCCCACAGTTGGAGCCCCTTGTCTGTCCCTGCTTGGCAGGAAGGCAGGTGGAATACATTGGCACCTCCACGTGAATCTCTAAAATTAACTCAGCTGGGTGTGAGCCTGAGCTGGGCTGCTCTGCTCTGAGCAGGATAAACAGAGCTGCTATAGGACCCCTACCCAAAAAGCACCTCTGGCACAAGGTCAGGCTCCCATTCCTCACCCACAGGCTTCCCTGTTTAATGAGATGAAATGTTTTATACTTTCCAGTAACTAGATTAGTAGGAAATGCAAGATTTTCCATTCTGGAAAGTCAGGGAATTGCTATAAGTAAGGGAAAGCAATGTTGCAGAGTTTAAATTTCTGAGGAAGTCTATGTTTATTTTAGGGAAGATAGTAGGGCTGATCTGTTTTCTAGATTTTCATGCCCCTGATGAAGAAACATTTGGCAAATGTTGTTTACAGTTTCACTAAGCCATGTGATATAGATGTAAGCGCGCGCGCACACACACACACACACAGAAACATATATAATATTCTTAACAAGACAACCTAAAATGAATCCGAATAGCATGAAAAATTTAAAAAGCTATTAGAGAATATGCATCTTACTCTAGTTGTTAATACCTGACAGAGATAAGAGATTTTTGTGATATACAAAATATTCGTTGCTTTACTGTCTTATCCAGCAGGCTTAAAATCCAAACTTTCAGATAAAGTAATGAAATATGTTAAGACTCCCACCTAAAGAGCATTATGATAAAAATAAAACATTTTCAAACAATCATAATTTGCCTGCTTTTAAAAAAAAAATATACGCTTCATAGCTGTAAAGTACATGGCTAGATGGAAGGAAATTCCACCGAGTATTTTATCAGCTGGCTGCCATTCTCTGTATGGGAGCCAATAAAAATGGAGAATTTTATTGGGAAGCAATAATTTCCTCTCTATCAACTCTTGCAAGCACTATTACATCAAATCCCAAGTGTGTTCACAGAAACAAAACACCCTTTTAAAATGTTTTCTCAAGATAGGATGCAGCCATTCCATCTATCGTTTGGATCCCACTATTTTAACCAAGCATATTCGTATTAAATTGTCACGGGTTTGAGTTACAGATAGCGTATCCACGTAAAGCGACAAATGACTTGCTAAGGTTATACTTTTTTTGTTATTGTTTGTTTTTAATTTTGAGGGACAAAATACGGGGCTATCTTGGCTGTGATGTAACACAGTTATAAGGGGTAATGGCAGAAAGACCGCAGTTTTATTGAACAGCTCAAGTTACACAGGGAAGGGATGTGAAAAGCCTTTTCAACACAGGAAGCCATAGTCACTCCCTTGACCAGAGGCAACACTTTAAACCAAATTAAACAGAAGTCAGGTGACTAGAAGAGCACCTGCATATTCCCAAGACCGTTTGGCTATTGGTCTCTGGGACCTGACCATCTGATCCAAAACATAAGTCAAATAATTCTTTACTACTTCAGAAAGTGTTAGGGCTATCCCCCAACCGTTTTTGCCTTTATTGGAAAGCTTTGCTGAGATGCTGAATTTAAATAATCTCCCATTTTGTAGCTGGCTGAGATGGGTTACAGGCCATCTCTTCAACTTCAGTCTGGCCCAAAAATAAAATACATTCACACTTTTACTTATAGTTTTGATTTATACAAAACCTCACTAACCGTGTAGCTGCTCAAAGCCCTAAGAACCCTCTAATAATATTTAGAGACAATCTTGCTTCAGAGCCAATATATGTTCCTAGCTTTTGCTCATCTGGCGGTCTAGAACCAAAGGGACAAAATGAGGGAAAAGCCTTCGTATGACCAAAAGCATCTCAGCTTTACAAAAAGCCGCCGAAAGAGAGAGAGAATCTCTCTCTCAGGAGAATCTAGTTCTCCTCCCTTGGCTGGCAGCACTGTGGCTCCAGAAGCTCTACGGGGGCCGTGAAATAACAGATATCCCACCAAGAAGGCAACACTTGGGCTTCAAACTGAGGAGGTCGGATAAGGGCCAGGCTTTCCAGATCTCCTGTTTCTAGTTCTAACCCAAACCATCAGTTTAAGAGTCCAGCACAAGACAAAACCTGTGCTAACAGCTGACTATGTCCAAAGAAACAAATAATAACCAAATTCAGTGCTACACGTATGTGGAATTAACTCCTTTTGAAAGGACTCATTCATCTCACACTATTGCTCCAACCACCGGCCCTTAAACTGCCAGTCTGAAACCGCACTGAAAAGTGCAGACTCGTATGTTCGTGTAGCCTTCCAAGTCCCATAGATGAACACGGATCAGATCAGGAGAAAGAAATCTGCTGGTGACACCAATAGCAACGGTCCTGCTGTGGCTTGTTTAGTCCTCGATTTTTTGCAATTGATGCTTACCTCCCTAGAGCTGAGTCCCATCCACCAGTTATATCAGGTATCTTCCTCTCTTCCTCTTTCAGACTCAATATGTGCTGTAACGTTCAACAGTCAAAGCAAAGCCCTCTCCTGTTGTAATTTGGTTGCAACTGGCCTTCCTGCCTAACATAAAATGAAATAAATCATGCAGCAGTTCCCAAACTAAGACCCCAGCAGCGAATATGCTTTTCTCACAGTTACCTTGTCTGTTGTTGGGTACAGGCAGATCCCTGTCTATGAACCACTCATCATTTCTCTTTGATGCCTGAGCCAGATTTAGAAGCTTGCTGTTATGTTACGAAGAAAAAAAAAAAAAAAGGAAAAGAAAAAAAGGAAAAAGAAAAAGGAAAAAAGAAAAAAAGGAAAATAAAAAATAAAAAAGAAAAAAGAAAAAAGAAATAAGGAAAAAGAAAAAAGGAAAAAGAAAAGAAAGTATTTTCTGTAGAAAAATGTTGAAACGAAATATTTTGACTTTTCAAATTTTCCCTCCATATTCTTAGCTTAGCCTGTTCCTGAAGATGTGACCTAAATTTCCAGATAGTTTCCGTCAGTCCAAACATGCATTTCAGGCAAACTGGATGCTTAATACATGTGTTCATTGCAAGACTGCTTACCATTTTTCCCACCAGAATACTTTGAGCTCTCATATGTCACTGAGAGCTTAGAGAATAACAAATTTCTTTTTGTTTTAAGCAATTTCCTTTAGCGCTCAGTGAATTACCCTGTGACACATTTAGTAACTTATTTTAATTTTGCTACATGCAATTCTGCTGGATGAAATTAATGTAGTGAGGTGTATTCTCAGTTTTTATTAAGCTCTCTAGGTTGATGAAAGATCAATATTGCATAAGAGCATGGGGGAGGAAGTGCTAGCACAGAGATTTCACTTTTATTTCTAGTTTCTGATAAAGAAATCTAATTTAATCCATGATGGGCCAGTTCAGCTGACTGACCTGATTCTACTGAGTACCCGCTGCAGTCACAAAAATCTCAAGTCTCTAATGCTTTGCAGTCAACAAACCTGTGCACTGGCAACACCATAAAAAGGAAGAAAACGTTAAGAAAGAAACGTAAAGGCTGTGTGCACTGTTTAACTGACATGGCTTTGTAGATGTCTATGTGAGCAAAGTAATTAAAGCCCAGGCGGTAGGGAGAACAGGAAGAAACCCAAGAAGCCGTAATTAATTAAAAGTAGTATGACGTTTCCCTCTGCAAAACTCTGCAGTGTTGTGTGCGACAGCAGAACTGAGGAGCAACTTCTTGCACCTACAGGATTCTGATCTCTGCTGGATATAGACACCTACCAAGTACAGTGTATATAAGACATGAATAAAAGGAACAATTGTTTCACTGCAGCGTGATGGTGAACTTTGATGGAATCCTAGTAAAACACACAACATTTATTGCCATGATAAACGGCTCTTGAGGGAGCGATTTGCCTGCCCTCCCAGCTGGAGCTGTCGTGCTGCAATGACGGAGTGGGTAAGGAAGGGACCGAACAATAGCGAACTCAAGAAACTCGAGCCTGACCTTAACAGAGTGGGTGGCATTCGCTGCAGTCCAGAAAAGCAAATAACTCACTCAAAGGTGATAGATTTTACTGGTCAGTGGAAATAACAAAGCTGAGAAATAAAGTGGAGCAAGCCGGGTATGAGAGTGTATTAGAGTAATGGGGAGTAGGGGGCGGATTTACTTGTCAGGAGATTGAGCTGCTGTGTAAAGAATGAGAGGGAAAGAAAGAGAGAAAGAAAAAGTCAAGAAATAGGACAGAGAAAGAGTTCGGAGTAGGGAAGGGAAAAAGGCAAGGAGGAAAGGGAAAAACCTCGTGGCTATGAGGTGTTCTTGATCAAACACAAAGTGCGGGTGCATTTTTTGTTTAGGGCAATTACCTGTGTATTGATTAATGAGACTTTCCCAGTGCCCTATTTTTCATAAAGGCTATGAATAAGAAAGGCAAGAGACCTGCTCACCGACCTAAATGAATGTGAGTTGGTTTGGTACCAATGACCACAGTCTAGAGACCTTTGCTTTGTGCAGACAAAACTTGACGCCAGTTGCACTGTGTACATTTGGAACTTGTAAAGGGTCAGTTTTCCAGTGCTAAAATAAAATGGTGGGAAGGCTGCCTTATAAAACAGTATTGTTCAGAGGCATCTCATTCTCTCAGAACATCACCGACATGTATAAATATTCTGGCTGAAAGTAGACATGGAAGTTGCAACAAGTCATAAATACGCATATAGAAAGTAGGAAAAGGGGAAAAAGTGCTGATGAATTCCAGTGACAAGTTTAAAAAAAATTAAAAAGAAAGGCAAAAAAAAAATACCTATCACCTCTTCTGCAGGAGCTTTTTTCAAAGTTTCTACACTACACATGCTGTAAAAGATGCGATCTCTCAGGCCAGCATTCCTTTATGACACTTGTTCCTACTGCCTATAAGCACAACACTGCCTCTACTACCAGCCCCTGCTGCTTTTTGGGACGAGGCATTTGGGACAAGCACTTGGGGACTGCAGAGGAGGCTGAGGCAGGCACAGCGAAGAGCTGCTGCTCACCAAGGTGCCCAGAAGCTCAAATTGACACCCTTCCTGCCCCAAATCACTGAATTGTATTCTTTTTATTTCTACTCTATTTTGTAAAAAATATGTATTTATCAGAGTAGTTTTTAATCAAAGAATCCTTTTTGCTTTGTGACTACTGTCAAGCTGATAATTCCCAAGAAAAATCCTCAAGAGTCCAAGTGTCCCATGGAATACTTAACGACTGATCTGTAAATCTCTGCGTGTGCCAGCTGCTCAGCTTCATCTTCTAACAGGTAGCAGGACCACAGACATACACCGCCTGAGCCACACTGCATTGCTGCCACTACTGCAGGCGTAGAGCCACACGGCAACTGCTGCAGGCTTAGAGGGCTGTTTTTTCCTAGCAAGAAAGCACTTCTCTTTGGAATACCAACATAAATCTCCTTGGAGAGTGGATTTCAAAACTTTGGGCTGCTGGATTGCCTGGATACTTGTAAAAAGCAGCCGTAACGGAAGAGCCAACATTTAAAAACGGAGTGACCAACCGTGCAACTTCCTCCCCCTCACCTCTCACTCCATCAGCTCCAGGTATTGCTCCGAACAGGAAACCTTGTCGTTCTTGAGGACCTCGGCCTTTACAGTTGAGGCCAGTGGAGGCTCTTGGGTTTCGAGTCCTTAAACACGAGCACCTAGAACAGAAGGAGGCGGAGGGCAGATTCCCCAGGACACAGCCAGGAGACGTCCATCTGCCCAGCACATCCGTTCATCTTGAAAAGGAGGTTTAAGTACGGTGGATGAGTTCTTCCCTCATTTGTGGAATATCAAGGTACTGGGGAGGGAGATGCAGGAATCACATGCACTTTTCTGTCAGAATCATTACATTGCAGCCAGTCTTCTTTTAATATTATTTGTGTGCACATGTTAAATATGTCCTTGCAAATGCCACAGAGAGAGTGTGATAGAAGGTATATGTAAACCAAAATATGTAAAATAAGTAATTTTTCACAATTCAGTATGACATCTTTCCTTTAATTTAAACCTAATCAGGGAATAAGAAACTAAAACCAGCTGTAAGCATTCACATTACATCTCTCCAGGGAAATGTACATAAAGTTAGGATTTGTTTTCACCTAATGGAAATTTTGCAATTTCACACAGCCATTCTTTTTGTTTAAGCTTCTTCTTTATTAAATTTTCTATAACAGAATTTACAATGTCCACAAAATAAAAGCAATACGACCGCATTTTACTTGGGTAACACTCTTGCCCTACCTTCTCTAGTTCAAAACATGTAAAGGCTATGAGAAGATTAAATACATAAGTGTTTCTAGTAATCTGGCTATCTCAGCCATAAATTCAACAGGCACGGAAGATTTTTTTTTTAAACAGTAAAATACGCCTGGAAACTGTGCATGGCACAGCACGATGCACACGTTTCGGTTTTACCATTTATATGGTAAATAAGCTTTTAGCAGTCCTCACTGAAAGGGCTTTTAAAGCTCTCTTTTCGGTATATGTATCAATTTTGGACAATAGAGCAGAAATAAAATACCCAGTGAGCTCAGAAGTGAATACTTCCAAGTATCAAAACGTTCCAGTAAGCATTCCAGCAATGAGACTAAGCCTAGGAGTACGAGCGAACACAAGACCTCGCAGGACAAGAGGACACAGCCCTTGGACTACACTAGCCCTACAGTATCTCTCTATTAAAAGAAGCAGAAAGAGAACTGATGGAAATGTGAGACAAGCAGAAGCCTGTGTCCTCCAAATTCAATGGGAAGTGGATAATCCAATTAGACTTCAAGCCTCTTTGAAAGTCAGTTGCTAATTAATGTTTTTTCGAAAATGCCCCGCTGCTGAATCTAGCTCAAACAAAACGCACTCTATTTGTGAGCAGCAGTGTCTCATGAACCCAAAGTTAAGGCTAGCAACAACCTCTTAATCCTGTACTTAATAATCCTTTGGCAGAGTGAAAGACTGACCCAAGGCAAAGCTTAATGATCACACTAGCAATTGGAGCTATTGTTAACAATTCATTTTTCTGGAAATGTGCTTTGCATAGTGGGAAGTGCAACTATCAAACTTTCAGATATCTTTAAGTACATTTTTAAAATGAGATATTATCAGCTATAAGCATTGCACAAATCCATATGTGACGCTAAAGCCAGTAGCAGTATGTTGAAAAAGAAAAGGCAGTAAATGAAATTGCAACGCTTGGCTACAGTCACAACCATGAGTGTTGTTTTTTTGACATTCAGGAAGAACCTAAGGAAGAATTACTGCATATTTTCCCTTGAAACGAAAGGCTGAGCTTAACTTTATAATTAAAAAAAAAAAAACCCTCCCTGTTATGGCCTATTCTTACCTCTTGCCCTCCGTGGCGCTATCCGCGTTTATCAGAGGTAGAAGTAGATTTTGCCAGCCTAATCCAGCAAAGTATATAAGAACCTGCTTAATTTTGAACAGGTCGTTTCAGAGGGACTATTCGCAGCACATAAAACTGGGCACACGTGCAGTCCTGCACTGACTCGCAGCCCCAGAGCAGGATTTCCAGCGCACCGCCGCTATCGCACGCTGCTCCCGCGTTCCTCCCCACGTTCCTGAGGAAAGGGCTTGCTCACTGCTGCTCTCTGCGCCCCTCAAGCCTCCTTCCTTACTGTCCGTATGCACAAGGGAGGGCTCGGGAAGGACCTCCGTGAGGTGGTGAGGATGGCCCAGGTGCCACCATGTCCTGCAAGCTGCCCTGGCTCTCCGTGGGTCTTGGACAAGGGCCACAGACACCTCATCTTTCCCTGTAAGCATGTTCAAAGTTTTCTGTAAAGCCAGGAAACCTAAAGACTTCAAGTAAGCCTTGCTTAATTTAATTAAAGTTGTCATGTCTGCCGGTTGGGGTAGGAGGTATGTGTAAGAGGGAGACACAAAGAGGCAGTAGAAAGAGAGAGAAAGAAGAGAGCTAAAAAAGGCCTATTTATTTCCTTTTTTCCATTTTTAGTAATTTACCCACTCAATAGTATAAGCTTTAAAAATATGCTTCAAAAAACTGGCAAATATTTTCCATTTCTGGAACATCCTTTTGTCTTTTTTATTTTTTTTTCCTACCAATTAAGGTTTCTTTTTTTCTTTCTTTTTTTTCTTTTTCTTCTTTTGGCAAAAATAAAAGAAACATGAATTGTAGGCACTCCAGAATATATTTTACTAGGCCATCAATATACACCTCAGGTATATAAAAGAGCAAAGTTGAACTTGAGGCAAGAATTAACTGCCTACTAAAATGCATATTGTTATGTCTTAAAGTTATAGTCTGTAACAATTTTACTCCTGGTAAGTAAAGACAGAAACCATTTCTGGTAGTAGAAAGACAGTACAGATGTATTTCATACATGGTGCATATGCTAAAAAAAAAAAAAAATTTTGTCCTATATTGTTGAATTAAAAAGTTTTGTTAATCTATATGGATTCCAGGCTTTTTTTAAACAAACCAACAAAAAAACCCCACACCCTACACATATAGAGGTATATATAGAATTTCCTAAAATAACCCTAATCCTGTTTATAAGACACTACCATTTAGAAGGCTTAAAATTATTATAAAAGACAATTTTCCTCAATAATTCTTAGATTCACATACCTGCAGTAGACAATATTAGACAAATCAAATACAGTCCATGAATAAATACAGGTATACATAATTCTTAAAACTATTTTTGTCTATTACCCTGATATTCCTTCTCATGTGCGAGATTTTTTTTTTTTTTTTTTTTGGCCTGGAAACTGCTAGAGAAAAATCTGGCAGCTATAACCTTCAGTTAACTACTAGCAAATGCTAACATGCTGTAAAGTGGAACATTTATACAAGATCCATCTGGCGCATACAAGTAGGAATCCAAGATTTAAAGCCATTACACTGTGCCTGTGCATTTACACCTTCACCAAAGTTGGCAAAAGGGTAGACTTTACCCCATGACTCCAGTAGTAAAAAGAAGGGTGTGAAATGTGTGCTGACCTACACTCCTCGGTCCAACTGTAGTTACTATATATTGCACCTTGACATGTTACATCCCAGGCTTCACGCCAGGGGTAAATTAGTCCAGGACTGAGCTGCCTATCAGAAATTAAATAGTACAAGAGTGAAGCATGCCTATAAAGTATTAGAGCAGCCGAGCAATTTCTTCTAATCAATCTTATACCTTTAAAAAGGCAGTCCACTGGGTCTGGTAAAATAAGCAAAACTCCCATCAAAAGGATGTCTCAGCTGGATCTGTGCCATAACCAAATGGTAAGGGAAGGAAAAACTGTTTTAACTCTTCATGAAGCTTCAGCTTCTTCAGTAATATGCCTACATTTTTGGTAGTTTCCTGCTCTGTGCATTCCCACATCACTTCAGCCAGACTAGACCTGGCTTTATTGAGCAATATTTTATTTGCCCCCTCCCCCTTTTTTTTTCCCCTCCCTGAAAGCAAAGTATGCATTATTTAAAGAGAAACATAGCTGAAATGTAGTTAAAGTTTGAAAGAAAATTGTGCTTTGGTACACAGAGATGGGGAATTTTGTTGAAAGGCGAAGCGCAGCGATTAAGGAATTCATTAATGCCCTCTGGCGTCTATCCTGGGGAACTTCCGTGAGCATCATCCCCTCTCCCAGGAGAGCACCAGCCTCGAAAGCCAGCTTGCAGGAATAACCCTCCTGGGCTTTTTGTGCCTTGTCCCGCCCGCAGCACAAGCTTACCGCAGGCACAGGGAATGCCGCTGGCACCCAGAAACGTGGGGAGACCGGAGCGCTGCCGGCACAGCGCGCTCCTTAGGCTGAGCATTTAAACACCAGGTGGCACCAAATAACCAGTTTCGGTAGAGCTGTTGCTTTTGTTTATTTATTTAAAGTTGGCAAGGAATTCTCAATGAAATGTTTGACTACAGTATAAAAACTCCAGAGGAATCTGTGAAGAGTTCACTACGCGCAAACTCTCCATTTACTCGGAGAGAGAGGAGGGGGGAAATATGGTAGGAGGATATTGCAAGCCTGGTTGTACCTGTGTGGGTTGCTCCTCACAACCAAAAGCCAGAAGTCCTAACTCTCAGTAACCCGAAGAAAACACATACCCCAAAAACATGGATGCTTTGTGAAATACAGTACATCAGTCACTGGCAACTCTAAATAACTGATACAAGGTCATTAGATTTGAGTGGGCCACAAACATCATCTAATGCCATTCCTATGGATCAATTAGCAGCATTTCAAAAAAAGCAAGGGCATACTTTGGAGGAGTGAAGAAAATAGTAATTCTTTTAGAGCATATGAGCACAGGCCATACCTGCTGAGCAACCAATACACATAATTTCTATCATGATGCTTTGGTCATCTTGGCAGATTTTATCCCACAGTAATCTAACCAAATTTTGTGCTCATTAAAAAATAAAGTTAGGTCATGTGTTACAGTGCTGAGA
Organism: Nothocercus julius; assembly: GCA_013398735.1. Lineage (NCBI taxonomy): Eukaryota > Metazoa > Chordata > Aves > Tinamiformes > Tinamidae > Nothocercus > Nothocercus julius. Next base: position 6,074,806 of record VZSV01000028.1, on the reverse strand, counting down.
TGGAGTGAAACTGGGGAAGGCAGAAAGGGTTTTACTTGCAAAATGTTAAGTAAAGGCTCAGAAAATAAAGAGCAAATAGCACCCTAAAATAAAGGAGGAATAGCTGGCTGGCTTGCTTTAATCATGGCTGTTGCTGTAAAGTTTGTGTTCTTAACTATAGCTTTAGAAACATTTTAACTACCACGTTTTAACATTTTTAACCATGCCTGTTAGACACATTACAAAGGCATTGCAGTGCAGCATAAAGTTACTGGAAAGGGCTCGTGGAGGCCACAAGCTGCACTCGTCCAGCTCAAGGCAAGGCCAATGTTTCAGCAAGATCCAGCAGCTCAAGGGCTTGCTCAGCAACGTTTTGGACACCTCCGAGGAGGGGATCCCCCGGTCTCTCCAGGCAAGGCGTTCCGGCGCTCACCACTCCCACCATGGAGCGGGTTTTCCCTTGGGTAACCGGCGTGTTCCCTGTTGCAACTTGCCGTGCGTCTTTGGCGGGTGCCTGGGAAGCGGCTGGCTCCGCGTGCCTGATGCTCCTCGCCACCCATGTGTGCTGCAGGATGGGTTCCGACCGTCAACAGAGTCCAAGACCTTGTTACAAATCGTCCACCAGAGGGAGCACAGATATTCCAGTAAAAGACCAATTTCTTAGCCTCGTAAGAAAAAAGGCACTTTGGCCACTTCCTCGCTCTCCTGCCCGGTGAGCACTGCCCGTGTTTCCCACGTTCCCTGAAGCAGGGCTTGAAAACAGCAAGTCAAAAAGGCCCTGGCACTCCTCTTGGCTGCGCAACAGCACACAGACTGAAGTATTTGCCTGTGCTTGTATCAGTAATGACGCTTTTTTGATACAGTAAAATTGAAGTAGAAGCGGTGTTCTCATCTGGCAGCCTTTTATGAGGTGCAGAAGACAACACAATGTACAAGGAGTAAAGACTCGTATGCTAACACAACCTCTGTTCCGCTTTAATTATCCTCTAGGATGGCAGCTTTCCTATTTTTATGTAACTCATACACACAGACTATGTGATCATTATGCTAGAAAACTAACTGTACGGGCAGGTTCAGCAATTACGGTGCTATTTCTCCAGGCAAGGGCATGTTTGGAAGCGAGGTTGGTGTAGTCAGGACAAGCAAACAAACCGGCCTCAAACCACAGACATCCCTCACCCACCTAAGCAGCTAGAAAAGCTGCACATAAGCCAGGCCTCACCTAGGAAGAGTAATTATTAAAGGAGAATTCATTCTGGGAGGAAGAAAAATCAAAGAAAAGAAACAATCTGTTCAAGAAACACCACTAAAGCAAGCCTGTTCAGTGCTTTAGTGCCCACCACCGCGTCACCTAGCTGGAGTTGTTTGAAACCTGGGTTAATTCAGCCGACCTCGCTGCTTCCAGATGCAGTCTCGAGGTGGAATTTCCAGGGACTGTGTGTCTGGTGGTGTTGCATCTTGCCTTCCCGACCGGTGCTCCTAGGGCACGATCCAGAGGAAGCCATGCTTGGAAATAGATTTCTTTCGTAGGGGATGTGCTATCTGCCGTTGGCCACTCATACCTAAAGTGAATCATGATTTAAGTTATCATTTTTCGACAAAATGTTAAGATGCATTTTTAAGAGCTCTTCATTCGCCAAACCTCCCTCCTATCCGCCCTAAAGGAGCCAGGCTCACCAAAAGTAAAGTTCTGCTCTCCCTACTTCCACACACAGTGCCACAAAGACAAATTCAAGTAAATAAACGTTACTTATGTGAATGAAGGGTTGCAGGATTGAACCCTAGGCACGCAACACAAGGAATGGTAGATTGGATCCCTCTGTAGGAATGTGTTTTGTGGCCTTTTGTCAGAAGGTCTCACATCTGAGCAAGAACTCTTCTCAAAGAGCTACTCACTCGTAAAGTGACAAGACCAAATTCCTGCATATTTTATTGCCTCATTCCTACTAGGACTGAGCAAAGTGTCCTCTGAACTCTCACCCTAAAGACCCTGTCCATTAAGCAACCTGCAGGACTCCAGACAAGACCCAGGCAGTGGGAATGCTCCGTTTCACACAAAGGTTGGTCTTTGTGTGTGGAAAGCTTCGCATTAAAAAAATGAACACAAACAAACAAACCAAAACAAAACAATTTTTCTTAAAGTTCTCAAGGAAAGATGCTCCTCACCATTCCTACCTCCTTCTCCCACATATCTTGCATACTTTTAATGATGATAATAGACCGCGGGTAGACATACCAGAGAGCAGGGACTGGAAGACTTCATGGCCTTCCTGCATTAGCCCCCCAGACTGGGACTAAGCCTCAGGGTGTGAAGTTTCAAGGGCCTCTTAGCTGCCAGCGCAACAACCACCTATGAGTGACATGTGCCTTCTTCACGGCACAAAGTGGGAGACGTGACGCCTGACGCAGTATGTGGTAGCTATCACGGTGACTCTTACCTTGTTATCTACTCGGGGATGAAGTATGACTGCTCAGGGACCAACTGTGGTCATTATAAGGCCCATTTATCCCACCTCCGAACACACCTTCTGCAGGCTGGCGTTGCATATTGGCAACAGCAGCCATACCTTCACAGCTGACCCTTTCAATGCTGCTCAAGTTTTTAACAGTTTGAGCTTCACATGTGATAAGACACAGTGATAAAATGGAGCACTGAAAAGAAGCATCTAATAAAAGGGAGCAAATCAGCAACATTTCAGCTTATTAAAATAAGCCACATCGGGCACAAATATCAAGTCATACAAGAGCAGAAATGAATCCTTGCCCAAAAAGGAGAGCTTGAAGTCATTAATTATATAAGATATACACTGGAGTAGGCAAAGAAAACGACATTATAATAAACATTGCAGGAGTATTCCAAACAACAGGATCTTCATGCTTTTCAGCGAATCTAGCTTTGTAGTATATGATTAACAATGAATTACATTCCTATTGGGTAGCTAAAAGCCCTTAAAATCAGCAGAATGAGGACTAGGGTTTAAGTAAGCCTTTCCATGTTTATTCAGTTGATAGAAAAACAAACCCAAGACATTCAATGTAAACAGTTTTCAAACATGAACTCATCATGATGAATTTCTGAATGCTGAATATTCACCATCCACAAGTCAATAACTGATATGCAAAGCAGTAAATTTTCATGCGCATTTTTTTTTAAAGCTGTATAAATGGCTTTAGTGACTGAGCTCAGACAGCTAGTCACACTTCAGGGTGTAAAAGGGGTCCCTGAACTGTGTATCTTAATCTGCTAGTATTGACAAAAGAAAGCTTGGCCAGTTGACTCAGAATCCACACAGCAGTTCAGCAGCTAAGAACAGCACTGGCAAGAGGGGTTAATAGTAATTACTCCAGTTATCACCTCAGCTGTGAATCCCAGGGAGACAATTCCATACAGGATATCAGCACAGAGTAAAAATATGCAGGAAATAGGGAACTGGTTAACCTTTTGAACTGGTTAGCCAGCTCTTTCCTTGAACAGCTCTCCCTCCTGCAGGAATATGGAAAAAGCTCACACCTATCTCCTCATATTCCGTTGCCATCCTTCCAAAGAGAGTTGCCTGCATGTTTTTTCCTGAACTATAGAAAAATGCAAATCAACTTACAAAATATTAATCACTCAGTGGGATATCTGCTCCAAATGCATGACATACAGACAACTAAATTTTTTTCGCTGTGACATATAAACAAAAGCCCAAATGGAAGTGTTTCTGTAGTCTTTTCCTGTAAAGCTGATCAACTTGCAAACACAGTGGTACGGAAAAAAAAGATGCATCCCGATTAATTTGGTGGGGATAGTCATAGGGCAGTACATTAAAAGCATTAGATTTTACATAAACATGGAGAAATAATTTGACCTGAGCAAGCTATGTGTTTTTTATCCTGGGCATACATTTTGCTTAATGAGTGACAAGGCTGAAGACGACAGTAAATTGCTTCATATTTTTTGCCCTGCACAAAATCATACTTTTCATCTAAATACTATGAGAACACAGTGAATTTTTTGGTAGGTCAAAGTCGGAGTTGCAAATATTTACCTAGCACTCAACTGTTAGGCCTTGCTGACACCATCAAGGCTGTGTGCAAAGACGATAAAGTGATAAATGCGCTCTGGATATTCTGGACATGAAGATTTTAGATTCAGTTAAAATATTTCCTTGGATTTCCTATTCCTTGGATGAAGTTCTGAGACATCATATTGAACCTGAGAAGATGGCACAGGAAATAGTTGAGAATTTATATTGTTTTATCTTTAGCAAATCTTTGAAGTCAGAGCTATAAGACTATTTAAATTAAACCCAAAGTTAAAAGATCTAGAAGCTGTTAACAGGAATGGCAGTAAACACATGCAACCATGAAATACTCATCTAAGTATCTTTGAAGAAGTTATTGCAACTGTCCAAGGAACCCAAAAGCAAAAGTTTTTAGCTATGCAGGTTTGCTACCCAAAATTCTTGGGTGAAATCTTTCTTAATATATCAGTCATACGACTACAGTTTACAGCATATAAATGTAAGACTAATTATTTTGACTTTAGATAAGATTTTGGATTCAAAAGTGATTTTACTAAAACTCCTCTAGTAGAGAAGTCCAGTCAACATCTTGTGTGGGACATTCAGTGTATTTAACACAACCCTTCCAGCAGCAAAGCACACTATTTTTATTCACATGGCCTTAACGGGACTGTGAAATTCTCTCTCCCCATGACCATCCTCTTATCGCAGCCATGGATCTCTCCTTAAGGATATCTGAGAGCTTCTGTTTGTTACTTCTCTCCCTCATCTGCAGAACCCTATCTGCTGGTGGCAGCAGTGTTTGGGTGAAATGTCTACATTATGCCCTGCGTGTATTTCACAAGATTTGAGATACTGTAAGCACACAACTATTAACAAACCCATAGCCCCATGAACACTAGTGGATTTGCTAAACATTTCCTCTTGTTCCTAAAGCTGGTACCACCTGCTTCCAGCAACGGCAGTGATTATGAAGTGGTACAGACTAGCAGCTCTGCATGGCCTACGGTTTCTCAGAGATGCAAAACCCTCATGTATTTATTCTTAAATTAACTTGAGGTTATTACAAGGCTCGGTAATAGATGCTGAAGGTGAGAGTTCCTTTCATGACAGAATCTAAATGGACAATTTGGGGAAAATCTGACCTAAGAACAGTTAGTCTATGTTAGCCGAAAAACAAACCCCTTCCCTCTCAATATATATCTAAAAATAATCTCATTATCTACCAATAAATGAAGATGTTCTGGTAAGACTTGTTTCCAAAAGCTCTTTCAGCTTTTATACACTGAAAACTATTTCTGGCAGGTAAAGCATGAGGAAGAAAACCACTGATTTGCCCCACAGAATGCTGTTGTCAGCAGACAAACACTGGCCTGATTTCTTTGTGTTCAACCAAATTGTAAATACCACCTTGCATTTCTCCCAAGAGCATTGTCACCATCAGAACCAAGTGGCAGAAGTACCAGGTGGTGCCTGGCCAATTCAGCAGCAGACCCCTTCCCTGATCTTCCTTTAGGTGTTAATATAAATCTCTAGAAACCTTTCTTGTTGCCCTTGGCATCCCTTGCCAGATTCAGCAAGATTCAGCCAGGTTCACTCCTCTCGCTTTTCCCCCTCACTGCGGGGATCGAGGAGACACCATCTGCACCATCATGCCCTTGGTCCTCACTCCGAGTCACCTAGTCACTCTTGATGTGCTCCAGGTCTCCCCTGCAGTATCCTTCGTTCCCATGTGGAAAAGCAGTAAAGAGTAACAGCCCAGGCACCAGACAAGCCTCGCAGTCTTGCTGTGCAATCCTGAACTCAAACCCCAGGCAAGATGGAAAAACAAAAAGAAACCCATAATGTTATGATTTAAGGAAGAATCCTACCAAGCATGGACTGCTGCGTATCAGACTACAAATGCTTGTGGCAGATGGTAACTGGGAAATGGTTTCTTAAACTACAGTTGTGTTTTCATAGAATATTTAGTTTCATTTGCCAGTGTGAAATACTAGACTTTATACATATACACACACACAACATCAACTCATTTGGCATGTCTAGAATTGACAGTTCATAGCATCAGCAGGCTCTGAACACACCACATGCTCTCTGCATTAATGGAAAAGCAGCTGCAGCTGTGAAAAATGCCAATAGACTAAAATATTGGATTCATGGCCGTACAATTTATCTGATGACATACATCAAAAGACACATTAGATCAGCCCAGCATTTTGTGTGTCATGCTTTGCAGAGCATCACGGCAGCCTTCAGAAGAAGGTGAGAAAACAGCAAGCACAGAAAGTCAGGAATTCCTGAGAGATAGAAGAAGCGTTTGGGGACTCCCAAAGCAATTGCTCCAAGAAGTAAAAAGCACCTAAAAATACACAAAGAGTAATACTGTATAGATAAGAACTATTGTACTACCCAATTTCTTAATAACAAGTAATGAACAGTTGTCCAGAAGGCTCAGTCAAATCCTCCATACTAACACAGACACCTTCTCCCTTCCCTGCAGCTGCCATGGTACGACGGAGCCAGCGCCGAGGCAGAACAGTAACATGAGGATGCTGACCCAAAGTCCTGCTCTTTCCCTCCAAGACTATTTTCTCATTAATATGTTACACATCAATTCCATTCAAGCACCTCAGAAGAGGTGTTCTTGGATGTCAGAGTATTTGATTAGCTATACTGATCTAAAATAACCATCTTTGAAATACTGCTCAACATACTGTTTTACTTCTTGATTAAATCTTTTGTCAGTAATGAACTCAACACATGGCCCAGTATAGCCTATTGTACCAGAAGTCTGGTTAAATAGTTATTTTTTGTTGATTATTTCAGGTTCAAAACACAAACCAGATGCCCAAAGTCAGGGATTCAACTATTGCACGAGCTCGTTAAGTCTCTTCTTCCCGCTCCATGCGAAACAATGCATTTGTCCATCAGCTACCTCCTCGTGGCAGCCTGACTCCTTGCTGCTGTCCTCCCAAAGTCCACTCTCCCTTCTACAGTAAAAATTTATGCCACGTGGGTGTTTTCTCCCCCCATTTCTGTGTTTGATGCTTTACTCTGATGAGATACCTTCTCCTGAGACCTGGGTGGACTCGTGGCTTCCTACTAGGAAGGATCAGATCTTTGTTTTGCCTTGGTTCCCACAGTCTAGGTTGGCCATGACCGAAAGGGGTAGTTCTTGCAGCCCGTCTCCGGCCCCTCGCTGGAGGAGGGAGCGCGTCCGTCACCCGCAGGAGTCAGGGCAAACAAAGGGGTGTCTGTGCAGCATCTCCCCTCAGCCCTCCCTCTTCTCATCTCCTCCAGCCCCCGCTCTCCCTGAGCACCTCTAGAGAGGCAGCTACCAAGAAAGAGAGACGGAACCCAGCCGAAGAGAAAGGTACGTCCTGTCTTGCTCCTGAAATTATCCTTGCGCGCTTGTTCTTCTCATGCTGGTTACAGGGTGGAGACTGAGAAATACATATGGGAACATGCAGGAGGCTGTTTGGGAGAAGCAGATGCATCGTAGGCAGAAGATGTTATACAAGACAGACATGTGGATACATTCCAGCCAAATATGAGTCTTTCACTATCTCACTCTTCTTCACAAAGTTGATGTTAGAGCTGTTAATATCAAGCCATTAAACATGCTGTATAACTTTCCTGTACTCAGCATTATCGTGAAACGGGTGAGTGGAGGGAGAGGTGTATTCACAATGAATTGCTGTCTTTAAGAAAACTAAATGGGTTTTAATGAGAACCCGAATCCTGGAAAGAATCATAGTATTGATGGTAATTACAAGGCAGTAATTCACGGAATCCATCCTCACTGGAATAGCTGCTGTCCTTACAATGCACCAACTGTTCAAGCAAAACAGATCTGAAGGATTTTTTTTAATCCAAAAAAACACCCTTCTTCATAATATCACAGCTATGCAGCTCTTGTGCAATCATTCCTTATGAATACATTAATAAAAACTAACTATAACGCACTAATCTAAATATTTAAGAGTTTAGCTCAGCTTTTTTACAGGTGTTCCTGAAATGGAAGCTTGACAAGTGAATAATAAATGATAAAAAGCATTCTATGTTGAATAGGTATTTTTAGCTCAATGCACATTAAGAAAACAAAAATATATGAAGTTTGTTTCACCTCTTTAAGTGTAATTAGCCAGCTTGTTTACATAGCACATGCCACTGAACTGGCTGGAAAAGGCCATACACTAAAAAGATATCAACTAGAGCAAAGTATTCTTTGCTTTCAAGCATCAGCAACTAAAAATACACAGATTGCTTAATAATACTAAATTGTACTTTTAATGATCGATAAGCCAAGTTGTAAACATTTATCTTTTCATCCCCAAAGAAGCGGAATCTCTACAAATGCCAAAATATACACTGTCATTTCTCAGTTTTCCATGTTTCTGAATCTGGCTTCTAACACCTGAGATCCTACTGATATCATTTGACCTCTAAAGAGCGTTACTCATGAAATACTGCCCTGTTGTTCCTGGCTGTGGAGGCTGAAACTTGGGTTTTTCTGTTTTATTTTTTGGTCCTTTTCAGGACCCCCTTGCATCCAGCAGACCCAAAGACTACACGGTGCCAAATTGCCTGGCAGAACAATTCAAAAACTCTCATCCAAAAGAACAGGGACGGCAACGATTGCTGACACAGCAGCACGTATCCAACAGCTACCTGTTTTCCTTGGGGCACAACTCTTGTTTCAAAGCACTAACTTTTCCTAGCTCAACTTGCTCTCACAACTTCACTTGCACCATGTCAAAATAACGAAGTAATTCATCAAAAAGGACTTATGCAAATGCTGGAGGTTCATTTTAGATATTTTTAGATTGCTTTATTCCTGTTAGAATTTGAAACAGCACAGTCTTGCTCAAGCAGCCTCGTTAGGCTGGATCGCTACCTTCAGAAAGCTTTTAAAAAAATGAACAAAAGACAGAGGGCACTTGCTGGCAATTATTCTCCGAGTTATTTTGGTGGACTTCTTTTTTCATCAAGTTTTTCTGGTTTGCTCCACAGAAAAGAGGTTTTTTTCTGTTACATGAAAGCAAATAATATCTTTTACGGATGTTTTTAAATAAGCATACACTTACTCTGTTATTTACCTATGCATTCAGTAACATCCCATCAGCTGTGAAGTCAGGAATGCAGGAAAAGGAATCATAGTTGTTTGCCAGAAAAGGTACGCCGTGTCTGGAAGGTGTGCAGAGTTTAGCACTGATCTTGTGCGGACCATTAATAACACTTTAGCTCCTGGGGAATCTTTCATCTGCAAACAGGAAACTTTTTTTTATAGTAGAAGAACGGAAAAATGACTTTGTGAAAAGGTCTTTGACCAAAAGTTTCCTTCAAGTTAGTATCTGGAGAAAAAAAAAAAAGGAAATATTTAAGTAGAAAGAAAACAATACATAGTGTTCTGTATACCAGCACTGTTGAACAAGTAACTGACCTGTTGGCACCTGTCCTGTGACCTGCCCATAGCTCAGGATTTTGCTTTGTTAATGCTGATGCTGTCTGTTATCCACATCAAACCTCTTGAGGATGCACTGCAGTAACAACTAAGGCAAACAGCGAACTGCTTTAAATTGTAGCTAGAGATTTATCCATGCTGTGAATTTGACAGCCTACAGATAAAATCTGACTATTTTCACAACAGAACATGTTCCTGTGATCACACTGAGGAGATAGGCAGATGGCAACAGATTCAGATTAGCATTCCAACTAACTTCAACTAAGGAAAGCTCATCCAAATTATTAGAAACACCAAACATACCCAAGGACAAGATACCATGAACACCTTTACCCTGCAAAGGCACAAAAACCTCACTCCATAAATTCAACTTTCACAGAACTCTTCTTCCATGAAGCATTAAATAATGTATTCTATTACCTAAATAGAAAAAAAAATGCTTGGCATGGGCATGCAACAAAGTATAGCATATACAAACCTGTTCTCTTTGGGCATTAGACTTTTTGGAGCAAAACCCTCATAACTGTACAGTGTTTACAATCCTACAAACTAAAACCATTATTATAATAACACAGATCCTTTACTTGAGTCTAAAAACAACATCGGGCAAAGTTAGAACAATGTTTACTTTATTTGAGAAGTAGTTTTGAGGTCTAAAACTAATAAAGACAGTATGTTATTTAATACTGCACTCTAAGGTAATTAAAAAATAGATCCCTACGGCCCTATTAGCAGTAGTTTATAGGACTCTCCTACTCAAAAGCTCACACACAAGTTCATGGAAACTAGAAGAAATCATTCAGTGAATATTGCTTCTATGACAGAAGTTAAAAAAGACACAAGACCTTATTTTTATTTTAGTCATATTCCTTAATACATTAGACACTTTAATATTTTACTTGGCTACCCATGTTCAAAAACACAAGTCTGCACAAGAACTTAGGAAAATATAATCAAAATGCATCCAGGTGTGGTATTTTATTCATTACATAAATCCAAATTACCAGATTACCTTAGTTATAAGCTCCGTATTTTCATTCATCGGCTGAAGAAGTAGAAGATCTACCTTCTAGGTATGTGATATAACTACCTAGAGAAAAAAAACTACTACAGAATAAATTCATACATTTAATAGCTTCTTGCGTGTTTTTCAAGGGTTACCTCGGGAGTTTTACCAAATAATACAAGTGAGACTCTATATACAGACATAATGATTTCTATATCAAGGATGCTTGAGTTTTGTTCTAGACAGCAGCCCTACTCTCTACATTTTGCCCCTGCCAGTCTTTGATGGGACATTGCTTTATTCCTGGTTATTTTCAGGTTAGTTTAGAATAGCCTATTCTGCCGCCTCCCAGGAAAGGGCAGAACCCCCCCATAATGCTGGATCAACTCCATAGCACCACCAGGATGAAGAGCAGCTTCCTTTGCTGTGCCGAACACTTCAAGAAACTTGTAGGATCAATCACAAGTTTAAGCAGCGGACAGTTTTCCCACAAGCTTTAGGGGGAAAGATATTACTAATCTTTATGCGAGCCACTCTTGTCTCAAGAGCGTGAGTCACCAGGAAGGCAATGAAAGACATCTGAGCGATTTGCCTGCTTTGGTGGCATTTAATACATTCATTTACACTGTGGGGAGAACACGTCTAGCTCAAAGCAATTTTCTCAAGGTGAGAGGCCAAAGAAACAAGCAAATTGCCAGCAACAGAAGCCTCAGTTCCCAAGAAAAGGAAGAGGTTGGTATAGAAAGCAATGAATATCAACTCAGTGGTGATGTTTACCTCCTAGGAGAAAATCCAATCCTAGAGTTTCCTGAGTAGGAGGACTCACTATGTCTCAAACCTCCAAAAGTTTGCAGCAAAGAAGGTCAGCATGAAAGTAAATTGGGGAAAAAAAAAGAAAAAAAAACCCGATCTGTTCAACAGCTACACCCATTTCACACTCCTCATTTCTCCTCAGCGCTCCTGAGCGGGGATCCTTGCGAGCATGAGGACGGCCTTGGCTCTGCTGCTGCTGGGCGCGCTCGTGGGCGCCCGCGCCGCGCCGGCCCCTCGCCTCTCCTGCTACAAGAGGGCCCTTGGAGGCCGCGGCTGCCACGGCATCCCCCAAGCCGCGGCCACTCTTCGAGCAGTCGACCAGAGCCTGCAGGATCACTTTTGGGAGGGGAAGGGCTGCGACACCATCTGCTACTGCGGCTTTAGCGAGATGCTCTGCTGTCCCAAGTAAGGCTGCTTTCCTCCTCGTGTTCGTGCCGAGCAAGTCCCATCTAGCACCGTTACTTCACGGGCAGTACCTGAGGGATGAGCTGGCACTTGAAAGAAATGCATCACTTCAGGAGGTTTGGGATTATATCAAGATATAACCAGTTTTTAGATTTTTGGTTTTTCAGTGGCTCACCTAGTATTTGCTTAGCATACTTGAAGTCTACACATCCTATTAAAGGAAAATACTGAGATCACTCAACTTCTGACTCTTCTGTCAATAACTGAGCTATACCAAATGTTAGAGCTACAATAGCTCCTTGTCAGCAGCACTTTGCAATGTAGATGTTTCCAGGACCCTCAGTCTCTTTAGGTTTCTGCTACACTGCCAAGAGCATTTTTGCTATTCCAAGGCAATCAGCAGACATGCCGGATGAATAAACAATTCCGTGAGGACAGCAGTTTTAGGCAGGAAAGTAAATGGGGTCAGGGGAAGATAAAGAAATAAGTCCAGAAAATGCCTGCAAGAGAGGGGAGTCTTAGCCCAGGAACTACTGACACTTGCTACTGTTGCTGACAGAGCAGGAGAGGGGAATTTTGACGAAATGTGGGTTTTGTTTCTTTAGAGAAAGAATGTACATTTCAACACATTCAATACTGAGTTAAACAAACACCAGCACCCTATGACTTACTGGCTTGAAATAATTAAATACACTATGAGCTATCACCTCATTCAGCTCTTCAGCCAAATATTTTCCTCAGGAAAATTAGATTAAAACATCAGCACAACACTTCAGAAGCTAAAGTGGTCATTTTTGCTTACATATGTAATGCCAGCAAGTGACAGTGGCCACGAAACATTAATACCCCTCTTACCACCCAAGCTTCTCAGCTCCCCTAAAACATAATAAAAGGTGACTTTCCAGTGCTCACCAAGGACTAACAGGCCAGGACACTGGATTTAAACGAAGCAGGAACGAATTCTGAAGTTAAAAATTACTTTGACTACATTTTTTGGCAAGCCATATTTAAACTGAGAACAAGTTTTAAATACTTTTTCCTGTTGCTTTCTCCCCTAAGCTACATGTGGTGACCTCACCTTGAGTCACACTTTGGCTTCCAGCTTCAGTCTCTGAGCTTTAAACACGCATTGAAATCCTCTTATTTTGAGGCAAATACCTTGACTCATCTAGAGGAACAGGAGCAATTGCATTAAACAGTATGTTTGCACATAGGAAAAAAAAAAAGTAATATCACATATTTGGGAAGTTCACCTTCTCAAAATAAAATTACCAGAGGTAAGGTCCTGGTACACTAGTCAGTCAACAAAAGTTTAGCTGTCACTTCCAGAGCAGAGGCAGATATACAGTGTCTTCATACAGACCAGGAGTTGCATTGGATCTACTGGAAGAACTTCCTGCAGACATAACAATCCCACATACACCCTACCAAAAAAAGCCACAAACCAACAAAAAATGCCCCACTGCCTTCTCCTCGCCTCCAGAAAAGAAAGCAATTGCAAATGCTTGTCTTGTTAAAGCTCTGATAAAGTAATAAGCTAATTATTTAACTATCTGGTAATGTCTTTCAGAGATATTTTCTTTGGACCAAAGATATCTTTTGTGATCCCCTGCAACAGTCAGTAACTGACATCAAGCCACTAGTGAAGACGACAGGCACGTCAGCCTTCTGTTACTGAGCGGTGCTTTAAAAGAAAAAAAGACGAAACAGCAAACACAAACCCTTCGTTTCTAACCACAATAAGAGTGCTTCTTACACTGAAAAAAAAATCTGTATCTTTATGGAATCTCAAAAATGTAAGTGGTAGAGTTTTCGTTTCAAACTTGTTAGCTTCCTTAATTTCCATCATACTTTGAAACTTGGTACAAGGCTTATCATTGTCCTAATATGCTAATATATCCAGCAAAAAGCCCATGTCTTTTTAAATAAGGACAACATTCCCAGCCAGTTGTGATACAGGAACTTCAAGCTTAATATTTAATGTGGTTAGAAAAGTGACCCTCATAGCAACCTACTGCACAATGTGCTTAATAATGTGACTCCTTGCAGCAATCTTCTGTAATGCCCTTTCCTACTGCTTTGTTGCTGTTACACAGTTCATGCTGTTTTAAGCTGAAGTTACTTGATACCTGGCACTTCTGTAGGTAGCTTGCCTTGTTCTATTTAAGCATCTTTAAGAAGCGGGGGGGAAAAAAGAAAAAACAACAACAAAAAAGCAAACAAACCGTTTGTATTTTGAAATTTTCACTGGAAAATAGTGGCATGGCTCCAGCTGATAGCAACTGGAGCATAGCCAGGTCATAATTACATCTAACTGGTCACCTGCATAACACAAAAATGTATAAAATCTTAGTTAAAATGGTTAAACTTAACACTGCTGTCCTAGCAGGAGAGCTGCTAGAGCATACACATTGTGAAGAGGATAGCACTGATGATGCAAGGTCTGTTAAGCTAATATTAAAAAAAACAACAACAACAAAAACACTCAAGATGCCTTTGGATAAAGCTTTGTTTGAAATACAGCACCTGAGAATTAAATTAAAACACTGGCTTTGTGTTTGGAGTAGCCTTGTAGGGATGTAGCCAGCAGTGAGAAGTCAAAAAGGTAACTAAAAATATTTTAAAAGTCACCTTAAGCATTAAGAATATCATGGTCTAGACATTTGTTTACCTCTCAACATTTGCCAACACTGATGATAAAACAAGGAAAACAGCCATCTATTTATGTACACAAGTTTAACAAAAGCCACCTGAACACGCCAGACTTACAAATAGCAAGCTACCTTATGCCTAATATACAAAAACTCTTCAGCTCTCAAGTGCCACGGAAAACATGTAACACTGATGAAACTATTTTTACACCAATTTTACTATTTCACTAATATTTTTACTATTTTCAGTCTTTCTTGCTCAGCATAAAGTTCTATGCATCTACATCTTACAACCTTAACACACAAGTACTGCTACCACCAATTTACCAGAGTTTTACTTTAAAGAGAATATGAAACATCACAAGGACTGTGTTTTTCATCTTTTGGCAAATGAGGGCTAGATAGTGGGTTTTGATTATACACAACTAATAATAAATGTTTCAAGTGAATCCACGTGCACTATCTTTACCAAGTAATTTTTGGGCTACTCTCTGTTAAACAGTTTGTGTCTCTGAGCTTTTTAAAGCCTAGTTTGTGTAATTATTCCTGAGTCATTCAGGCTTCCAACAACAAAAAAAATCAGCTGGCAGGCTAGGGGGGTAGAAATCTGGCAATCAACAGTCAAAATATCCAAAGTTGGAGCTGTAGGAGAGCATATGGCATACACTTTTGTGGAAAGTCCCCTCTAAGCTTCTGGCAGTAATCAGGGCATGTAGCTTTTGTTGATCCTGCCATGGAGTTTCTACATGACTCACATTGTGCACGTACCTCTGCGTTCACCTATTTCCAGAGCAGAAGTAGCAAAAATTAAGGCAGAAGCCCAACTGGGTAGCCAAGTTATCGGGCAGCAGCTTTTGCTTTTGTTTCTCCCCTGCTCCAAGACAGCTTCTGCAGGTCCTGCAGTGCTGAGGTGAGAGCATCCATCCCCGCCACACACTCTGCAAGAGGGAAAGACCTTTATCCTTTGGACATCCCCTTCACTGCTGGGTTCCCTGGCTGTTCGCATAACTAGTCCAGTTTGTCACCTTCAGACAACTTTACAGCCACTACGGTGAAATGGGATACCAAAACATTTCCTCAAAGGAGTATCAGTTTTAGCTCCCACTAGCTAGGTATCGTTAACTGGCTTGAACTCAGGCCAGCAGCACAGAACTTTAATGTGGAATTATATGAGATGCTGCAAGCGAAAGAAATTAGGCCCCTGATAGCTACTGGGAAGGCAGCCAGTCTGAGTTTAGGGTTTATCATCATGCAGTCCTGAGCAAGAGCGCAACGGGTAGAAAAACAAAATAACAACCAAAAAAAACCACAGGATCTCAGTTTTATCTCAAAGTAGTTTTCAAGAGTTATAAGATTAACATCTAGCAAATTAGAATACAAAAATACTGCCTTCCTAGTTTCCCTACATCAAGAAAACAAGCAAGCAAACAAAAAAGCCCTTTTAAGCATCTTCTGATAAGCCTAGTTGTGACACACCCTAGCTGAGCACGCTGGAGCTGTGTCCTTTTCTCCTTTGAGACAGAAGCCTTCTCCCCCTGCCAGCCTGTGGGCACAGCTTAAAGCAAAGGAGGGGGGAGCAAAATCATTGCAGACACCGCACATTTAGACAGTGACAACAGTTGTCAGTGAAAATGCAAGGAATCATACACAATACCCTCTTCAATACCGCAGATTTCACCAAGATATGTTCTTAGCAACAACCAGTGCAGATGAACCCAAGTGAGTCAGCAACTACAGTTATTTCCTCCTAAGTGGAGGGCGCTCTCTGTACATACATCTGGGGTACGCTTTTAACCCATACTCATATCCTGAAATTCCAAGAGCTGCAATTTCTTCTTTTAAAATAAGAGCAGGAAGGCCTCAATGCCTGGAAACACAGGTCCCAACAAGATAAAATAAACAGAATATATTAGAACAAATAAGCTAAAAAAGCTCCCATTAATTCTTGCTTCCAAAGAAGGCAAAGAAAAAAATAAATTAAAAAAAAAAAAATATTCAGCCATTTCTGCTCAGCTAACAAGAGAAACTACTGCTTACAGCCAGCCTTACCTTGGGGAGCAGGGAATCTATTGCCAACGCTGCTACAGCTTTCTTTTTAAAGCAGTATTGCATCATGAGACTAACTACATTCATAAATGTATCCTTGGCATACTTTAATTGAAAAATATTTTAACATCATTACATAAGTAGTCAAAGCTTCTCTTAGTTACAAGTAACTCACTAAATAAGTTACAGACACACCCAGTTGAGCAACAATATCAGTGATATTTATTTAAAATACTTTTGCTGAGGAAATTGCTTCAGAGGAGGTGGCTTTCAAATAAATCATCAAGATTATGAAAAATAAGACAGTTCTCTGGGAGGAAAAAAGGTACAAAGAAAGCTTTTGTATATCAACAAAAACCCTCAGTCTTTTAATCTGCAGCCTGAGTCTCAGTCCCAACCTTTTCTGACTAATGAACCCCACTATCCATCTTTAGATCTGGTTTGTTCTTGTCATTCTTCACCGAGTAGATGAAATATGTTAAGGTGTCCTTTTCATTCACTGGAATTGTCCTAAAATGGCAGCCAATTATCTATAAAGGAAGAATGCAAGGAAATTAAATAACCATTTTTATATGCTGAAGATTCATACTTAAATCACATTAAAGGAAGTTTAAAACGTTCATCAGGCCATTCAAAAAAAAAAAAAAAAAAAAAAAAAAAGAAAAGAAAAAGCACACATACACTAGCTCTCCCCAATAACTTTTAATTGTCACACAAAAGATAGGACAGGAACTTTTTATTGACACCTACGAGCCAAATATGCCAATTTGCACCCTAGTTTCCTGACTAAAAAGCCCTGGAAGTTTTGAAAAAGTTTCAAAGCAAAGGTAGGGCTGTCATTAAATGCATGTAGGCACACCACAAATATGCAGTAAGTGAGCAGTAGAGAATAAGAGTTCATGTTCTTTAGTAGTTGAGAATATGAACAGAACTACAGTACAGAAATGAGGGTCTACTGTTCGTTACTCAGTTTGAGGGGGCTGTGTGGAGCCGTGTTTAGAAGCCAGGATGACCCTGTGTAGAAAACTTCAGGAATGACTACTGAGTATTTAGCTCTTCAAGACAGAGCTGTCAATGACAAAAAAATAAAATAAATAAAATAAATCATGTGATGCAACAGCTACACTCTGATAGTTTCTAAACAGATCTGGAGTCATTGCTGTGATTCTGGAAGTTTCAGAACGGACTGCTAACTTTAAGAAAGAAGATTTTTTTTGGTAGATTAAGATTAGCAGGAGAAAGTGAGGAAACAGGACTGCTCATTTAACTGTCATAGAGTACATAAGTCTTTAACATAACTACGAATTTAGCAGGCCTTGTAAAGGCCTTCTTAGAAGATCCTTGGCTTTAATTCACACTAATTAGTGCTGAGACCAACGAAATGTCTGCAGAGAAGTGCAACTGAGTGCATCACTACCCAAAAGTAGGAACAGGGAAACACAGGTTTTTTTTTAAGGGAGAATCACCAGTTCTCCCAAGTATTCACATCAGCATACTGTAAACTGTACCTGCCCAGTGTGGAAGGATCCCTTAAAAAACTGCACTCAAACTCAGCAAAGGAAGTGCTTCTTCTACTAAAATACTTTAAAATAAATAAATAAAAGATCTTAATTCATGAAGTTCTGTTTTCTGATAACAGATTTCACTTTTATCAATTAAACACTAGTGTAGTATAGAAATCTGTTTTAGACTTTTCCGTACTTTCTGTAGAGAAAGACCTATGTTTGCGTTAACTGTCTTTTAAAGCCAAGTCTCTGTCCTACTGGAATTTCACTGCTACCTCACACTTTCTAACTGTTTTTGATAGAACATCTAAGGTGAAAGCATGACTGATGTGCAGACACTCCACATTTCTATGATATTCAGAGACATGCAATAACTCATCTTACCATTTCAACTCCACACTTTTTGTTTGTTTAAGCAGCACACACTCCTCCTGAAGGCTAAGGGTCCCTCCTCTGGAAAGGACTTCTACTTGTGGTTTATTTGGCTGAAGTGATGAGCAATGAAGGAAGCTAGATCAGCAGCTCCCTTTTGTTCTCCCCAAACCCAGATCACACTCTTCACACAAGGATCACACTGTACAGAAAGCCATTCAACATTGCAAGCTGCCTTTTCTGCTACGGAACAAACACTCATACGTACTTCAACGAGCTGTGCTTTGTTAAGTCCTGGTCTGGTCTGTAGCTTGAAGTGTCTTTTGTACCTTCGAAGTGTGTTTACTTGTAACTGATACAAATCAACCTAGAAAACATGGGGGAAAGAGGAAGAAAGTCACCTAATTTATGAATTGTCAGATTCATTTGTTAATAGCTTGCGTCTCCACAGTGTATGGGAATCTCACAAAATAAAGGCACAAATTCAGACTGTCAACTCAATAGATTTCACTTTGAGGAAAAAAAAGCAAAAAACAAACAAGCAAAAAAAAAAAAAAAAAAAAAAAAAACAAAAAAAAAAAAACACTCCACCCTGCACCTGCCAGAAGGAAGCAAAAAAGCAAAACACTCCAGTTCAGTTCAAGACTATTTTACCCAGCATGGCCTTTTTTCCCCTTTTATAGCAACAATATTTGAAATCTTTACTGTAGTTCAATCTGTTCTGGGTTTTTACCTGTTCCCCAGTTTGAACATAATCAAAGCCACTTAACAACATTCATGTTGTATCTGTGACAAGCTGGTTCACAAGTAGTCCCTAAATTACAATTTCAGTCATCATATTTTACATAAATTCCATAAAAGTACAGCATAGCTGCACCACAAGACAGTATGTATTGGAACCAAGAAAAAGTCTAGAGTACAAAGTTTTCTTGGCTTGAGCTGCGAGAAGAAAACAGCTGTTCTCGGTCTCCAAACAGATTGCTGCTACATAAGCACAATGTAGGAGTTATGTGCATAGGCATAGTTGCCCAGAATTATTTTTCAGCACGAGTTGACAGTTGAGAGAATTGCATGGGCTCCTCTTAAGGATATAAATACACAGTCTTAACCCAGTACTCCTCCAGTTCCAAATCGCAAAAACTCTGACCCGTCACATCTCCCAGCAACACCTTACCCCGCCACCTTCCCTGGCAACATCAACAGAGAGCTTAACCAAAAGACCAAGTAGAAAAAAAGTCAAGCAGATAGGCTGAATGAGAAATTCTGCTAGACCACTTGCCATTACTGCAGCATTCTCCAAAACCACACAATTAAACATCCATTATGGAATGTACTCTAAATTCATTTAGCAACCTCAGGTATAGATTAAAAACAGTGCTACTGTGCACTTGGCAAACTGGCCAGAGCTGGTGCATACCACCTTATGCAACAGAGGATGGATAATCTCTGGTATTCCCAATTTTACGTGACATAAATTCAGCTTCCCACGCGAGCCTGTGCCCTAGGCAATGACACAGAGAAGGAGCAGGAGTTCCCTGCAAAGCCACAGGAGACAGAAGCACCGTGGCAGCTCTCCTGGCTGCAGGCATCACTTCTAACAGCTAGTGATGGCCAAGACTGAGGAGGAGACTAGAGGAATCCCAAAGGTACTCAGAGGGATTTCACCCTGCTTAGTAAAGGGAATAGTAAGTGAAAACACTGAAGGTCAAAAGCCTACAGGTATCACAGGGCCACAAGTACAGTTAGGGGATTGGGACAATCCGTATGAGGATAGGCCAGAAGATGCCTCAAGAACTGCTAATCCTGGACATGGGAAAGCTTGTGGGGAACTATCCATGTATATGAGTATTTCATAGAAGGCCCGAGTCTTCTCGGTGGTGCCCCAGGGACACCAGCCACGGGCACAACCTGAAACATAAGAAGCCCCATCTGAACATAACACTTTAAAAAACAGTGAGGGTGGCAGAGCACTGATCCAGAGAGGCTGCGGAGCCTGCATCCTTGGAGATGCTCAAAACCCACCCGGACAAGGCCCCGGGTAACCTGCTCTACTAGACCCTGCCTGAGCAGGGGGCTTGGATCAGATACCTCCAGATTTTCTGTGATTCTGGGCTATAAGCCCACAGTGGGAAGGAGATATTACCATTACCCAAACAGCTGGCTGAAATGCCTTCAACACGTTTCCCAGCCTGTTGTCTTGCTTGCAGCAACGCAGTTAAAAAAGCGTGCTATTTTTCTTAAGAAATACTCAAATAAAGTTGGGGCACACTTTAGCATTCTTGTATTGTAAAGCAAACCAGGCTCACTGAAGAGTGGCAGTTCCCACTGTGCCAGGCAGCTACCTTAAGTAACGCAGCACGTTCAGATTTAGCCAGAACTTTCACAAAAGAGACCCAAAATATTTGGAAGACAAAAACACAATTAGCATCAAACCATTCCCAATCCCCTCATATCCTCTCCGTCAGAGCCTTCACAGTGGAGCTGCATGCCTTCTTGAAAAAAGTTTTATCATTTACATTGCTGCAGACTGTAGCCATGTAGACTGTATATCTGCAGACTGTAGCTATGGGGAGCCCATCAACTTAACAGCCAACAAGCAATATTTTAAACATCTTGAAAATCCCTCTTAGAGGAACCAGACAGGAATCACAGCCTTGGCACAAAATTATTGCACTGAGAGCGCCTGCTAAGCCAGGTTGCAGCAGAAATAATCCTATAGAGGTGTAGGGAAGGTCATGGCACCATTCTCGCAAACCTGATGCCTTCTCTCCCACTACACTGTGAAAAAAGATTCAAAAGCTGCAGTTCACTTCCACAGTGGTAACAGCATTTTACAGGTCTACCGGGGAGGACACTAGCAGGGAAACAGTCATCCTCCTCCTGCCCGATGCTGACTGTCTCTAACATCAATACAGGATAAAAAGCAAAGCGCTACCCTCATTAAACCTGAAGATTAGACTGCAGCAACAGAATGGCTGCAAGAACTGCTCTGCAGCACATCTCCACACAGCAAGACACGGTTGGAGGAACGGGAACAGTGGAGCATTTATACCCCAAGCCCTACGTGCAATTCCCTTAAATTGTCAGCCCCTGCAGAAGATGGATTTTGCTGCCAGCAGAGGTGATGCTTTACCACATGTGAGTCTGGAAAGGCAGCATCAAGGAAAACCATGAAAGCGAGACTTTTCTGAGAAAACCAGCAGACGAACAGAAACCAAGAGTCTTGCTCATTCTAATCTGTAGGATTAATGCAGTAAATACTCCATAAAACTCAGTCAGCTAGTCTTGTGCTGAGGATTTGGTGCGTCATAAGTCTTCCCTTCCCCCCACCCCGAGGCCGGGAAAGCGGCACGAGCGGGAGCGCGGAGTCGTTAGGAGCAGCCTGCGCGCAGCCATCGGAAAAGGGCCATTTCGCTACCTCCGGAGTGTCGATGTCCTGCACGGGCGAGTCGCCGTCGTCATCGCTGCCTTTCCGCTTTCGCCTGTTCCTCACGCTCTGGATCAAGTTCTTGTGGAAGTCGCAGATGTAGAGGTGCCTCGCCTGGGGGAGGGGGGACACGGTGCGGCTCAGCGCGGGCCGCCGGGGCCCGCGCCG
>VZSV01000028.1:6026246-6038758 GCA_013398735.1 Nothocercus julius | reverse complement strand
GGCGGCGCCGCCCGCGACCCAGCGCGCGCCGATCATCTGCGACTCCTTTAACTAGCAATTTGCCCTCTCCCTAAGAACGCTGAACACAGGTCAATGGCAAAGGGAAATGAGTAAGTGGAAATCACTGCTTGCAAATTAAGCTTTAAGAAGTGTGGCGTGCTCAGATCAGGAGGTTCAGATAATGTCCATCTGTGACTACTGAGAGGACCGGCACTGGAAAGCACTAGCAAGTGATCAAAGTATAAAAGGAACGAGCAGAAAAGATAAGGCCATAGCAGAAAAGCTAAATTAGCTTTCCACATCCGTGTTCAACACAGAAGATCTTAGGAAGCTGCAGTCACTGGAAGCTTGTTTTTCTGGAGATGAACTGGGGCACCGGTCTCAAAGGAAAACTGAAAGAGGCATCGGAGAGTCTGCTCACAGACACTGCCTTGGAGGATCAGAGCAAGCACATGTCACCCACTACAGCACACTAAGGCCACCAGAATTACGATGATATGGATAAAAAAAAAAAAAAATTATCAGAATATTAAAGGTAGGAAAGTATTCCTTAAACCATTGGAGTTATTTCTAAACCAGCAAAACAACACTGGAACAGGCTAGATGCAGCAATGTGTGACAGCGAAAAACAGGAAAACAGCAACTTGTGAGAACAGATTAATACCTAATTTCAAGCACACCAGGTCCAGGAAATCTGCCAAACTGTCCCTTGGCACCATCTAGGACCAATATATAAAACAATGCTCCGGGAAAATGACTAGGAGGGGAAAGGTGTGGGGAGGATTTCAAGTCTTTGCCAAAGAGCTTCAGGAAGTTCTCCTGACAACTTTTTAAGGGCTGGGGGAAGGAATGAATGGTGCAGCATCTGTCTCAAATCCAAGTATAAAAGGTCTGGAAACACTGACAGGACAGATGGTATTCATCCCCGAGTTCTTAAGGAGTTTGAGGACGAAATGGCTGAACTATTAACTGTACTTTATAATTTTACACTTTAAACTGTCCTAGTACTTGAGGAAGGAAAGGTGGTAAATGGGAGATGAGGTTTTAGAAAGCATTCCTTGGAGATACAGGGAACTTCAGCAAAGTCCATACAGCAAACTGGCAGAAAGCACAATAGAGAATTTAAGGAAAACAGCTAAACTGGTCTGTTTCCTAAGGCAGTTCTGTCCCACAGACTTGTTAAGATCTCATTAAAAAACAAAACAAAACAACACAACAGTGAACACGAAGATATGGGAGATCAGGTCAATCTGGTTTATTTGATTTTCTGAAATGCTCCCTGTAGAAGAAACATAGCTATCCGGGAATAAGAGGAGATTTGAGTGCCAGGTTGAAAAAAAAGAAAAAACAAACAAACAAAATAATAATAATGAAAAAAAACACAAGAGGAATAAAATAAGAATTAGTCATCAGTTTTATCAGTGGAAAAAAACACCTATTAAAAAAAACACTTAAGATTGGGGGGAGGGGGGGTGTCTTCGTGCTAGTGAGACTATTGAATATATTTGTAATAAAGATCCAGAGAAAAGTGGTGAACAGTGCTGCAACGAACATGAAGGCTAACAGCAAAGGACTGCAAAGCCAGTTACAGCCTGAAGCGACTGGATAATAAAAACAGCAGATGAAATTTGGCATTAATTCAAAGCAACCCAGGTGAAGGGGGGGAGTCCTAACCTTTCTCATCATCAAGGAGGATGGACAATAAACTACTCAGTATTAGTCTGGAGCAGATGCTGGAATTATAACAGATATTTCCCTGAAGATGTAATAGATGCCCATTAGAAAAGCAGCTAGAACATAAGGCAGGTTCCAGGTAAAGAACCAAGTCTGGAGAACAGGATATAAACCTCTTCCTTCTCCATGTGCTTTCAGAAGGAAAACCTTGATCTGAACAGCTACAGACTGAACCCAGCAGATACAGGCTTTGATACTCAGATAACACAGAAGAACTCACAAATGCATCTACACAGAATGTCATAAAAAGCAGGATGGAAGTTTTATCTGGGATTACCTCAGGATCCGTTCAGATACTTGGCAACTGTTTCACCAGCATTTTGTATACAGTTCCGATGCACAAACCTGCCGTCAGTCACTCGGCGAGGGAGCGTCGGCTGCAGCAGTATCTGCCCTTGGTCCCGCCTCACTGTCCTCAGCTTCCTTACCTCGCATTTGCTCTTCCCTTCCTTTCTCCTTCTGGCTTGTATCTCCCTCTACATCTTGAACCAAGCAAATGTTTTGCCTGCAGTTCCCTGCATTTCTGGAATTGCTGGGGCGCTAGTACGAGCTGCCTGCCAGCCCAGCCTGCCTTTTCGTGATTCCTCCCCGGAGTGGAGGATCCCCAACGGTGCCCAGACGTACAACACATCTCCAGTGCACGCGGGCCCACAGGGCTCATGATGGGATGTTCAGGAGATTCAAACCTCCCCCTCCCAACCCTTCAGTTTCATTTATTTGCCTACACACAGGTACTTTCATCTAATTTCAAGGAATTGTCACATGCCAGCAGCAACTAGTGCACAGACCTGTACATTGCTCCAGCTACAAGGTAATATCCACCATAATCCTCACTGGTGCAGAGGGCCTTAATGCTGTTCCAGGAATGGCTACAGAGAAAAAAAACTTGTAGGCAGCAAATCTGATGCCTTATCTAAACACAATATGGCTACTCTCAGTATTTCCTACCCCAAGCAGCTACCAGTGAAGTTTGTGCCCGTGATGTCCGTCCTTCGGCAGAGCTGAAAGGACGACAGTTGTTTGGACAAGCTTAAGGAGCAGAGTCAAATGACTTCTCACAGAGAAGGACCTGAAAGGTCCTTCTAAAAATACGTCGCGATGACAGTGCTGCCAACTCGAAACCAGCTCCTCCTGCCCGGTACCGGACTGCACGCTAACCCAGCAGTAACTGAGCCTCTGAGACTAAGGTCTTCAGCGAGCCTCCGGAGGGCTCCTGCACGTCACCTCAGGCACAAACCGAGCAACGGCGTGCCTTCAAGCTTCGCTCGTTTTACGGATGCCCAGAGCCCGCCAAGGACACAAAGTGGTTAGACAAATCCTGCACTATTACACAGCAAATACCATTTCCAGCTCAGAAAGTCCTTTGATTGCACATTGCCAAAAGCAGGGATTGTGCTAGAGCAGTATCGTATACTTGCCCTATCCTTTTACTGTCCTCCTCTGCCCATATTGACCCTATTGACCGCTGAAAGAGATGGGATACTGTGCTAGATAGACCTTTGGTGTAATCTTTAAACACTAAGTTCCTACCTTAAACTCGATGTCCAAAGTAAGAAGATTCTTCAGCTTTGTCCAGTAACAACTATGGGTCCCAATGCTTTGAGCCATCTCTCAAAGCATCACATGGAAGATTACAGGATAATTAGGGTAATTATAGCAGTCACGGGCAAAAAAAAGCACAAGAGGTTTTACTTATCTCCAGTGAGAAATGGCTCCACTCAGCAGTATCTTACTCCAAAATCTTTTATCATCAGTAGCAACCAGACCACATTCTGTAACTAGGTTACAGAGTTGTTTTCCTCCCATACTATATTACCTTTCTTTTTTTTTCCCCAGGGCACAAGACAGAGAGCTTCCCCCTCTATTAACTGGTCAATTCTCTGTCTCCAATGGTTCTTCTTTAGGACACACAGGACTCCAGGGCATCTCTCAGTCAAATAAACGAGCAGTATGCGCAGAGGCACTTCCACAGCTTTCTGAGTGTTTTTTTTCTTCTCCTGCGCTGATCAGTCCTTGCCAAGTCTCCCTTCTTATGAACCCGCCAGAGTCCTTCTAGAAAGCCTCTACCTCCGCTCAGCTCTGCTTTCACTCACCGTTTCTGCTGCCCCAGAAAGGAGAAGATGAGGATTCCGACTGCAGCGCTGCCCGGGCGGGCCCCGCTGCCGCAGGACGCTGGCGGTGGGGTGCGATGCCCCTACGCGGTCAAGCCGGCGAGCGGCAAGGCTCTCACTGCCAGCTGCGTCTCCCAGCCCCGCACGCACCACAGGGCGACGCGACGCTTCCCCACGGCGCTCGAGGGATGAGCCTGCCCATTCATTTTTTTGGAAGCAGAGCTGGCACAGGGCACCGATCTCGCAAGAACCCTTGCCAATCCCTATACTAGCCTTCATGGCTCTGGCCGCAGCTTTTAACCTGATGGCTGTACCTCTGTCACAGGTCTAACCCAAAACATGCAGCCAAACACACAAGATCTGAAGGACTTCATATTCAGAGATCCATCAGTGGAGCTGCTCGAAGACACTCGCCTATGACTGTACTCTTAGGAAAACTGCTGCATAGATTTCACGAGAAGGCTGTATCTAGACTACTACTGCCCAGTGGCCTTTTCAAGAAACACCAAGTGTCATCTCTCCTGCGGTTTCTCCCTTCCCCATCTAGGCCCTCCCTCTCAGCTGTAGGTCTCCTGCTGCCGTCCCCAGCATCTCGGGCGTTACAGCCTGAGCATCTGGAGCTACTTGCTCCAGGTTAGAGCCTCTCCCGCCTTCGCGCCGCTTTCGGCCTCCTTCTCCCGAGACCCCGCTTCCCTCGCACAAGCGCCGGTGCCAGCTCCAGGCCCACCCGCAGGCTCGGCAAGGCTCACCGCGTGGCGGCCGGCGCTGCTTCCCGGCTCCGCGAGCGCATTCACGAGGGAGCCACCCGGCCCTGGCCCGGCCTCGCTCGCCCTGCGGGAAGGGGCACGCGTCTGCCGCTCAACGCGTCATTTCTCTTCGGAAGTGCCGCCTGCTGCGGAGCTGGCGGCTCAACCCAGCACGCGTACCTTCTCATCTCGGGTGTCCAAACTGCGCTAAGCCCCTCTCGCGGCCTTGATCCTTGTCACCTTGATGCACCCGTTAACTCAAGGAATTTGCATTTTTCACCAGTTAGTTCAGAGCCATCAGACCATGAGCTATGTCTGCCTTGCCAAGGACGGTCTCCATCCGCACGGTTCCTGAGAAGGGCCACAGGACAGCGTGACTCTGTGGAAAAAGCCGAAGGCTGGGCAGACAGCTTCAAAAATATGAAAAAAAGCAAGCAAAAAACCCCACAGAACAGGACCCATGGCACACTGCAGTTGAGAACACTCCAACAGTGTCATGTCACAAAGACACAGATGACATGCTGAAGATGAAAAACCAGGAGGTCACTAACCGTTAACGGGGCTGGTTAACGAGATGTGCAGTCCCGTGGGTCGGCTCCTCCCGCTCTCGCTGTGCTCCGCGCTGGGACACGGCCCACGGGAACCGAGCAGAGGCACCAGCGAACCAGGGCCTCCCCGGAGCGCGCGGCCACGACGGACGGGCTCCAGGCCCCAGGGCGCTCGCAGCCTATGCTGTAAGTCCAGATTTGCCTTTTAAGCTGGGAGAGGCAAGCTCACCTGAAGTTCTCCGTAACTTGCCGCTCCATCCACCTAGGCTTTAAGTAGTCATTCCATACGAGCTGCAAGAATTACCTTAGCCAGGATTCAGGAGACCTGCAAGGTAAGTGAAGTCAACAGCCAAGGGCCTGAAAAGCAGCAGCCGGTTCGGACTTTCCCAGACAGCAAATATTAGCCTGGAAGATACTGCTGGCACTGATCAGGGATTGCTCTCATCTGTGTACTATTAGCTAACTCCTCAGAACAGAGCAAGCAGCAGTATTCCCTATCTTTCCATAGCAAGGCAAAGAACTATTAGAAGCAGAAATACTGCTGTTTTTTTCTAATCTGTTTCTTCATCTATCGCAGTCAGTGGATGCAAGTTTGCAGGCAAGGAATAAACAGTAACTGCTTTTACAAAACAAAAAACAAAACAAAAAAAAAAAACAAAAAAAAAACAAAACCAGCTTGTGTTTAATGGTGTTAATAACTTTTCTGCATTTTCAAAACTTCCCCTTCTTATTATGTCTCTATGGGTCTTGCACAATTCAACCTTCTTTAACCTAAAGGGAGAACTGTGCTTCAGATATTGCAAAATTTAACTTTTTTTTTTTTTTTTTTTTTGGATAAATGTCTTGTAAGAATTTTGTACCCCTCTCTGATCTACGTCTCTGTCACAGCATAGCGCAGCTAATAGGCCTCAACCTGGTTTCAAGAGCAGGTAGGGACTGCCATTCAGAGGAAGAGGCTCTGTAAGCAGCAAAGAGTAGTAAAGCACTTTGACAGGCAGAAGGGAAGGAGAAGGAATTGACTATGGGATGCCAGCAATATTTTCATTGGTTTTGGTACCCTGGGGTAAAGAAGAAACCCCACAGAGACCTCCTTCTCCTCCCTTCCTACCTGATGCTGTTTTTCAGTGCCTCAGAGGGTATTCTGTACATGGAGTGGCTGGCGCTGTAAACCCGGCTGGTTTGCCAGCGGAGCCTTCTGCAATCTGAACACACAGAAGTGCATTGACAGACATGCCTAGAAAACAAGAATTTACCTCCTAAAAACTTAACTGTTGCAAGTTTCAGCATTTAGCTTTGCTCCTATGCCAGAACTTGCATCTTCCATCGCTCAGCTGAACTGCATAATCTCTTGCTAAGAAACCTTCCCAGGCAAAAAATATTTGAGGAAACATGTATTCGTTTATGCAAACATTCTGACTAAGGTGAACTGTAAGTTAAAGCACTTCCAAATGTTTTTTAGTTCCACCTGAGAAATCATCATCACGTTCTTTTCCTGTGAATACACTAAATTTTATCCAGTTAGCTCAAGGCAGGTAATACAGAAACGAAACATGTCCACATAGTACCTCTCAGTAGAAATTCTGTTCTTGGTGTCACTGAAAAAAACCCTCAAACCCACAAATTTGATAAATGATACCTAAATAAAAAAATATTTCAATGTTTTAAGTTGTCTAAATTTAGAAATAAGAGGTCCCTATAAAGATCCATTTTATTCTGTAAAGCATAGTAAACCCAAAATTTCAAATATTTTATTCACCTAAAAAAAACAAGCAACCCATAAGATATACATAGGCTTCTCAGATTTATCCCTAATAAATTTTTAAAAGATTTATACAATTTCTACAGAAACATACAGTGTATCAAAATCTGCATAAATCAAATTTATAAAATATGTAGAAATGCATAGTGATATTATCATCAACTTACAAAGCAAGATTATGGGAATTATTTTTTTTCCAAGCAGGCGATAGTAGGAAAAAGTCGTTACAGCTACAGCTTCTTACGATCTCATGTTCTGTAAGGTTTTCAGTCTCACATACAGATTCATATTCACACACAGCATCAGCTTTTAATGAATTGCACAAAATACCCATTTAAAATGCACACCCGCACAATTTATGTGCCACCTTTCTCTTATGCATAGTAACATGATTAAATTAATCTACCCAACAAAAATGGAGTCAGTTTTCATACACACAAGGGACAAGTACCAACACACACCCTTAATCTCCTTTTTCCAGTTTCTCCCTCCTTTATTTTCTGTTTTCCATACCTCTTAAAGGATAGATGAGAAGTTTAAAGAAACTAGGAAAGATCTCAAATCAATATATCAGTGCAGACAGCCCTATAACGATCAAACTCTCACCAGATACATAACCCTTGTTAAAGTCAATGGAAGCTGCTAGATTTCAGGGGAATATTCAGTCATATTTAATAGTGTGACATGTTATAGACGTAACTCTTATTACATCAGTACACTCCGATGGCATAAATTTTTAACAGTCACAAAATCTTGAATAAGGAAGGAAGGGTAAAGTCATTTCTCCTCCACGTCTGTTCACTTAGAGTAAATATTTATACCCTTACAGAAGCTCCCACTAAAAACTCTCATTCAAAACATTTTTAGCTACTGCTTCTTCACATTCTGCTTTGTACACCATAGATAGCACCAAGTGGTTTTATTTTGTGTTCATAATCCTTCAGGAAAAGTTCCTGGGGGGAAAAAGTAAATAAATAAAAAAAAAATGAACAGATGTGGTTTCAGGATTCCCTCTTATCAAGTCAGATCTTATCAATCTGGAATCCAAACAAGCTTTACAGATAGCCTTTTTAAGAAGTATGCACACGTCTTAAGATTTTTTTCCCTCCTCCCCAATTAAAAGTTTCCGTTCACTTCTGAGTGAATTCCATGTGAAACTCTACAAATAAAGAATTGCATTAATTCCTCATTTTATATAATTGTGCGGCTTTTCTTTTTAGTATGTAAGGCATGATATAAACAAGTAAATTTAGTGCTTATAAATTTTTAACTGGAACTAAGAGGGTGCTTGCTTTCATCAAAATGTACTACCACAGTGCTACACGTCATGCTAAGCTCTTCCTTACACTATATAAAAAGTATTTAGTTGCTCCAGCGTTTGGTCAACTATACCGAGTGCAAGGAATAGCTCCTGGGGCAACATCCCCAATGTCGGATTCTCAGGAAGTTGGAGCATCTGCAGCCAAGGGGCACATGAGAGTTTCTGGGACACCTCACAGCACATTTTTCTGTAGCCTGTGCTTTAACTCACCCATAAGCAGTAAGTCCAGTCGCCAAACTGGCAGCAGAAATTTCTCTCAGGTAACACAGTAGTTACACGGGGGGTACAGTTGATCCCTACCATGGTCACAGCTCAGAAAAGAAAATCTGCTGTCTAATTTCCAACAAATGCTGTTCTTGTAAAATACAGAAATGAAAGAGGCACTAAATATGTTGAATTTCACCTTCCAAAAAAGCAGCATGATTGTGAAAGAAGGCCACCCTGGCTAAGAACCTGTGGCAGTGCTTAGTAAGATGTAAAATTAAATAAAACATACAACAGGTTGATAATCACCAAGTTCTATGAAAGTCTGGTTACTCCAACCTTTTCAAGTGTGTAAAAAAACTGCCTTCAGACCCCTGAGTGTAATCCCAAAGAAGACGACAGTGCTTTTAACTACGTTCCTATGAAACATAGCTAGCAGCACATTAATTTACCAACATCTTAAAACAAAAAGATGTAAACATCTACAGAGTTTAAGGTAAAGCAGTTTTGTAAACATTTACTGCAGATGATAATGTTATTATAATAGTCACAGTTCACCTATGTCCTTCATCCAAGTCAGGAGGCTCGCAGCTTTACAGAGTTAATAGTTGCAGCAGTTTTCAGGCTATTTTCAGTCCTGTACAAATTAATGTGTCAGTAGGTAGGTTTTTTTTTTGTTTGTCTACACACTAAGAATGTTGTTCATTTCCCATTTTTGCGTGGCTTTATTGGAGTCACACTCTGAAATAAAGACTTGATGTAGGACCTCGGAACGATCCAAGCACTTCCCAGATGGAATATGAGTAAATCTGTGCAGATTCTGGAAAACAAAACCACCAGCAACACACACACACACACACACACACACATATATATATATATATATATATGTGTATATGTATAATATATATATATTTTTTCCCTTCACAACTTTAATACAGCTATTTACTGTTATAGAAACAGGTTTCAGGGTCCCTGTGGAAAGACTGGTTCTATTCTCAATATATTACTTGTTAAATCTGAATTTTCACATCCTTCATGTTATGAAGTGCTTGATATATATAATTATTCACTTGAAATATCTCACATTTCTCTGTGGAAATACACTGCTAAGGAAACAGGAAAAACTGTCTAAAACGCTTCCAGCACTTTTATCCTGTGTCCAAAAAAGGAAGAGTGAAGCCTTGAGGACAACTCAACAACTCTGAGAACTGCCTTCATTGGGAAGATCTTCCTTTGGTTGGCTCTCACATAAAGTAACCTTAACAGTGTTAACCTCATTGGGGCGGGGGGGAGCATGAATTTTGCTTTGTGTGACTGGTAACAGGAGGGAAAACAGAGAAGAAAGAGGCTGGCTGAGGAAGCCTGGCCCGGAGATGCGGGAGAACGTGCGGGGCCGGGCGCGGGAGCGCCGCACGCGGCGGCGGACGCGGCGCTCTCCAGGCTGGCGCGCAGCGCTCGCCCGTGAGCCGCCACGGCCCGGTGAACTCTCCTTCGTTCACACTACGCCGCAACATTTTGCGGCCGTTTACAAGCATTTCACTGCTTGCACCCTTTCCCTAGGGGAAGCGGCCGTACCCTCTGCGCTGTGGGAAGTGCCAAGTTTCTCTTTGCTTCGTTGCAACATGCTCTTGTTGGTCCTTCTGTTCTTACCCTTTTTTCCTTCTTTTTGGAAACCAATCACTGGTTTGTTCTAGAGCCCAGGCGGGGCCTACTGGGTTTCCTTACAACTTGTAGCAATAAGCAAACAGTTGCACAACACGGCACCACCATGGAGGAAATGTATCTTCTTGCACAAAAGAAACGCTCAGAGAGGAGCCAAGCAACGCGCTGCAACAAACTAGAAAGGCTGGAGGAACAAGGGCCATATCTTACTCTGATGTTGAAGGCAGAGTCTGCAGACACTGAAATGCCGCTTACTGATATTTAAAGCTTGCACGTAACGATGTCTGTGTGCGCGAGCAGCTCAGGGAAGCTGAGCGGCAATGCTGGGCCCTAGGGGCTCCCAGCTCCAGGCAAGCGCCGCGGCAGAAGGGGTGCCTGAAGGGCAGCAAGCTCAGCAGCGCCTGCACCGCGACAGAAACACGGCCCCAGTGTCCAGCTGCAAACTACCAAATATGCAGGAGGCTCCACAGACTGAACTAAAAATCCCCAACGGGGAGCAGATTTTCTTGTTCTATGTGTATGTATCCAAAGATAACATGGGCCTTAGACTACTCTTTTTTTTTTTTTTAAAGGAAAAATCAAGACTAGAGATATGAAGCCTTGTGCTTACTAAATGGAGGGTAATAGCTTTAACAGGTTTATCAGCCAACATTCCAAGCCGTTATTAAAAACCCATATATTTTGCAATAGCTTTATACTGGCCCCACATCCATAATTCACAACAGAGCGTGTTTGCTTAGGGAATGGTTAATGAACAGGAAAAAGAATTCCTGAAGAAGGCAAAGACAGCACAAAAAGGCACTTAACGAGTTAAGCCATACTTAGCTGTCCCTATGCAAGGCTTAAAACATCTGTCTCTAAAAGAGAGCAGCACTTCAATTTACACGTCCCCAAATCGGATGCTATACTGTTCCTAGCTGCTAAAAGTGCATCAGCTTTTAAGTCATCTTCTCACAGCCCCCATTTTGCAGGGAACTTCCTCGATGGCGAGCGTACCAGCAGAGAGGAGGATGACACAAAAAGCTTCTACAAATGCTGTCCCTGGTGGCACCCTCTTTGCGTCCCCCGAGACGGGTGCTCGCTCCTAACACACCTGTGGCTGCACATGCAGCCTCACAAGACTTTCTCTGAAGATTTTCCCTACGGAATACAGGAAGCACCAACAAAAACATCTTCCCCGAGAAGAACTTTCTTCCAGTAAGCAGGGGTTTCTGAGAACATGTCATAGGCAATTTACTGAGTTCAGTTAACCTTGTCATAGATTCAGATGCACATGGAATAATACTAAAAAGAGGGTGCAACAAAACAGAATACAAACAGAAATGTGCTTCCCCCCATTTCTGTTACATACCTTGAAGTATTGCCAGTCCTTGTATTCATTCAGATTACAGTGTGTAATCGTAACTTTGGAACCATCTGCTCCTTTAGTTAAGCACTGATCGTACTGCATGAGTTGATTAGCTTCATTGATTCGGAAAAGCTAACAGATAAAAAGATGACACCTTTTTAGTAGTTGACTTCATAAAATAAACAACATTTTAGACACGCCGAGAACGCCAAAGAAACTGCATCATTCAAAACATCCTTTGGTATTATTACTTCTAGCTTTAAGGAGGAGTCCTTATTTTAGATAATGTAAGGCATTATAGTCTCACTTTCAGACACTCAATTTTATGGATGACTTTCCATTTGGATTTAGAAGGGCTAAGAAACTTGCCAAGCGAGACAAAAATGATAAAAAAAAATAGAGGGATCCCTATTTCGGGGACTTCTAGAAGTGTTTGATTAAAAGTCTTCGTATGGTTTGACAGCTAAAGAGCCCTTTCTAAAGGTCTGCCAGCAAGTCTTTTGCCCTAGCCTGTATTTTCACCTGAAGACAGTAAAACTTTAGTATTTTATACATGGAGAAAACCAAACTAATATATGTAAATACAAACAGATTATCTTAATTACTTCTTATGAAACAATTGCCATAGGATGTTTTGAGGTAGCATATATAGAAAAGGCATTTTAGTGGATGTTTGCTTAAAATCGAAGATGCATTTCCAGAGGCTACCCAATTAAGAATTAACTAAAGAGGATTATTTATTTATTTATTTTTACAGCATCACTCCATATATGGTTTCAGGTCAGATTTGCCTGCATGAGCACAATTTCATTATGAAAATCTTTTCAGTTTGGTTCAAGTCTACATTAGACCAAGCAATGACTTTAAATGCTGAGAAGTTGGATCCAACTCAAAAAGGAGGCATAAATACAAAATAGCCTACAGTAGGTTTAGTAGTGTGGACATGTTTATAAAGATTTAGATGAAACAGGACAGTAGATTAAGTAGAGTGCAACCATCTAACAGTAATTAAGTTTTGCCAATTAATTTGTAAATGAAGCAAAGACAAATCTGTACTCTACTTCTGTGTTAGAAGG
>VZSV01000028.1:6005183-6015795 GCA_013398735.1 Nothocercus julius | reverse complement strand
TGACTACCTCTGTACACACAGATTTAATTTAGCTTCCTCTACATTGATAGATTTTTGCATTTAGAAAGAGTTAAGCTTAACTGAGCAAAATTAATCTATTTTAAAAAGAACATTCATAATACAATACTAAGAATTTTTATGCATCTAATTAAGCACAAGAGAAGAAAAGCAAAGTTAGAGCTATGAGTGTAAACTGGTTCCTACCTTTCCAAGTTTAGCCTTCTGGGCTCCAATGCTTCTAGCTTGGATCAAACCTTCTCTTCTCTCATTTCGAAAAACCTTTACAAGGCCGTTCCACTGCTTAATATACTCATCTAGTCTCTCCTTTAAGTGTGCTATCAAATGATAAAGAAAAGAGGAATATTTAGGTAAAGTTGAAAAAATAGCTT
This sequence comes from Nothocercus julius, assembly GCA_013398735.1. Lineage (NCBI taxonomy): Eukaryota > Metazoa > Chordata > Aves > Tinamiformes > Tinamidae > Nothocercus > Nothocercus julius. The sequence goes on along the minus strand of VZSV01000028.1, from coordinate 6,015,406 downwards.
TATACACACCCAAATCAAACTCTGTTTAAAAACATCTGGCTAGGGCATTCAGGATTAAGAGAGACTTTAGTTCAGCTCCTTGTTCACAAATGTTGCTAAATATAAAGACAGTGAGACTGGGGGGTTCTGACTTCCTGGCACATCTTCTTTAGCATGTTTGAGGCGCTAAAGTAGATGGATTTAAGTGAAAAATTGCCAGTCACTTCAAGTTATTATACAGTAACATGTATCATAGCTGTGTACCAGTCCAGCAGAAACCTGAGACAAACCCCAACCATACTTAGATTCTCCCACTCCTTCGTATAGACCTGTCACCCTGCTTGGGGAAAAAAAGGGGGTGTCCTTGGTAGCCAAATCTTCTTCCTTTTACTGATTTCATTAGAAGTTGGAGGACAAGGATGCAATGATTTATCATTATTAAGTCATTATTAAAGCCCTAACGTAATGGAAAAAGACAGGAACCCTTCAACCAAAAGGATTCAGTAAAAAGATGAGCTAGTGCATTGAGTGGGTATGAACTATGCTGGAATGATGCACATTTGTACTTGTACACTGGTCTTTGCCAAACTAATCCGGAAGCCGCATTCCTCGCACATACTTAAAAATCTCAGTCTTGCATAATATTTTGCACAGATGATTCAGCTGAAAAGATTCAGGAAGGCAGAAGGATTGACAGTGAGGCACTCCGGGGCCCCCCTGATTCAGCCCCTGGTGGCCATTTGAGATGGCTTTTGTGCTGAAAGGCTTGGAGGAACTGCTTACAGCTCGCGTCCCTCCCAGGCACGAGTCAGAACAGACCCGCTGCGGTGCCCGTGCGCCGGCTTACACCGAGGGCCAGGCACGGAGCCTGTACCAACCGATCCAGCAGCCACGGGCAACAAAACCTGGAGATCCCGCTCCTGCCCCGCTCCCGGGTCTGCGTCCTACCTACGGCTCACGTCAGCTCTGAACCCTGTCTTACTGCCGTCTGGATCCTACCCTATGCCTCACGTGAGCTCTGAACCTTCTCCTGTTCTTGTCGGGATGCTACCCCGAGCCTCCTATCTGCGCTGGACCTTGCCTTACCTCGTGGCCAGTCATCGATCTGGCCGCAAGCTACCTAGCAAGAGAAGTCAGAGGTTTTATGGTGGGTGCAGTGCCTCCATTTTCTGTCTGGCCATGTTGGCAGGGCAGGGACAAGGCAGCAGGGCCAGCAGAGGGGACCGGCGGCAGGGGAAGGATGTCCCTCTTGGCAGCCGCAAGCCCGCAGAGTGATTCAGCTGTAACTGTCTCTGCAACCCAAACTAAAATGATACGAGTCTCGAGATGGCTGCGGCTTTACACTTCAGTACAATTGCCATATTGCACATTATTGACGAAAGTATCCCCCCCCCCCCCCCAAAAAAAAAAACCCAAAGACTACATAAAAATAGCTGAAATAGAAACTGATTTTTTAAACATTGTTTCCAAACTTGAGAGTTCAGCAATTCCCCTGAAAAACACTATCTTTTAATACTGCTAATCCCTTCTCTTCAACTCTACTAAAAAAAAAAAAAAAAAAAAAAAAAAGTTGTTCTCAAGCAAAAGAAAGTTTTACACATCCTCTTCCTCCCTTATCCTTTTGCACATCTGTAATTTTTTTTAAATCCTCGTGCACTAGAAAAAAAAATCATGGGCATGGAATTATCAGACTAGAGAAAGAAAAAACTATCGCATACAGTACATAACATATCATACAACAGATATAGAACATGAGACTTGATAGCAGTAATATATTTTTTAAAGAATAGATTCAAGGGAGTTAGGAGGTCATCCCAAAGGGGTACTAACAGAATCCTTAAACCACTCCATTATTTATTCTGTAAATTCCAAATGTTACCAAAAGACTGTCAGGAACGTTTTAGAGTTTTTAAATCCTAAAGTTATTTCCAGCTCTCCTGCCTATGAAACCAAATGTTTTAGTTATCAAATGTTCAACATTGTAAGGCTCATGGGGAGCTGTAAAAACCTGTAATACTGATTGTGTAAAGCTTTTCTACAGCACAAGTCTCAGGAATTTGCAGTCTATTATCTGAAACCCTGCCAGAGCTAGGAGCAAGTGCTATTTCCCACAGGAAAACTGTGAATTTACCCCTTTCCCATATTATAAAGATTTGGCTTTGCAGGATTGTGTGACAGTAGTGCATAAAACCCCAGTATTTTAATGGTGAGAAATACTGTTTAGCCAGTAATAATTTTTTTCCTGCCTAAATTCTAAATTTTGGTAATTTATGATATCTGTCAGCAGTCTCAAAGTCTTTTATTTTCTGTTTAAAACTACATATATTACCCTTCAAAACATTATAACCACCAATCTGATGTTCCCTTATTTTGGCTCTCCGCTCATGCCTTAGTGCCTCAACTAAAGTGTGAATCAGGGTTTTTAAAAAGACTCTTCCTGTTTTTCTAGAAGATTTTAGGCATGGAAGATTACAACTGGGAGATGGGGAAAACTGTTTCTCTTCCTCAACTCATTCCTGATTTGACCCCTGTTCTTCAGGGATCTGTAAAGACGGTATGTTATTATACAACAAGTGCTTCGAGAGCTTGAGAAAATAGTGTCACGAATCGTGACGTCCATCCCTGCTGTACCCTCCACACAGCTAACGCTCGTGACAAAGTAGGAAAAGAAAGACCACTTGCACCAGCGTGGCCACACTGATACTGGGATAGGAATTTGGGATTCTAACATATATTAATACAGAATCTTGCATTCAAATATTAGAATTGGGATAATTTAATGAGCTTGGCAGCATCTTCTTGTTACTGTTCTCTCTGTATTTTAACTGAAAAGTCGTGCTGCAAAAATCCCTGCTCCCTGGCTTTGCATGAAGAACTATAATGAGAATAACATTTCCCAAACATTTCAACTGTTTCTCCCTGTAAGTTACAATACAAATAACCTGATATATGCAGTTACACGCAACTCCCTTCCAACGAAGCAGGATTTCTCATAAAGGACCCACCACGCTCTCTGCGACCTTTTATTTTGAACCCAGCATGCAGGGGCACTTGCAACAGCCAGGCTTCAGTTTAATTCCAGGTCCCTGGAGAAATAAGGGACTAAGCAATAAGGAAGAGGGAGACCAAACGTGCGCCCGGCTCAGCAGCTGCCTCGAAGCCGGGCGCTCTCAGCGCGCAGCCCCCAGGGCAGCTACAGGTGCCAGTCTTCCTCCGCAGACACCCGGGATGACTTTGAAGACAGGTATGAAGCCTCCATCTGCTCTGCCAGATATCCGGCCGCAAACGCAAACAGCCACCAGCAGCTCCGCTATGATTAAGAGCGTTTGCGTTTCGCAGCTCCCTCCTAACAGCTGGAGATCTCTTCAGGCAGCCTGGCACGCTCCTCGCGCCGCCTCTCCGGGCAGGAGGGAGCAGGGCGAGATCCTACGCGAGATCCACGCTCACGTTTTTTGATCTAGAATGCAACCCGAGTTATGTTTACCAACTAACAGCCTCGAGCACTACAAGGAATATTAGTGCGAGCTGGAGCAGTTGCACAGCAAGGTGTTCAGAGCCGTTCCAGTCCGTGCTTGTCCGCCAGCTGCTCACACACAAGAGCAAACTTGGTCCTGCGCTCGCTTTACTGAATTTTGTGACTTTGGAAAGTTGCTGGGGAAAACTCCGTGTGGAAAAAAAAAACATAAGGCTTGCTGAATGTTAGTTCCAGGCTAGTTGTATCTGCTAACTATTCACATATGAGCAGGGAGCATAAGTTCTGTATTTCAAAGTAATTTTCTTGAAAAATCGTATGTTTTGTAACAATATTTGTATTTGGGAAAACTGTTTTATTATGCCAATTATTATGCCAGACTCACTCACTCCATGAATCACATATACATATTTTCTCCTGCAAAAATGAGTCCAATCATTAGTAAAATTCTAGTAATATTCCTAGAGACCATCAGTGTTGTCGTTATATTATATTGCTAACTCAGTCAGTCCTTGAACAGCCCTAAAGAAAAGCTGTGATCCCAGCTGAAAAGGGAAAATACAGTACATGTCTGCTGACTGAATTATTAATATTATATCCCTTAGGAGAGAAGATATTTTTGTTTTATAGCATGTGTGTATATCTGAGCCAAATTCTCAAAGGCTGTAAAAGGGTACAGGAGACCATTATGCAGGACTCAGTGTCTATATTACAAACCAGATGTACTGAAGTTTACAATACAGGTAACTTTTTCTCTCTCGTAAAAACAAACAGAAAACATTACCTACTTATTTCAAGGTATGATATAAAGATTAACAATATTAAATATTTTTAACACTGATTTGTATCCAAAAAAAACAGTCCTGACCATGGGATGAGTCGAGCTTTCAAGTTCCTTGCTGGTATACCAGCAGAAAACAACTCCTCCTAGGAGGCTGGGACTGAGAGAAGCTCAGATTGCTTGATAAAACGGAGAGTTTCAGAGCAAAGTCATCGTTTCTCTGTGCCACTGCCCAGCTCAGCTATTATAAAAAACAAAGAGGAGGGCAAAGGGAGTGTATCCTCCGCTCCTTGACCAGCTCAAACTTGCCCGTGCTCCTAAAAGCCTACCCTTGCTCATCATCCTCATCACCTCAAGGAGACCATCAGCACAGGGTCCAAACGGCACTAGCCCTGCCGAGGAGGAGCCAGCCTGCAAAGTCAGGGACACACAGCAGCCAGGGACCTGCAAAAGGCAGCAATCTGAAACCACAATTTACGTCGCTGCAGAGCTACTGAAGAGGTTTCATCTCAGATTTGCACCTCCGATAGATCTTTACCCTACAGAGAGGGTTTCTAAGTACTTCTTTGGTTTGCTATTATCTTGCTACCTGAAAGCCTCCCAAGTTTTATGGATTTATTCCCATAAGCCTGTGGATGAAGCAGAAATATCGTTGCTGCCAAGTCAGTCAAAGGATAAAAAAAATTAGATACTTTGAGTGAGAGAAAAAGGCAAAGGCAGTTAACTGATGTGTCAAGAGTGTCTTGGCGACAAGAATGCACTCCCTGTGTCTACAGGTGTTCTTATTTATGCCTACTCTTTTTCTCTAATGACAGCTATTACAGAACCATGCAGCAATAAAATCTCATAAAAAAATGACCCTGCACTAGTTAATACATTACTTTGAAATTTGGTCAAAGTTCTCAAAGCAGGCATCAGACTGATATCCACTGTATCAATCATCTTATACTGGTGTCTATTCATTCTTCTATCCTTCAAGTGCATTAATTCTATAGATAACACTGTTATAGCCAGAGTTTCTTTGCACTTACTTGTAAGTACATACATTGTAAATATATACCAAGACCAGAATGTATACTGTAAAGGATGAAGAAAATCTATGGACTTGTGAAAACTTTGAAATATGTAAGTCAAAGAAAGGAAGAAATTAAAAGGCACTTAAAAGTATCCCATTCTCCCCAAAAGAAGAAACAGCAACAACAACTTCAACATGTTTAAAGATCATGTTTAAAATAAAATATAATGAAAATGAATAATTCAACAGCCTTAGATACATTTGTATTGCAGTAAAAAATGACATGAGGATTTCTCTATGGAATGAAAAGAAAAAAATATATTCCTAACAGGCTTATCATAACCTCCTTCAAATTTGTTCATTTTGACATGAGCAAAGAGAGGAGCTATTTAACACAGCTTTGCGATATACACTGCTCCGTAACAGTGGAAGAGCAGCCACCACAAATTCTGTACTTCAAAGAGTTGAATACACATAAAGGATTGCCACCACTAAAAGCAATTCAATGGAAAGGAGCTCACCCGTCACTGAAAATTGAAATGACTATGGAGAATCAACTTGCTTTTCTTGCAGAGTCAACTCAAGCCATGACAGGTAATAAACCAGAAGCAAAAAATATACTTTTTAAAAGCTGATATTTCATTTTCTAAACATGTTCTGTTAATATGCCAAACCTACCTTTGTTGCTAAAATCATCGATCAGCACAATTTCTGCTAGGTATTTCCTCGGTGTTCTCTTGATGACACTGTGAACTGTCCTCATGAGCGTGGACCACCCTTCATTATGGAAGACGATGACAACACTGGAGGTGAGCAGGTTCTCGTCGTAATGCCAGTATTTGCACCTGCAAAAAGATTTTTCTTGATCAGTTTTGACATCAGGCTTACAGAATTGTTCAATAACACGTTCGCACAAATGAAATCTGCACGGGTGGCTGTACTTCGGATTAAAGAAAAACAAGCTATGAAATGTGTACCTTAATGCACCTGCAGTGCATCATATAGATGTACAAGACCAAAATAGCAGCCTGCTTCCAGACAGCTCTACCTCCCAGAAGAGCCTTTCTACCTCCCAAAAGAGGTAGGACGCAGCAGGGAGCAACAAGCGCTGCCCAAACCGCTTCCAGACCGCTCCGCGCTTCTTCCCACGCACTGCCCCGACCCCAAGATGGTGCTGCCACCACTGCCCCGCGGCCCGGCACCTGCCACGGAAAAGCGGAGGAAAAGTCCCACAAAACTGGCGCTTGTGAGGCGAGATCCCCTTTCGAAACACAAGGTTTCGCTCTGGGGATGGACTGACACAGTCAGCCATGGCCCTCGAACAGAAACAGCGCAGAATACTGGAGAGAATAAAAATGACACATTTCACACTGAAAGGCCACAGAATTTTAAGAAAAGGCCAAGAATTTAGAGCTTATTTGAAACTGTAATGTCTATTTAAAATTTGCTAATAAATGCTATCACAATAATAAACGGCACACATTGTAATCAACATAAAGTTTCTTTCCCTTTACGAACGCCTAGAATGGGTATTAGTCAACAGACTCAATCAAGCATGTGTCTGGTCACAGTATAAATCTTGCATTTCCTCACTAGCATGACAAATCACAGTTGGCATCAACCTAAACTACAACAGTGACTAGCACTGAGGAGGCAGTGACATAGGAAGTGTGACTCTTTCCTCTGTTTATTCCTATTAAGCCCTTCAATTTAAACAGCTGTCCTGATAGATTCTAACTTTGTGCACCATGGAAAAGCACTTTCATAGCCGCTTAAAACGTTCTGTTTTTCGATGCCACCATGCTTTTTTATTCTTTTTTACTGTTAAGGAAATACAGAATCCACCTTGTGCTCCCCTTTCCATGCCACTGATCCCTATATTCAGGGAAGACAGCTCCAAACCTCCTCTCGTGCATCCTCCGAGCACCATCCCTCTCCCTGAATCTTTTCTATTTCTGATATCAGTGCTATACAGGCAGCTCTGTATCACGAGAGCCAAATACTCCGTGCAAGGACATGTCATTAAACACACAGAGTGGCAGAATCATTTCCTCCTTTTGTTTCTCACTCCCTACATATCCTCATACTTGGCTTGTGTTTCCGTCCACTGATGCATACTACAGTTTTTCACATAAAGCATCCATTCAATCTTCCCCCCGCCCCGAGAAATTACAGATGATTTAGATACAAATAACATGAGTAATCCAACCCACACTTTCCAATATATAAATCATGTTTATCAGCAATACATTTGATTTGCAATTGTAATGCCCATTTACCCAATTATGTACTTAAGTAAAACGGAACAGTCTCCACGAGGTAAAACCAGCCCAGGCAGTTTGTTAGCTGGAAATTTTACCATCTGATCACTCACCCTGACACAGAAATTTACAAACACTCAGACTTCCACATTCATATTTCTCTCTATGCAACAAAGAGTTTAAGTGCAAAGAATCACTCCTGTGTTTGGAAAGAAAAATTCTGAAGTTGAGTTCTGAAACACATACACACAAAAAAGTAACAGATATGTGTATGTATTTAAATAGCACATCTTTGGTCAAGAATGAAGATTTCCACTTATAAGAAGAAAACATCAATTCTTCACCTACTGGGGGATAAAAATGGTAGAAACATATCATTAATTTTTGATCCTGTGGAAAATGAAAGTTGCATGATCAGAAAGCACTGTAGCTAGGACTTAATTCATAAGGCCTTTCCTTTCTTACCCATACCTGATGCAAGCAAGCTCTGAAGTGGCATGCTCTCTAAAAGCATGGTTTGCTGACACTAAAATCCCCCATCTCAACTGCTTTTATGCCTTAACTTGCTGCAGCCCATCCTATTTATAAACTATGGGCATACAGGTGCTGGACTGACTTTTTAAACTGCAGGATTCAGGCCACTAATGTGTTCCTTTCACAAATCCTTCTCAAAAGATTTTGATGATTTCAAACTGTAATACTTCAGTTTGCAGCACAAGCACTTAAGCTGCTCAGCTCTACAGAGATGAGAGGCGTTTGCTATCTAGGTGCGTCAGGTCAGTTCTCTGAGGATATTTTTTCCATTGTGTTTTTAGTAGGAGATTAAAGACAGAACTGTCTCCTACTTTATATACATATATATTCCTGTGGGTTAAGTATGGTGATTTAGTTATATTAGAATGCATGATAAAGAGGTGCTTTCATGCCAAACTGGAACACCAGCTGAAGGCCAGTGAAAAGCTCCATGGAAGGATGCCAGAAAAGTCACAGCACATTCGCCCCTTGGAGAAGGCAGTATCCGGCATGGGGTGCATCGTGCTGCTGCCCTCCAGCACCCCAAGTTTAGACAAAAAGCTCTCCAACTAAAAAGACAAGGGTTAAATTCCAAATTGACAAAACTTTTGCATTTCAACAGATAAAAGAAACAAAGCAAACACTACAAACAAGCCAAAACACCATGCCTGCTTATTTTACCCTCTTCTTGTAGATAAAAAATATTCAGGAATAAAGCGGTTAACAGCATAAGAACAAAAAGATACTAAGTAGCTTAGCATAATTACAAAAACCCCAGCTGATTACAAAAGCTTGAATAATACAAAACATCTGTTTGCAATTTAAAAGCAATCTTAAAGCATTTTTGCTCTGTATTTAATATACTGTTTAAAACATAAAAATAGAGGTCTAGACGGTTTTTCTGCTGCATATCCAACTTAATTCCTTCAAACCTGTCAGCACGTTTTACTTTTTGAACTTGAAAAATCACGTCTGGCTAAATGTGCCACTTGCAAGCCGTAACAACTCTACTTTTATGCTTCTAGTAAGATCACAATTTTAGCCTCTCCCAGAGATTTGATTTCACATCTTGGACAGTCACCACAGTGACTCATCATCCGGCCCATAAGCAGTACCAGACTGCAATAACTTGCACATACATTCTCATCTCCTGGCTTACATTGAGAATTGGAGGTTTGAAACATAGCAGTAACACTAAATACATCCTGTTAATGTGAGCTGTAGTCTCCGAGGCAATTTTTCCAAGATATATGAACTTTATTCAACTACTTGGGTGCCAAAACCAGGAGTCTCCACACACTCTTTTCCTTCAAATCCAGGGAAAAGAAGTTGGGAAGAGCCTGTCTGTGGAGCAGCAGTGACATCCAGTGGTTGTGAAACAAGTACCAGGTAACCACACGTGCACTTCCCTTGTATTTGAAGATCTATAACACATACCTGCTTACCTATAAACTTTAAGGGTTCTGAAAGAAAAATAAGAAGCCTAAAGCGTGCAGACCATCGGGACTTGGTCTGGAATGAGAGGATCAGGTAGATACCGCAGGCCAGTGACCATGCGGTTATTTAAAACTGGCATGGGGCAACAGTTTCATCGTACAAAGGGGACTGCAACAAAAAGGTTTTAAAGATTTTCCAACCTCTAACTTCATCCTCCAGACCCACAGACTGCAGCATGGTTCCCTTTCAGATGTAAGCTGCAGGATGACAGTTGTGGCCATACGTGACTCCAAGCAGTGAAAATAAGCCTTAAAAAGCTATTAACAACAACAACAAAAAAAAACTCAAATAGATACAGATATCTGTATATTAAGAATTATTATCAGTACAACTGAGAGGCGAGCATGTTGCAAGGGATGAGCAGGAAGGAGGGCAGCATCCTTAAGCTGACACTGTGACTAGACACAAACTTCCCGATGCTGTAACCACTCCGGGCCCGGGACAAGAGCAAGCTGACGCACGCGCGTCTGTGGAGGAGCGGATCCTAAGCAAAATAACATAAATATAAAATGTTCCTGCCCCCTGGGCAGCCCACCAGAGCGCAGTGCTGCCAGGGAGGGTGCCACAGCAGGGTCCCCTCCAGGGATCAGGGCTGAAACGGAGCTCTCCTCGCCCGAGGAGGTTCCCGCTCGCGCGCCTGGAGCGCCCGGGCAGGAGCCCACGCGCGGGCCTTGCTCCTGCCGGTCCCAAAGCCGCCCGGCGGCG
>VZSV01000028.1:5991229-6005013 GCA_013398735.1 Nothocercus julius | reverse complement strand
GCGGCGGCACCACGAGAGCCGCCGGGGCGAGGCGGCCCTCCTTGCACACGCTTGCACTTGGAGGGCAATCTGAGATCCTGAGCCCAAGTGTTCGCCGCATAATCCTGAATTTCTGAATTCCCCGGCGTGCAAGCACCTAAATGCCGGGAAACAGCAGAATGGCACGTGGCCTCGACAGGCCTTCATCCTCGAGACGGCCTTCCCTGCGCCGCACACCCAACCACCGTTAACCAAAGGCTCTCCAGGTCCCTCTCCGCATGTTGTCCTCAATACTGGAGCACTAAACGTGCGTACTCGGACCAAAATGCAGCAGCTCACATTTCTCCAAGAGAGCAGGTTGCTGCCATTGCCACCCAATTCCTGTGCCTGCTCCGGGAGATGAATCCTAAGCAGTGCTAATCAGCGCCACGTCAAGCTGAGCCCCGCACCAGGAAAAAGCTGGAGGTCTCCATCTAGCATTTATATTACCAAGTCTTCCTGCATATGTAATTAAGACAGTAAAATGGTAAGTTCTCCTCTGCATTAATATAGAACTGTTCACAGTTAAGCTGTATTTTAAGTTGTACTTCATGTTTATAGCGGTTTGAAATTATGCAGCACCTGCTCGTAATTGCTTGGCAGGGCTTGTATTTTTCTCACACTTCGAGCAGCTCTAACAGAGCTTAAAAGAAACCTCTGAAAATACTGATGAGCTGCTAAGACCTCAATGTCTATGGAAATTCTTGCCATTTCTCCTACAAGGTAAGTGCTGCTGAGGAAGTTATTTGCCTATGTACAACCTCACGAGTCCTAGACATGCATAACTGGATTTAGCAACCACCGACAGGTTTTACCTCATACAAGAAACAAAAGGCCACAAAGAATCGCTCGGGGCAGCCGGTTCAGCACCCAGGAAATATCTAATACTTCTGCTATGCCTCGCTCATCAGGTATTAAACCCTCAAGTCCCTGTCCACACTCAGTACCGAATTACACTTTATACAAAGTATGTTTATTTAAATGCTTTAACATAATAAGCCCTGGCAACAGAAACATGACAGAACATAAGTTATTCCCTTTTTCTTTTTTGGCTTTGCATTCAGGTTACAATGCATTTGACAGACTGCTTCGGCCACTCACCCCAGACATGTAAGAGCGAGGACTGCAGCTGGAAGGTCACTCCTGCTCCCCCGGCACTGCTCCAAAGTCAGGGTTCAAGGAAGGGCTCGGATATACGGCACCATACCTGTTTTTGGAATAAGGAGCTCTGCTTCGAGCTCAGTGGGGGCTGAAAGGTCAACAGAAAACGCCTGTTTTCCCTCCAAGGACAATGCCTGAGATCCCAAGCTTTCCTGGCCTCCAGGAGATGCTCAGGGAAATAAATCGCTAATTGCATTTTAAGCACTTTTTCTCCCGCCAGGAGTCTTGCCACAGCAAGGCAGCCGATAACAGGCAGTCAAAACCCTCACCTTCTTCATTTAGCTTGACCAGCACGGTTCGGCCGACCTCACCGCGAGCCCCAGTAAAGCTCGCAAAGACTGATGCACATACTGCAAAAACTAGGTTTGTTAGATAGGGAACTGCTACGGAGCGCTGCAAGGCTCGAATAAAGGATTTTTCCCAAGGAAACATGTGAAATGGAACCAAGTCCCTAAAGTTCCATTTTCAAGGACACAGATAAGCTTTCAGTAATTGCTGTTGGTATTTCATATAGTGGTACCAAATATGTAATTTGTACAGTGCTATAATTAAGCAATTAATTGCAATCCTGAAGAAAGTAGGCCCCACTTGAGAGCTTTTCTAAGGAATCTCCTTAGTGATGGACTGGACAACTAACTGCTGCAGAGAAGATAGGACATTCATGTTACTCACCCAGCATAAAAACAACATCCTCTTCTAATAAGCAGCCAAGATTAATCTGCCTTACTCAGTATGTTGAGTAATTGTTTATAACCAAAGACTTCAAGTCCAGCAATAAAAACTTGATACTGCAGTTCGGCATCTTTAGTAACACTTGGATCAACTAAAGGGCACTCTTTGCTAAACTTCAACAGAAAAAATAACCTAGTAATGCACAGCTATCCTTGGATGCATATGTATATTTAAACAAACTCAGAAGTCTACTTTCTTAATGCTCTCCTCAGCTCACAGTGAAAAGAGAGAGGAAAAAACTTCAAAAACATAATTTTAAGAACAAGCCAATTCTCATTCACTTTGGATTTGACTATCAAAATACCATTTTATAAAAATGCCGGGAGCTATTACAAGGCTTTCATAGTCTGGTAATGAATTGCTGCTTCTGGCTCAGACTAGCTGTAAGAAACATAACTACAGTTTTTCCAACAACAGTAAGATTAGGTACAGTCTGGTATTTAAAAATAAGGTAAGATTTTATTTTTAGTGAAACTGTGTATGACTCCCTAAGATAAGCAACTGACATTTCAAAAATAAAACTTGTAAAACAAACAAGATTAAAAGAACAAATGCCAAAAATACCTTTCCAGGCACAGGGAACATTGCACTCAAGCAAGGAAGAGTTTTTTCAGATTTCAACAAAAGCTTATCATCAGTAGTTTTGTTTAAAACAAAATGTTTAACTATGATAACAGATCCAGTTATTCAAGTATGAACATGAACAGTCCAGAGGACACACCCTGTAACAGCTGAAATGGCATTAGAAGAGAAAACTCAAAGCGGACAATCCCTGGAAGGGAAGAATACATGCGCACACACACACAAAAAAAAAAACACAAAAATGTTTTAAAATATTTGTTTTGCCATTATCAGACTGACAGATGTGTGTGGGTGATGCACCTAAAAGTCTGGATCATGCTCGTATTAGATATTACATAGACTGCAGCTATCTAATACAAAATTACTCCTTATGTCCTTCCACCAGAACAACTGTGCACCACATCCTGCCATGAAAATAAGGCAGGTAGCAGGTTATGCCACACACGAGCAGCAAAACACCTAGCGTCAGTTCTCAGCTTTTAAGCAGCAGCTTCTGAAATGTAGCTCTTGCCAGGAACTCACACTGGAAACGTGGTGGTCTGATCAGTGCAGCCTTTTAATCCGTCTGCAGCCTGGTGGACTGGGTTACTTGCAATGCACACACATTGAAAAAATCTCAGTACCAGGTTCATCGGTCTCATGGCATAAATATTCGTAAAGAGTTGGCATGTTTCCCCTCCCAGTCAAACTAGTCAGAATAAAATTCTCGCAACATCCGTCAAAAGAAGCCGTCAAAAATTTGACATTAAAAAAATCAAAATACTAAAACCCTTGGGTCAATAAAAGTAACTTGCAAGCAAATCTTCGATAGGCTGAATAACAGCAACATATCAAGTTTTAGCAAAACATGCCGAGTACTGATCCTTTCTTACAGTTTCCATAGTTAATGACTCTGGAATAACATTTGATCAACAGCATGAACATCCCCAGCTTAAGGGCTCTGAAATCACGCGATTTAGTTAACAGGACAGACAGGGAGTTTCACAGCACATCACTTAAAATACACTTCAAGAGAAAGCTTCTTGCCTTAAATTTCAACCCTGGGTGTAATGCGAAGCAAATGAATGATCTCAGCCCAGCAAAACACACACACGGGAAGAGCAGAGGTGGAGGGGGGGGCTGTTCTCCAGTAGCGAGATTTCTAGAAGAAATCAGGAAAGGTAGAAGCGGGTAGGGGGAAGCGAGAAATACTGCTTGAGCAAATGCAGACAGCACGCAGGAAGGCAAAGTGCAGGCGGAGCTGCAATGGGCAGGAGATGGAAAGAGCAACAAGAAGGTCTAGGGACAAACAAACGAAAATGCGCGTTCACTGCTGAATGAGCTGGGGGCTGCTGCCAGGGCACAGAGAAGGACCGAGATACTCAGCATCTCGTTTCCCTCCGTCTTTCCTGGCGAGGTGTGCTGTCCCAGCTCCCAAGTGCCCTAAGTCCTGCGGCCAAGTCGTCAGGAGCGAAGCAGCACGGGAACCCCGCGGAGGGGGCCGCGCGGGCCGCCCGGCAGGCCGGGCTGCTCCCGCGGGCGCCGCGCGAGCTCGCTGATGGCACGGCGAGCGCCGCGACCACCAGCCTGGGACAGACTGCGTGCTCGAGGGAGGTTCCTGAAGCCTGGAAAAGGCAAACATGACATCCAACCTCAGGAGGGGCCAGAGAGAGGATTCAGGGAAAGAGAGGCCTCCCAGCCTAACCACACTTCATGGAAAGATCACAGAGTGAATCCTGCTGGGATACCGCTGAGGTGCCCCAAGCGCACAAGGGACAAGAAGGTGACCAGGAAGGGCCGGCACAGTTTGCTTCAGGGCACGGATGCCTGAAGCTGCTGTCTCCATGAAGCTGCTGTCTCCGGAGAGCACCCGCTCCTGGGGAGCGCGGCGACGAAGGGGAGTCCCGGGGAGCGCGGCTCGCTCGGGCCGCCAAGCGCCGCCTGCCGCGGGCCGGCGCAGCGGGGCTGGCGCGCAGCGGGAGCTCTCAACACCGGCGCCGCACCGCGCTCCTCCACAAGCCGTGGCACTACACGCAGCCCTTCCTCCTTAGATCATCGCGTAGCAGGGCTGACACCTGCCACGGGAACTTAAGGCAGACTATGCTGAGCTGATCTGACGGGAGAGCCGCTACAGCCTTCACGCAGGCGAGCAGCAGCTGGGCTTCTGTGATCAATAACCGCTTGAGGCACGTGCGTGTTTTAACTGCGTGGGATCGGGGGCTGATCTCACAACAACAGGTCTCTCGGGTTGTGCTCCCACCCCTTCCTCCAAACATCGCGGCCTCTTTGGCCACTGCTGTGCTCATCAGGCCCTTCCTTTAGCTTCAGCGTAGGAAAAGCGGATTGCGAGAAACGCAGCAGGGGCCTGGTCCAAGGACTTACTCAGCATCTCACATCCCGAGTCACGAGGCGGAGAAGGCACCGACAATTTATTTACTGTTTCCAGATGGAAACAGGGACAGAATACTTGGATTTACTGAATTACTGGGTGGAGAAAATAAAAAAATAAAATAAAAAAGGACCCCTTCAGCACCTGGTGGAGAAAACAGCATACTCTGAATAGCATGCTCTAAATTGATTGGTACCTGGGGAAATTTGGACAGTTAATTAGCTTTATCCAGGAAGGGCGGCCTTCTCTAAAATAAATTAGAAGCAGATTACTGCAGCTAAAATCCTGCAGGAATGTTTCAGCCCAGAGGCAAGGAGGGCAGTCACGGACACAGCTGAGCAGAACCAGGGCGGCGACAGCCGCCGTGATGCCTACAGAGAAATCAAAGCACTCGAGCACCGTGACCTCAGGAGGCAGAAAATACAAACCGTACTCCAGAGACGATGCTTTGGGCACCACTGGCTGGTGCTTCCAGGGAGAAACGAGCCAGAGAACCCACAGGAGAAGGAACAAGCTTGTCAGTCCTCAACACTACATGGAACTCAGTTGAGGATATAACCATTCAGGAGACATCCTGCGGTTGCACTCATAGCACAATCAAGCTCCAGCACCAAAAAGGTGTCCTAGTAACACTTCCTTTTGAAAAGGGGAACTATACAGAGATGAACAAGCCTAAAGGCAAAAAAAGTAAGGATAAGACACTTCCAAGGAGCACAGTGTTTTGAAAGACACCATAGCAGAAACAGAGAGTGTTTACCATTAACGATTTACCAAAAAAAGCACACTATAAGCTAACTAGCAAAGCCAGCGTGATCAAAAACCAGACGCTGTTAGCAATAAGAGAGACATTCTTTACACACACTGGGTGATGTCCAAAAAAGGAAAATAAAAATGAGTACTAATTCAGGCAAACTGAAGGTAAATAATAAGGTAGATGAAAAAGAGAGCTTGAGAAATAATGTACTAAAGTACAAAAGCTGCTACTGAAATGGTTTTAAACATCACAAGTAGGACACCTGCCAGAAAGTCTGTTGGGCTGACAGATAATCCAAATGGAAAAGCACCACTTCAGATGCAAAGCTACAGCAAGAAACCTAAATTAGGTATTTCCACTGAACAATGACCAGTACCACATACCCAGGCAAGAGCATAAGAACAGAGCAAGCAAATAGCAATACTTCCCCAGTATTTGCTTCTATCTTCAACTATCTAAAGCTTAAGGACTTTGTAATATGGAGATAACAGACAATCTCTGCAAAATAGCTTTTATTGGATTTTTCTGCCATGAACAGTCTAATTGCTTTTTTTCCCCCTCTTCTTATACACCCAGTATTTCTAGAAGAATGCAACACAAATTGACAAACTGTTGTGGCACACAACTACTGCTGACACCAGCCTTATTATCGAAAGAACACAAGGAGGAAAATATGACATCAGTTTTTATAAAAGGGCCTCGGGGACCCAAAAATTGCAGACTACTAAGTCTGACGTCTGTGCTGAATAGAAGCTATAACAAAGAACAGAATTAGTAAACCACAGAAATAGCTGTTGCGGAAGACAGCCATGCTGCAGAAACCTATTACAATCTTCTGAAGGAATCAAAAGGAATCAAGGGTGAGTCTATAACAGAGTAACTGCATTTCTAAAAGTCCTTTGACAGGGCTCTTTCCCATAGAACTCTGCTGGTAAAGAAATCAAAGTATGATGGGATAAGATGGAAGACATTCTCTTAATAATCACTTAATAAATAAGTACTCATTTTCTAACACTGACCGGAGTCTGAGACCATAACATAAGTATCTATGCTGGGATCCCAGCTGTCCAACCCTTCTTTCAGGTCAATTTTGAGTAACACAAAAATAGTCTTCGCAGTTGTGCTTAAAAGGGCTGTAAAAAGCTGCAGAAAAAAATCAAGGACACTAAACCAGGCAATCATTGGCAGGAGAGCCCTTCATGAGTGCAAATTTAATGTGTAAGGAGTGTCAGATGTAACTTACTGTACGTATGCAGTGATAGAACCTAAATATGTTATTATCACTCAAAAACTCTTGGAGTCGACACGGACAGCTCTTTGAAGATGTTACATCAGAACAGATCAAAGGGCAAGGAGAAGGGCAGGAATGATAAAGAGAGGAATACAACCGTTTTGTGCGGATATCCATAATATTCCCTCCAGTGGAATACTGCATCCAATCACTCTGCCTCAGAGACTTTAGCAGAAATAGCAAAGCCATGAGGGAAGGCGGCAAAGACCCAGAAGTACAGGACAATTTCCAATGGGACAGATTAAACAAACACCACATTTCTTGGCTTGGAAAAGGGTAAGTCACTGACTCAGGACACCATGAATTCCCAAAGGACGTGTGCGCTTTAGAGACAAGTCAGTGCACAGGAAAAGCTCCATGAAGCATCACTATCCCATTGCAACTTCTGGCTCAAGAAATCCAAGTCCTCTGGTTGCCACAGACGAATACTTACTCCATTCATATATGTCTTCTTCCAAACATACTGGCCGCAGCTAGAGACAAGATATTGGGGGGGGGGGGAAGCAAATCTCTAGCCCCGTACAGTTTTATACTTACTGAGAAGAACCTCGTGCCTTAAACCAAACCCTATTTTTTGTTCTCCCTTGAAGCAATTCTATCATGATTTTCCTGGGAGACACACCTTGTACCTGGCAGCACTCACAGCCAGCCCAGGTCTATCTTTTACTTGCTGAGCATGGAGTGTTTATCTTTAATCTAGAATCATCCACAAACCTTAACTCTGTTCTTACATTGGCTATGTCTCTACATAGACCCCAATTACAAAAATAAAAAATAACAAGACAAGGCACATCGTGTAAAATACAATATACATGCTAAATAAAAGGCTGCCATCTACCTGCATAATAATAAAAACATCCAAAAATGGACAAGAAAATATTTTCTTTCAGAAACTATACAGGGGTTTGGGATAGGATCTGATAAACCTGATAGAGTTGCTCCAACTTCTTCGCAACTAGAAATAAGGTGTGAAACTAGTAATGGTCTGATACGAACCAGTTTCAAGGTCACTTGGCCCCTCTGCAGAGGGCAGAAAGGCTGAAATGAGATGATGGTGCCTCTGAAACTTTGCACACAGTCCTTTAGGTATTCCTAAATGTTCTTGACTTTATCTAACCCAGCCGAATTCACTGTACTGGCTCTGAAGTTGGCTTCAGCTTCAAAACAGGCTGGTTAAAACACACACAGGCAGCTCTGAGGCAAGAGTATGCACTACCAGCAAAAGCAATCTCAGGTACCTGAAAACCTCCTTCAAGATGCCACCCAGCACTACCCCTCTTTCAGGGCAAGGCAAGAGTTAAGCCTTTTTACAGCAGCTGAGACTGTCCAGAACCACCAGCAATGGGAAAAGCAAATGCAACAAGCAAACACAGTTGGCAATTCATCCTGGCCAGGTGTCTGACTCCAATATATAAATGTAAATGTAGCAGGATGGAATCCTCCTTTATTGGTATTTCTTCCCTCTTGCTCTCACAGAAGGGACAAGCCCCGCAGCTCCGTGACTTTGGAGCGGGCAGGGAGCATTCCTGCAGCACTATTTCACTCCTGCTCCGCTGCCGGGGAACGCACTGGACATACCTCACTGAACAAACCTGATTGCTGACGCCGATGGTGTTTAACAAATTTAATGCCTGCAGCGGAAGGCTGAGGTGATGCAGACCTGGACTTGGATGCCTCTGAAGGAGCAACCCAGCCTCTGCCCGAAAGATCTTCCTCAATTAGCCAAGGTTCTGGCAACCAAAAAGGACTTTTCCTTGGCAGAATTAAACTGAATGCTAACTGGTCGTACCACACAAAAGAATTTTGGACTTACTGAACACAAATCAGAGCAAAATAAACAGTGGGTCCTATCTGTTACCTGCTGGTTCTCCCAAACACCTGCTCCCATTATCAGGGAGCGGAGCAGGACCATGAATATGTTGATGCCAGGAGCCTATAGCAACATCAGCCAGTTGTAGGTTGCTTTTCCTCTCTTCTGCCTTTCCCAGGAGACTTGCGAGAGCCATAAAGCTTTAACCTATTTAGGGCAATGGAAAATACCCCAAGTAGTCAACACACAAAACATCTGACATAATATCGCCTGAGAGATTGCTTTGTTGATGCAGTTCCTAGTGCTGTTTTGTTTGCTTCTTTAGAGTAGCCTATTAAATAACATGGCCTGACTTTTTCTTTTTTTTTTTTTGAGCTAAGGCTTTAAACCCGATAGAAAATACATCTGCAAATGTTCGTTGTGAGGAAACAGTGTTTTCTCCAGCTCATCTTTCCCACTCCATTTGCTCATGTAGCTGTCCCTCCTATTCCTGAAAATATGCAAAATACTTGCTGCATTCCTTGGGGGGGAATTTCTCTCTGTAACTCCTTTAGATCAGTAGTAAAGATAAACTCACGAGTTTACTCAAGAGAAAGCAGACAAAAACTCTCCTTTCACACCAAAAACAGTTAAACAATTTGCTCAGAGACCTTTCCCTGAGATTCAGCAAGGAAATTCTATCACACACCGACTAGCCTGAGAGCGAATCTGGCTCCAGCATGCAACTTAAAGACTAGCAGAGACTGACTGCACATATCTGCTAGTAATCACACTCTTTGAGTAAACACAAAGATCTTCCCCAAATTCCCCCAACCCAAAGTAGCTCCCCCTCTCCAAAATCAAGTAAAAATTCTTTTTTGGAGGTGCTGGTCTTGTCTATGACAAACCCAGTGTGAAAATGTTCGGAGGCTACCCTGCTGCCAGCCCCAAACTCTGCCATGACAGCAGATCTGTAGATTTATACTTCTGCCAGGGCAAGCAAATAAGCAGGGCTATTCAGGGGAAATAACATTCTTTCAGTTTTCTCTTCTCCTTTTTGAGGGTTTTTGTGTTTTAGGGTTGTCTGTTCTTATTTTTTTAAGCGTTGGGGAGAACGCCAAACCTAACCAATGAACTATAGTATATGAACTCTGGATGAAATAATAAAGAAAAGGCATTCTTACCCAAAAACAAACCATAAGAAGCTGTAGATTAATAAAGAAAATAGGACAATAAACACTGTGATCGGGTCTGGAACATCTGAATGTGAAATTAAACAGTAAAACGGATGACTTCAGAGGAAAATCAATATAGATTAAGCATTTATGAAAGGATTAACAGGAACAGCATAAAGAATAATATATGGAAACATTTGGTATAGTACATTACTCTTGCTTGCCAAGTCAAGAGGCCTTAGTTATTTGGCCTAATTAATAATATTATTTTAAGCATCGATTAAGATCTACGGGAAGAAAATGATCAAATTGCATAAAAACAGAACTAAAATAAAACAAAAAGTCTGCTTACTCGTCTTGACGCAAGTCATTAACGCTCCGATCTAGTGAGATCATATCACTTGCCACCATATTAAACCCAAACTCTTTAATGCTGGCTTGAATGGATTCTTTGTATTCTGGTCCTAAAACATATGGCTTTGCTTCCTCTCCAGGGCCACCAACAACTCCATGAGGCTCGGGCTCTTTGGGTTCAAAATTACCAAGGACTCCAGGTCGTAAAACAGGATCTCGGTATACAAATGTCTGAGGCTTAAATGTGAGATACTGCCTCTGGATGATGTTTTGCTGATTGTTATCACCACCAGCGTGATGTTCTAGTTCATTTTTGGCCTTATTTTTTCTTCGAATGGATTCCAAGTCCACTTCCACACCTTCAACATGAGGCCAAGGTACCACGGGTTTGAACTTCTCATTTCCTAGTCCATGGTCTCCTTTGTTTGGCATGGGTTTGTTGGCTTCCTTCTCATCCTATATATACACACACAGAGAAACAGCAGGAGATCATATAAATTTATGACCTTTTATTTTATAAATCCAGTATCTTAGGCAGTAAGTCAGTACTAAGTATATGTTCATTAAGGAGGAATAAGACCCTGTTAAGGGTGAAAAGCCAAACTTTGTACTGAAGCCTCCTATCTGCTAGTCTGAGAACATCACTGCTAATATCTACACTTACCTGAGTGCATGGCCCTGGAAATGGCACAAGACCCAAAGCTTTCCCAAACAGCAAACACCCACATAGAATAAGGTAACTTAAACACAGTTTGGGCTGCACACCAAGCTGCGTGCAGCCTGGCACACACAGTCCTGGCAGTATCCCTTCTGCCAGGGATTTAACACCGTATTCCCAAAGAGATTTGAAGCTCACCTTGAGATCAAGGCATGGGATTTTGAAAACCTCCTGGTGTTAAGCTCAGTGACCAATGAAGTTTCTCGGGTTTGAATAAGGCTGGTAACTAAACACACACACATATTTATACAGAAAAGAGGCTCTGAAACCCTAGTGTAAAAGATTTCCAAGTACAACTTTCACACCCACGAACACTTACCAAAAGTGCTGTAAACTCCTTCCCTTCCCACACTCACAAGAACATTTAATCTTGACTTACTTCTTGCAAAGAAACTAGGAAGATATTTTATACATGGATATCATAACACTTGAAGCAATGAATGAATCTATATCCTCAGGTAGTTATTACTGAATTACAACCACCTCTTGCCTACTGTTTTGAAAAGCATCTTACTGGGTTAGTATTTGCCACTAAGAATGCCAGGTCCTAGGGCAACTGGGAAACACTGCTGAAAGTTTGGATTTCCAGCTAAAATTATCTATTAGTAAATGGGACAGATGCTGGCTGCAGACTGCAGCCTGACATGACAATGCAAACGCTTCAGCAATGTCTCACTCTTTATTTTCAAGCACAGAATGAAAGAAAAATTTAGATAGCATGAAGTCATCTATTCCAACCTGCGCAAAGCGAGGCTGGCTTCACAATGAGACGAGGTTGCTCAGTCTTGTGTGGTCAAAATTTTACTATATCCAAACTTTCTGGATAAGTTGTTTCAGGGCTTAATCAGTCTCAGTGAAAATATTTTTCCTCATACCCAGTCCAAAGTTTCCCCATCATACGCTGTCATGACCATGCACCTCTGAAAAAAGGTTATTTCCATTTTCTCTGTAACCTCCCTTTCAATAGCAGAAAGCTGTAATTAATTCCCCATCAAACACTTACTCTCCTGGCAAAATAAGTCCAACTTCCCCAGTCTTTCCAGGAACATCACGCGCACCAGTCCCCAAAACATCTCAGCAGGTCTTTGCCAGACCCGCTCTGTTTGCTAACACCTCTCTTGCCCTGGGCAAAGCACGAGAGAAAACAGGAGCCCCGCTCTGGAGCGTTGTGTCCCTCACGCTCCGCAGGGAGAACAAGATCACTTCCCTCGACTTGATGGCTTAGCTCTTGCTAACGTGGCTCCTTACATGTTGCTTCAGTGCAGGGCACATTGCTGACGCACGTTCACATGTGCCTAGATCGCGTGATTCTTACTGCCGCATCACAGTGTTTTCCACACATGCCACGCAGTGCAATCAATTTCAGAAAAATTAACTCACTACAACATATACCTAAAGCAACATGAAAACAACTGGTGTCAGACTGGCCTCAATTCAAAATAATTAGTTTTATTCAAGAAACATTTTGACCTCTCTGCTTGTCGCAGTTCAAACGGGGAACGTATACAAAATGCAGAGCTGTTAAATTATTCTGCTGTTCTTCCATCACTGTTTTAAGGACCTCTGAAAAGCCCTCAGAAGGAAAGAACGGATCTGAGCACACAAAATGGCACTCTTTGCAGGGAGGTAAGAGGCAGCCGAGTGTCTAAATAAATCCCCAAGAGGACTCTTAAAAGGAGCATCCTCCTCCTTGCCACTAGAAATTAAAAGGAAGGCTTCAGCACTCAACGGTCTGGATATTGCTAACATAACTGAACACTGCACTGCTTACAAACTCCCATATAATTCCTAGCTCCAAGTGCAGTGACAGCTAAAAAAAGCCAGCAAAATACTGGGCATCATCGGGAAGGATGCTGAAAGCAGAGGGTTGTTCTGGCTGCATGAAACTGATGCACTTGCAGCCTTGCTGGTGTCTCAGCTTGTCTCCCCACATCTCAAGGGGACACACTGGGATCAGAGAAGGGACAGAAGGGCAATCAGAATGAAGGAGGTGGTAGAGAGGCACCTTACGGCGACACACCAGACGGGCTGGGACTCCAGCGTGGAGGTGAACGCTGAGGGAGGGTATGACGAAAGTTGGCACAATCGGGAAGGAGGTGGACAAGTCAAACGCCAAGGTACTGCTCACCTCAAATACAAGAGCCAGGCTTTGTGCTTAACAAAATCGATATAAATCCTAAGCTGACTGGCTAAGGGTCTGCCTTCCTAAAAACTCTAACTCAGCAGCTGTGGATGCTGCAAGAGTGCAAAAGGAAGGGACCATGGCAAGGGGCAAACCTGAACGTCCTAGTGCCTGTCAGAGGGCTGGGTCACTGGCTTGACATGGGCTGGAATTTCTTACATTCTTAGTTTAAGATTATTTATCCTTTCATTCCACTTCCATCACTATAGAACAGCAGTTACGAGTTTCCACTGGCCATTTCTCTGGCCAAAGTATAAAGCTGCTCAAAGTAATTCCCTGTTCACATTGCTCTCATCAGAGCTATGACTTATCTCGCATGATATCCAGCCTCGTTGCAACTGCTGGGTACAACCTGCACTGCAGCACATTCACGTCCTGCTCCCTCCAAGTCTTCATTTTTGTAGACTTGGAGAAGTGCTGCATAGAACACAAAAAAAATACACGCTCACCTTAACATACACAGTCACCTCTTCCCTCCAGTTTCTACATATCTAGGAAAATTACGACTGAGAGCATTTTTATGGACATTTAATAAGACATGTTCAAAGGCAAAGGGCAGTCCACAGATCTTGACTGAGGCACAGGATTTCCCTGATACTGGCCAGAGAAAACTTAGGGTCAAGCCACATGCAAATTAACTACATTGTCCATATAAACTTT
>VZSV01000028.1:5976331-5991114 GCA_013398735.1 Nothocercus julius | reverse complement strand
GACAACTATTCATAAAAAAAATAAAAATAAAAAAAAAATAAAAAAAAAAAGAGAGAGAGAGAGAGAGAGACTTGAGAGAGACTTAACCACATACACCCAAAACTGAAATCATTTTTAATCACTGTGTCTCACTGTTAAATTTGACACAGACAGAATCCTGTGAGATCTTCATAGCAGACAACAGCGAAAAATTCTTTACATACAGCAATCCAGAAAGATGCATTTTATTTCCACAGGAGATTGGGTATTTGCATAGTTTCAATAGGGTCAAATTTAAAATTTCCTACCATGTTTTCTAGTTTCAGCTCAGTGAACATTTCATTACCTTTTAGACATTCTTTTTCTCTCTTTAGAGGGATCAGGCATGAGTCACTGCAATGGGCGTTTCAAACGTGGAAGTGATGTAAATTCAGTCATCTCCTCACTTTTGTTTAAAAAAAGGCTATTCAGTTTCATATAGCTTTATGAGATTGTTATATGCAAAGGGATATGTTTCCCTTTGGGAAAAAAAAATTTAAATTATAAAAAGTGAGGGGGGAAAAAAAAGAAAAAAGGGAGGTGCCTTCACAAGGCTGCCACACTGGTTAACTAACTTGTGAGTCTGCACTGTAGCTGGTAATAGAATTGAAAAAGTTAAGGCTACGTAATCTGCTTTTCTTAAGCAAACCATCTCAAAACCAGCAACTCCCTAAAAACCTACAAAATAAATACGAAAAATGAAATAAAATTGTCTGAAGTACAAACTGATGCTAAAAAAAATGGTGGAGGGGAAGGTTGTTTAATTTATAAGAGAAGATTATCGTATTGAAAAGAAGCTTGCTAATTCAAAGGGATGTCTATAAAAGCAAGTTGCTTATCTGGACAAAAATCCATGATGCATAAAAACTGGAAGAGGAATAATTAAGCAGCAGCCAGTGGTACACTCATTATCCGACGACGCAAAATGAAAATTTTATTAAAAACCCTTCCACTCTTAGAATATAAGTATTCATATACTGCTAATTAAAGACAGATGCCAAGCACTACTTCCACCATATATTCCATGTGGAAAACTATAAAAACCTGATAGAGTTTAATATTTTAGTAACTGAGGAAGCTAATCCTGGTGCCATTCCATTTTCTTCAGTCCATTCACTACCTTTAATAACTCTTGGCTCTTTCTACACCACTCTTCTTACCATGAGAAGCAAATACAGACATTATGTGTTCTCACACCATAAGGAAAAGATCAAAGACTTTTTAAGTGAGGACAAATCAACAGTTCTCAAAGTTCCCTGTCTTCTAAGGAAGGTCTTCTATGTGACTGGTTTTAAAGGCGAAAAAGTTTAAAAAAAAAAAATCAAGAATTAGGAATAGAAATTGTCGTAAGCATTGTGACAGAGACCATGCAGTTATCAATTTATCATTTGGGACATTTGAAAGGATTTCAGTATATTTAAAGTATTATTTGGTTTTGCTTGCCTCAGCTTAATGCAGGTGCATTTTAATTATTGGCAAAGTCCATAGGAGAGAAGCCATGAGAAAGCATTCAAGAGCCCAGCAAATCCAGCTAATTGAGTAAATGGGAAGGTGTTTACATTTATTCAGTTACCTCATCATAAAAAGGAAAAGAGCACAAGTGAGCTCCACGAGGCAGATCTCTTGGATGACTAGCATTGTGCTGAGGATACTAACCATGCCCTACCAGCTGGACACTGCTCCGCCAGCTCAAAACGGGGTGCTGAAATCACGTGCTATCACAACTCATTATGTCCATCATTTCCAGTATCCTACAGCCGAGGGCATAGATGGGAGAAGAAAAAACTGCTCAAACACGAAGAGGAGAACCAACACCTCCAACAGCACGTTTGGCGACGGTTTCACTGCAGACGCGCACCGACTTCCCGGCACACGGCGCCAGCACCGATGCCCAGGAGGCAGCCGGCCGCCCCCAGAGCCGGGGGGCTCTGCCTGCAGCCCCGGCACGCGGGGCAGCCACGCTCCCCACGCGGGCAAGGCCCCGCTGGGGCAGCCCCGGCTGCAGGGATCAAACCCACGGCCACGCGGCTGGCGAGGCGCTCCGCAAACAGGGCTCGCGGCACAGGCGCCATCGCCTCGAGCAGCCAGGGCGTCCCTTGAAATTACTGCAAATTCTTGGGCAAACACGGCCAAGTGTTCCAGCACAAAAAGCTCTATTTTACGCCCCATAAGCAGCACTGCCTACAAGTCAAACTCTGCAAAGCCTTCCATCACACAAATCCACTACGAGGCAAATGCAAGTCAGGGCAGATTTTGGGCCACGAGGGCTCTTTTGATGGCTCTGAGGAGTGGCAGTCAAGCTATCTCTCTTGAAAGGGACATTTGCTGTCACAGTATCCGAGCAAAACTCGCTGTCTCTTTTGCTTCGTCTTCTCCCAGAATGTTTCGGAGCCGCTTCAAAGGTGACAGAGCAGGCGCTCTGTGGTTTTGACAGGAGGTTAATTTTAAAACTTGTAAAGCTTCAGACACGAGCAGTCATGAACAACTGCAGAAACCTGAATGAGAGAAGTACAGTTTTACAAGTTTCCTACTTCCTAAATTAAAGATAATTTTTGACGTTTAAAACGACATGCTTATGAAAACAACAGACTGCTCTAACACTGTATTTTCACCCCTTGTAATTATCCAAGTGAAAAAAAAGTTGCTGTTAAAGGTACTTGTCAGCAACATTCCCAGGAGAACAAGTCCATAAGTTAAGTTTACATGCAGCTGCCCTCCATTTTTAGCGGTATACTAAAACATGCAAGCCCTTATACTGCTAAGGACATCTGCGCACAGTTGATTTTTGTCCTGCTAAATATATATTCTAGGGGGAACAAGTAGTGCTTACGACATGGAGTAGGTGGATGTACAACACTAGAGCCACTTAGAAGCCACATCAAGAGATTTTCAGAAAAATTAAAAGAACCTTAAGCTTACCGCTGGGGTTTAAGATCTAACCAGGCAAGTATTAAGCAGATATATATATATATATATATATATATATACACACACACACACCCCCCACACACAAATATTGAGTTCATTAAAAAATATTATACAACTCAGAAGCCTAACTAAGGTGCAAGCAGCCTTGTAAAAAACTGTGCTCAGCCCCAGTTTTGTTCCCAGCTACATCTGAGAGAGAAAAAAATGAAATTGGCAAACTCTTTGCTAAAGTGGGGCCTCTTCCATCCCTGCCACTGGTTGACCCTCAGAGCGCCCCTCACGCTGACGGCTACATGATGCACGGCTCTTACCTTGACGTGCCCCTGATCGAGCCTTGCTGCCCCATGCCCTTTAGTTCCCAAGGCGTTCCTCAGGGGGGGACCGCTTCGCTAATACAGAGGCAACAGCAGCGTTAAACAGCGATGTTCAGCAAAAGAACATTCCATTCACTCTTCACATCCTACCCAGCAAGGCAGTGCAGGAGAATCACTAGTACTTACACTTCTGCTCCATACCCAGGCAGGATCTACTGAAGTTTTCAACAGATGCCGGTGGACTGCAGTCATTAGCATCTGTTCAGGGTATTAAAAAATAAAGTAGCAATAACTTTTAATCCCTGAATTACCAGAAGTGGTTGAGGCTAAACAACACTGAAAGTAATATCAACCATTTTCTTCAATCCTAGGGTTGACATTCCTGAGGTTTGAGGGCATTTCTCAGGAAACAGTCGTATGTCCAAACAATGGCCACATAATAAGGAAGAGGAAACACTTGTCAGAACGCTCATCTGAAAGTTTGTCAGAATTTAGGATCCAAACTCTTAAGCGACCCACATTTATCTGAGTATCTCTGCATCACTCGCTGTAACAAAACTGCAAAAACAGCTTCTTGCTACCTAGCAATGAGGCAAAAAAATAGCAATATTCCATTAGCATCCCAAGTCACCTGTGCAGCTGTTGCAAGTTGTGAGTGGCAGCAAGCCCTTGGGAAGAATAAAACT
Source organism: Nothocercus julius (assembly GCA_013398735.1). Taxonomy (NCBI): domain Eukaryota; kingdom Metazoa; phylum Chordata; class Aves; order Tinamiformes; family Tinamidae; genus Nothocercus; species Nothocercus julius. The sequence continues at coordinate 5,987,168 of VZSV01000028.1, read as the reverse complement.
CACTTTTTCAACTTTCTTACTGTTTTAAGTGCTCCAAGAGCTTTCTGGACAAAAGATCAACTAGCTCTTCCTCTCTTTTCAGATTTTTATGAAGGGATTGTCTATTTCTTCGTAATTTCCTCAAAGATTTGTCTAGGACAGTGACTTCAGGCTACTGCCTGCACGCTGCCACCATTTCAATGTGACTGACTATGGGGGTGTATCAAGCTCTGGAAGCTCTCGGGATCCAAATTGTATGGAGACCTCCCACCCTTTCCTTTTTTTGTGGTTTATCTGTAGATATGAAGGATTCTGCTATAAATTCCCAGCAATGAAAAAATCCTTATTTTCACCAGAAATAACTTGAGGGCCCAGCTATTTGCCTGGCAGAGAGGGTCAGACCAACGTAATACCTAAGCGGCACCCGTCTTCCTGCAGAATACCCGTGGCCTCTTGTTCGGGACAGGCCTCCACCTTCGCGTGAGCAGCAGGGCGCCCGCGCGCGCCCCAGCCGAAGGAAGCGGCTGTGCCGCGATTCCCTCCTTCCCCGCTTCCCTCGCGGGAATCCTTCCGAGCTGGCCCTGCTGTTGACACCTCCTGCCGCAATCCTGCCCCAAAGCCCAGCGTTCCCGTGGCTTTTACCCCTTCAGCCCTGCCTCCATCCTGCGCAGCCGCATCCCTCCTGCTGCCGAGCTCCACGCTCCACTTCCGCGAGGACTCTGGATTCTCCAAGAGTGTCTCACGGCAGCAGCTTTGCTCTTAATTAAAGCCCTCGGCCTGACTGAAAACAAGTACAAATAAAAACATTCAGTGCTTTGGGAAGAACTGCTGACAAATCCAGCAACCTTTTGACTGCCTTCGTTTTCACTGTGCCAATTATTTCACTGTGCCAAAACTCTCCAACTTGGGAACTGAGATGCCAAAGAACTTTCTGGAGCTATCTGCAAGCTATGCGCATCTCCTTGTGGCTCTAGAGAGCACCACGTACCTTTAAATATCCATTGAAAGAAGATCTAAACTGGAAACACTCAGCTGAAGACCTGAATAATGTGTCATGGAAGTCTCCACTTAACCTCTTGCTCTAAGAGTATAGCTATTTGCACTAAGACAAATATTCTTAGACTAAATTATAACTGAAGCTGTTCTATTACCAAAGGTCATGATATATTTTAATCTGTGTGTTCTAGAAATGGGAAGACACTAGTGGCTTGTACAATTTAAAAAAAAACAAGAAAAAAGGAAAAGACACCCCTCCAAGCAGCTCTCTAGGGCATCTCTGTGTGCCCCAGCTGTGGACCTGCCCCCTGCTCTTCCAAGCTGCCTGCTGTGCTCTAAGCTCACCACGCTCTTCTTGCCATCTAAAAACTTCTTTTCCCCAAGGCGGCTCAACTCTCCTGATCCGGCCCACTCTCCTTAATGGAACTCGACACAAATTGAGGAGAGACAAATACCCTGCGTCACATGAGATAAGTCATTTTAGGTTAAGTACTTAAGACTCTGGTCTAATCAACCACCAGCTGAGCGAGTATCCAGGCTTTAACTCTGAGTCTGCCATCAACTATTTGATATGTCCACAACCTTCCTTCCTTCCTTCCTTCCCTGCATGACAGGAGGATTTGTAGATACTGCAGCCTACATTTTGTTATTAGCATGTATTTTGCATGAGATTTCAGCTGCAAACAGCACCAACCACAGTAATTCATTCTCAAACAGAGATTGCAGCGATTTAGAACTAAAAGCTAGCAAAAAACACACCTGTTCAATATTTATCCTTAAAGGTACCACACAGGTTGCTCTTCACAGATGAGGTGTCATATATAAATCAAAAATAAAGTCAGTTAACTTGTTATATTTTGCTATTTTTAAGATGAAGATCATTTAGTTGTTCAGAGCAGAAGCTCTGTAACAGAACAGCCAAGTCCCACGAAAAGGCCAAAGAGTAAAGGAAGACAACCAGCCTCTGGGCACCACCTGCATCCTAGAAAGATGTCCCACATAAGCAGAGCCCACCACAAGCAGAGCCCTTTCTTTCCAAAGCTAAATGCAGTTTTCTGGTCTAGTCTCAAGACTTCCAAGGACCAAATCTCCATTACACTTCTGTTCCCAAAACAGCTTTCTATTTGAAGTCTTGGGAGAAGTCAAGCTGCATCTACTCACAGTAAAGGTCAATGTTCATTGCCTAAAAAGTTAAACCTTGTTTGCTGTGCAGAAGCTTTACAGGAATATTTTTGCCCCCTGCCCCAGCTTTTCAACCTGGAGGTTGCTTTAGCTTCTTAACCCCTTGTGCCAGTTGCTGGTAAAGGAAGCAGCAGCTATTGCAAGGGATGCTTTTCTAAATAGAAAAGTGAGTCTAAACCAGCTTCTGCAGACAGAGCCAACCCTAGAAAATTGTTTAAGCAGATGAAGCTGTGGGAAGTCACCAAATGCTCAGAATTCTGGCCAGCTCTAATCAATATTATCATTGCTCATTTCAGTAAACATTTGTTATTATGTATTTTGTTCAAGTGCAACCTTATGTCCTCCTTTCAATCTCTCTCAGAGTGCAGCTAACAGTTCCAGTTTTGTTTACAATATTTTGATTAAGATGATACCATTGCTTACTCATGCTTTTGAGGAGCAGAAGGCAGACAGAAAAGAACTTTTTCCAAGTGTTTTTTTTTTTTTTTCCCTCTAGACAAAAACTGAGTATCAGCAAACCCCTTTAAGAAAAACATTGTGCTTATTGCAGCAAATGCAAGATATTTTTTCCCCCTCTTCCTTTCCTCCAAGCAATCAGGAGTTCTACATTTGCACACAGCTAGCAGGTTTGGAATCTAAGTACCTGATGAGATTTCAAAAACTCTGCTGAATAGCTCACATCAGCAAGTGTCTAGAAAACACCAAAAGCTTCTAGCAAAACCATGTGAACTTCATCCTTCAACAACTTGTGTACAAGGGCTTCAGAGTTAGATGCTTTTCTCCATCTTCCTATAAACTTTTCCTGCTGGAGTTTGCTAATATAACCTTTTCATCACATACTTCAGCATTAGACGCAGCTGGCGGCCTTTCAAGTTGATTGACTGTTCCTTCCACATTCTGCCTTACTTGAAGAATCTCCTTCATTATATGCTTGTGTTTGAGCAAGATTTTATAACTAGAACTCATATTTATTCATATGGACATTACAGATGTTTGAGGACTTCTAAGACTGCCTTTGTCCAGCTTCATTTGCTTCCTCTCTAGGAGGAAAGGTTTTTCACTTAACTAAGACCAAGTCCCTCCTGAAGATGCTCCCTATACACTGAAGACAGAGAGGCAGCTTTTTCTTTTGGACTTTACTAACCAGAATTTAAATTATCAAATTTTAAGCTTGACAGATAAACTAGTAAGAGCAAGGAAATGCTTTGAATTTAAAGGTAAGAGACCAAATGAAGGTTTGCTGTTTATAACCCATAACTTTGCTATTGAAGATACCCAACTTAGATAATTCCTCCCTCAAAAGGCAAAATGCCTCAGAAAGAAAACAAAAGCTGCTATAAATCCTAACACCCTAAGCAGCTGCGCACGACTTTTCGGGCCCTCCAGGCATCAGTTATGACACACAGCGCTAGTTAAAGCCAGTGGAGAAAGACTCTGGAACTTCATCCTTATTTCTCAATCATCTGAGACGGATGGATATTTAAAAATCATGCATCTGTTTTATACACTTCAGCGAGTAAATGGCATTTGCAGTATAATAAATCCATTGCCGATGGACATGCCTGATCAAGGAATGTAGGTTTTCACTGGATTTTGTGCTTCAATTTCTTTAAACCACATACATCAATCTTGTTTCATACTTCTTGCTATTAAAAACAAACGGCATGATTAGATTTTCATTTATCTTGAAATACTATAAGCATTCTCAGGCTCAGCCTCTTCCTGCATGGTTTTTTAAGCTCCATTTCTAAAACTGCATTTCACAACTCAATAAGCCTTACCACTTTTCTCACAAATATCTCAAAGAAATAACCAGCCAAAACCAAAAGCTGCTTTGCATGCAAGTTACACACACAGACGAAAACCCACTTCTCTAAATTTAATCTGAACTCTGAACAGATACAAGGGAGTCACTGGAGCATTTACACAATTACCTTATGTGCTGACTCACAATGAAAGTGAGAGGAAATCACTTCTACGTGCAGTTGTGTTCTGTCCATCTTGCCCTGACCCTTAATCTCTGCTTCTTTTCCGCATAGGATATTAAAGAAAATGTACAAGATATCTGCCAATAAATTAATATTCTATCAAATTGTTAAGGCAAGTTATCTGTCCTCACCACTTCTCAAAATAAGGAAAGCAACAAATACATGCATTTGAAGCATAGGAAGTGAAAAAAACGTGCTCTGAAACAATACCAAATCTGTATTAAAAAAACTGAACACAAGTTTTAAAAAATGGACAACTCTTCCCATGATGAACACAACCACAGAGATTATTTATTTTGCTGTGAAGTGTAAGAGACAAATGTCAAAACCTATTTACTACACATGCTTTGGCAGCCCCTGGTCTGCTATCACGTGTGGCCCAACAGAGCGCCTGCATCTTTTAGGCAGTCAGGAAGAGCACTACACTCCAGCCCACACACTGCTTCAAAGGCTGCATTAATTCACAAGTTACATCACCGAGTTCAGCTGGGTTTTCCGCTGCTCTGTCCTCATGGCCTCGCGTGCACCTCTGAGCACTGCATGCAATAAGTTTTCCTTTGGCCGCAGAAGCCACCACTTTCCTTTTCAGACACTAAGAGATCCGCACGTGCTGAATCTGAAAACCCGATTACCCCGACGCTTACTTCACTAGTTGCCACGGCCCCGGGACGGTGCAGGCAACCCGAGGCTGTGCGAGACCAGTGCTCACAAGGCCGCCCTGGAAGCGGCCCTGGAAACCAGCCCCCTGCTACTTGGCTCCTTGTGCAGCACCGAGCACCAGCCCCATCCCCGAGCACCTCCCAAGCGAACCACGTCATGTCCCTCGGCTTCTGCCCTGCCCTTGCAAGGCAGCAAGCACGACGAGAGGGCCAGTGTCACGCTCCAGCAGCAACAGCTGCTCTATTACCCCTCCCTCCTCATGAAAAATCAAAAACTACAAAAAAAAACTGTATTTGATAGTTAAATTCTTGTGCTTTTAAGGGATGAGAATTTCAACTAGTGTGATAAGCTTCTCATAGCCTTTTTTTTTTTTAAAGGAGAAACTGATATAAAACTATTAATACCACTTGTTGGAATCTCTTGCATTTAAATTGATATTTAGATAGATTACAGTAACACCCTGCTGGTTAAATCCTCTGGCGTGCAGAAGACAAGCAGAGACATATGGGTTTCCTCCTTGCTTGCAACGCATGGAGGTCAGTGCTTATACCAGGCGGTCTGGCTGCCTGATAGTTGCCTGCCACACAACCATCAGAACAGTAAAAAGAGGTACGTGCATTAAGCACTGTAACCTTTTCCAAGTTTACTCCAGAGAAGCATTTCTGTTATGCACTCAGAAGACTTTGCAATTCAAGCTCCCCACTTAAGGAACTAAAGTGGAATTTTGGTTAAAATCCCATAATAAGATATAAAGACTGGGCATGTAGGTGCCCAGTGTACGGAGGTACAGATGACCGTGGCCTATTACATCAAATACACAAAAGATATTAGTCCATTAAGGAAGGGTTTATAAGAGAGCACAATTTAGACCTCAATCAAAAATTTCACCAGCTAGTCTTGCATGTAAGTTTTTTTTGTTTTTGTTTTTTAGAATACTGTTGTGTTAAAAACAGTCAGAAATGGCATTTCACAAGCTATTCAGGGTCCCTAAGAAACATTCTGTTCTAACAGAGCAAAATCTGGCCGGCAAGTAGCGACAGAAGAGTCACTAAGACTGTTTACACTCATGCCTGGCCTGGAATAGACAGTGCCTCCCATGCGGGAGACCTGCAGATGATGATGTCGCTATTTGGATCTTCAGCATGAAAGGGAAAGATGTATAAGGCATCAAATACCAAAGGAGGAGAAGCTGAAGGAAGTACCTCAACAAAACAGTAAACGACAAATACTTTTTTATTTTGCTTCAGAATACAATCAGTCAAGGAAAAAAAAGAAAAAGAAACACCACCCTCAAGGAATATACATGGTATATTCTAATCCCAAATATTAAAGAAAAAGGAAATAAAAATCCCTGCATTTTTTCTAACATTTCAATTACTTACAAAACTATTATACTGAAGGAAAAACAATATAGAATGATGTTTTCTGCCACTCACCAACTACCTTTTGAAAAGGGTGTCATATTTTTAAGAGTTCTTGCATACGTCAGCACAATATACAAGAACTGATTTTTAAATAAAAAGTCAAGTGGGACAGTTACCCCAACACAGTACTTGATCATATCATCCAGGCTTGGACAAACTGCCTTAAGTAATTAAGATAAAAATAAGGAAGTTAAATGACTAACTAACCAAACACTTCTAATACTTAGAAAAACATTCCTAAGTTGTTAACCTGCAGTTTAAAACTTTTACAGTTTTAAGTCTGAAACCAAACTAAAGATATCAGACATAAGGGTGAGGAGATTTCAGTGTATTCAGTGAAACTGCTGGGAACAGCAATAGTTATCACCACTGACTCACACAGTAATATACATGACTTGATTCTCCTCCAGCTTCCAGCTCAAAGTTGGGGCAACCTCACAGCTACACCAGCAGGTTGCTCCAGGCCTTGCTATGCTGCCCTCTGAGTACCTTCATGGATGGAGGATCTGCCTGTTCCTGCTCTTCACTGTCCTCAGAAGCAATTTTTCTTTACATCCAAGCATTATTTCCCTTGTTAGGGAAATGCCATTGCTCCAGGAGCACTGCAGTTGAGCTGGGCGCCTCTGAGAAGAGTTTGGCTTCATATTCTTTATGGCAACTCTTGGCACTACAGCTCTGTACTGTACATACGGTTCAGCTTCTACTACACGGACATGCCCGGGTGAGGAAACATCAGACAGGACATAAGGAAAAGCTTTCACCAAGAGGATGGTCAAACAGTGCAACAGGTAGCTCAGGGAGGTCATATGGTTTCCAACCTTGCAGGTTTTTAAGACCTGACTGGACCAAGCCCTGAGCAAACTGGTCAGACCTCAGAGCAGGCCCTGCTTTGAGCAGGAGTTTGGACCTTCTGAGGTACCTTCCAGTTTGAATTATCCTGTGATCCTATGAAATAGCTGAGAACCCTTTTTTTTTTTTTTTTAAATAATACTATAGAAAATCTTACCTTTTAGACAGTAAGTAGTCTTAGGTAGTAGTCTTACTATTGGGAAATAAGTAGGGTTAAATGTAGCTAACCTTTTTTTTTTTTTTTTAAATAATGCTCTTAAAAAAAAAAATAGACTGAATTTAAAAAGTGAGAAAATCCAGCTGTAAAATCAGGCTGTTGCCACACACTTACCATTCTTAACTTCAACAGAACATGAAGAGCAGGAACTATTCTTTTAGTGAAGAGCAGGTAAAAGCCATAAGCAATAAAAGTTGTTCCAGACAAAATTCTGCCTGGAAACAGGATGGTTTCCTTCCACTTAGGGTAGCATTTCCAGTGCTATAATTCCTGACAGTATGACATTAGCTATAGTTTTGTAAAAAGTCAGATTTTTATACACACACACACACACAATCATCTACATTCCCTATTGTGTAAAGGTCCTCAAATTCAACTCGCCTGCTTTATCTGAAAAGCAAAGTTTGGAAGACTCCTGAATGTCAATACAGTGATGCATTACATGACATTTATCTTCCTAAGACTGCAGATACACGGATGAAGTACAACCTGAAGGTTGTATTTTTCAAATCTGCTGCACAGTGAACTATGAAATATTAGAAACACAAGCTGCAAGATTCACAAGTGATTGTGTCCTTGTGCTGGGGCAGGCAATGGACTTCTTACTACAAAGTTGTTGAGGTTTAGTGTTAAACAGACTATATCTCTGACAACATATATAGCAAGGTGAGTTACAGAAAGTCAACTGCATGCATAAATATTTAACCAGTTCAGCTTTAAGACACTGACTCCGTAACTGAAACTTTAGCTTTCTCATTAGGAAAACTGGGCTTTAAAAATGTCTCTACTTTTCAGTACATATATCAGTCTTTCTCTGGGGTTAGCAAATCTCATGTTAGGAAGCTAGAGAAAGGAAGATAAAATACAATTCCTCCAGATCCTTTGAAGTCTTCTCACTAAGGAGCACTTTAGAGCTTCAGTCAGTTAAGATATAAAAAATTCACCTTTTAAAGTATAGACCTAATAAGCATAATAGATTCCGCATGCAACATCATGCCTTTGATAACATAACAAGTACATTAAGGTGGTTAGATAAACTGAATCAGAGAAAACAATCCTGTCAGCTTCTCTGAAATCAGCAGCTGGGACCCATGTTTTACCACCAGGCTTGCTAGGCATAACCTGTGACCTGTATTTTGAGAAGCTATTGGTACAGACTGAATTACTGCAAATACTCCAAGCATTAAAAAACCTGAGAAGTCGCCTCTTCTCTGCAGCTGAGCTACCTGGCTAAGTCTGTCGCTGAGAGCTTGGTGCTTACCCTCTGAAGCTGTAAAGGCTTCCTTAGCTTTAAACTTGAGCTATCAGGTTTAAAAAGAAACAGTTCTGTCTTCTAAAACCGATAAAAACCTTAACGGGTTTGTCAGAGCGCTAGCAGATACACTGCCCTTGCTATTCCAGAGAATAAACTCAGGAAAAGTAATTTTCTTGAGTTTATTCATACTGCCTAATATCTAGTTGTGCTGCAATGTGTTGAAGAATATGAGGCTTTGCTGAAGGCTCTGAGAATAAGCCTAGTTAACTCCTTCGATTCCCATGAAAAACCAACAAGAAGAAAAAAGTCACCAGGGGAAAAGGAAAAAAAAAAGCCTAAATGAGGCAGCCATCCTTCAGCTGGGGATGATATTGGCAGGGTAAATATCAATATGCTCCACTGCACGAGCATGGACTTGTGCTGACTCCAGTCAATGAGCGACATGGAGCTTCCCCGTGAGGATCCAACCACACCTTAGTCACCACTGATATGAATAGACAAGGCTGATAAAGTAGAGGGTTTCTGTTTTGTTTTTAAATATTTTACATCTTTCTGCAAATATAACGCTCTGCTAAGATCTGTGACTTGCATGTCTCAACGGTTGAGCCGAGGAGTGGCTTAGCTCGCAGTGACTAAGCACCCTTGATAGGATGCACACACGTTTCGGCACGGGTGCACCCGGAGCAGCCTGCGCTTACACCTTGTGCACTGTCCTGCCAGGACAAGGACCTTCCGAGGAGGCACCACAAGCGCGAGGCGGCTGGGAATCGGAGGAAGGGGACATAGGACGGATGAAGTACGCTCAAGGACAGCAAATTTCAAAGAACTCTAATTATTATAAAGTAGGCCAACCCCCAGGACATATCTATTTCATCCAGAAAAATTAATCCAGTCTGCTCCCTGCCATCCTCCTTTCCCTAGGCCCCTCAGGCATACACAAAGATTAAAGGCTACATGAACTATTCTGGCAGTCTGCTCCCTTTTATCAGAACAGCTTGACAACTCCCTTGTCATCACAAGTCCTGGTGAAAGATAATAATGGGAGCAAAATTTGGAAACCTACCTGAGAGGTTTGAGTGACTATTCATGGAAAAGGCATCTGCCCTCTAATACAGTGACTCCATATCTTACAAAAATTTCTCACCCTTGTTTCTCTACATAAGAGTTTCTGTGGTAGTAATGACAGTTCAGATTCCCACCTACTGCTCCAAGATGCGTTACCCAAGGACTTGAGGGTCTCACAAATTGCCTTCAGACCCAAAATCCTGATACAGTTTTGTGGAATGGTCCCTTCACATAGATGACGAGCTCAAGTGTCCTCTATACCTCTGCAGGCAACAAGGTGGACCTGAGCTTTGTGAGGCGAGGTCTGTGGGTGCCTGCAGACCCTTGCAGAGGCGGATGGAAAAACCTTCAGCCGCCAGAGCAGGTTGAAAATACTCTTCAAATCCTCCTGAGGGAAACAGGCCTACTGTGAACCTGGGATGTCCAAAATTTAAACTACAGCAAACTTTCTGACCCCATTTTGACAGCAAAAATTTCTCCCAACCTTGACTCCAAGTGCTTGGAGAAGCACCTATGCTTCTCAAGGGTGTTTTACAAGTTAGGGAGGAGCTCTTAGCCAGACCTTTGGCCACCCCAGTGTCAAGTCGACACTTCTCAGACTTCCTGAGCCTAATCTCGCTGTGATAATTTTCTAACTTAAAAAAACAGGTCTTTAACACAAATATAATTTTGGAAATCAGAGAGGGAGTCTTCTGCTCTTAGATATGTACATCACACAAACACAGCCCATAAATTAATCTGCAGTCTTACTTCAGAGGCCCCAGGCTAGAATACTTGCACAGAAAGTACTGGAGATCACTTCATACCCTGAATAAATCTGGGCCACACATCGAGAGAAAGAGCAGCATTTGGAGTTCACGGTCTCCAAGCAGTGATAAAAGATGCATTAAGAGATACTCGCTCATCAAAAGCAGCTGATGCACAGGAAATCCACGCACCGTCCTCTTGGACCTCAGGACTGCTGACTAAAACCTCTGTGATCACAAGGAGGTCACTGCCTACATACCCACAACCAGCATACATTTGCCGACAACCACTAAAAGGAGATATTTCATAAAAGAAACCGAGAAAAAACAGCTACCCCCACTTTCTACCTGTGCAGATTAATGAGACACTGTTATTTTCAAGCTAATCACAAGGAAAGTTCTCGACCCTGCCCAAGAGGAAGATGCTTCACAGCATCCCAGACGCGGAGGGGGATGAAAAGAAAGGGCAAGTTCTG
>VZSV01000028.1:5928317-5966073 GCA_013398735.1 Nothocercus julius | reverse complement strand
CGCGAGCCCAGCCCCGCCGAGGCCCACGCGCGCACCAGCGACTCCCTGCAAGCCCGCGGCTTGGCAACCCGCCTCTTCCCCGCGGGAAAGGCTGGAAGGGCCGCGCTGCGAGGGGAAGGTGTCCCTGGAGGTGCCACCGAGGACACCCTCGTCCTTGCTCTGTGCTCCAGGACAGGCAGCAGCACCCACTTCTTTCCTACACGCAGGCAATGCAGTCTTGCCCCAGAAGTAAGAGACTAATATTGACCTTGGAAACAGTTTTCTTTCCCCATTTGCTTATGGTTCTGTCCTAGTGGACGTATTTATCCTCATTAAGGGCTGGCTGAGGTTTCAAACTGAAACTCTTGGTTTCTCCTACGCAGTAAAGTGTCTAAAAATATGTACAGAACATATTTTCACTCTCACTGAATTCGTACTGGCTAAGGAAAAAAAATTAAGTGGGCTTTGGTTTGGTGCCAATGACATTCAAAAACAGTTTTCTAACATCTTTTACGGCGTGGAGAAAAAAGAATTAAGCTGGAAACTTTCCCTCTCCTTCTCTTAATTGCAAAGTACTGTAGAAAGCATAGTGCCTTAGCTCCCCAGACGTCACCAAAACAAGAAACAATTCTGAGTGTTATTAGGCAATTAATCAACTTCTGCCAGACTGGTGTTCTGTCACTCAAATGCCACTGACAGACGGGCAACTGTCAAAATATTTGCATCCGTATGTGGACATACCCACTGCTTGCTGCACTGAAATCCTACGTTCACTCCCGCGTATGTCTCCAAATGAATATCAGATGGTATTTAAGTAATTACAAAGCACTGCTGCTCTTGAACTAGTGACCTGCGGTGACCGGGAGGTGAGGTATCCGATTACCAATCCCCTAAGCCATTCAGTTGCCTTATTGCTAAGGATTTGGGGGATGGTGTCTGGATCAGGGTCACCAGCAAGTGGCGAAGCCTTGCGGAGCTGCTTCCGTTGGAGACAGGTCAGCATTTGGCTGTGCCTGCTCACTGCTGTCCTGAGTAAGTGTCCAAGATACTGAGCAAGGTCAGCCACACGTGAAAGCCCTCTTGGAAAGCAAGCTTCCATAAGCTTTAATACCCGTCGGAACAAAAATCGTCTAGAGCAAAGTGTCACAACACCACAAGCCGCTGCAAAGGCTTCACTGTACATAAACTCCCCATTTTCCTAATCTGCATTATTTTTTTCAGAGAGTTCATAGTTCTGCTTTGTAAAGGCTGCAACTCCGAGACCAACTTCCCGTTCTGAGAGCAATGAGCACAAAACTTTTTTTTTTTTTTTTCATGAACTCTCTTCTTCCTGTGCTCATGCTTCTTTGAAATTAGCTGTGGATTGCAGACCTCAAACAACTTCACTTTTCTTAGAATTGGCTTGAATTAATCCCTAACATTTCAGCTAGGACACAATTTCATTATATGACATACTCTCAGTTTTGTATGTAACAGCAAACTTAGTCATGCTTTAATAGCAACAATTGAAAAACAGTGCTGGAAAATGCCAAATAGACAATAGCTTGCTTTTCTAAATGGCATATCCTGAATATGAGTGGGCAGTTTATGTGGTTTCATTTTAACACATCTTGTAAAGGGTACTGGTATGTTATTCCTGTGAATAATATATTCTAAATTACCACAATACATTTGTTGGCATTATGATATATCCCTTAAAGTGGGTTCCATCACAGGATCCCAAGCTTCTCTATAAAGCGTCCACATGGCAATCTCCCAACAACATACGACGTTATGCTAGCCCTGTGCTCCAGTCAGCCAGCCCTTGGCATTTGAATTGCCATCTGTGAACAAACCTGACAAATTTACATATTGCTAGTTTCGATCTGAGGCAAAGTGACCACTGAAACTTACGGAATATTTGCACGGAGCAGTAGCGGTGCAGCGGGTTATTAGTGCTGCTCCTGCTGAAATCCAAGGGCTTTTCTGGGCAATGCGAGGTTTTCTGGCTGCTTAGATTCGAGAACGCAGGAAGGGAGAGCGCGTATGGAGAGGCGCAGACAGATCCACGTGTGACACTGTCACAAGTATCGAGAGCTTTGCAGAGACTCAGCGTTAATGAGGCTTTTGCTGCTGGAATCATTCAGAAAGACAGTTTGGCCTACATGGCGATGGAGATGAAGATTCGTATCTTTAAGGATTTAAGATTTACATATATTTAACGTAAGGGTTGATAAGAAGGAACTGAACTGTAGGTTTTTAAGTTCTTAGTTTCTGTGATTGTTTTAAATGTGCCTTATTCAAATAAGTGGCTCTCAGCGATACCTAATACATGCTTCTGCATCTTGCGCTCAGACAGGCTTCATCTTTACTGTTGCTTTGTCATTGTTTTTGTTATTGTTTCTCCTTTTTGTAGTCTTTGGTAAGGTTCTTGCTATTTTTTCCTTTATACCCTTTTTCAAGGCAGAGGTTTAGCAACACACGTCCTACCAAAAGTGGTTCTTCTGTATTTCATATTTGAAGGGATGCTTTGGGCAGAGCGCAGCGTGCCTTTGGTGCTTTTTCTGTCACTTTTATGAAGGGCATGTTAGGATGTTCCTGTCATTACATATAGCCCCCGTACTCCTGTCATGTCCACTTAGTTTCCTGCGGTATCACCGCTGGCTCGTCCTCGCTTGGTTTTGCCACCCCACAGCAGCAACCTCGTGATTTTGTGCTGCTCTGTATTCTCCCTGGCATGCATAAAATCCTACCACTTCTTCCAGGTGCACTTTCTGCCATGCAGTGCCACTAATGACTCGGTATATGTGAATGATGTTGTATTATTACTACTGCTTCTAAAGAAATGTAATGTTTTCCAGATTTGCAAGTCCTCAGAAAAATCCATGTTATGAGGATCACTGACAGTCCTTGAAAGAGGTAGATCTCATTAAGCTGGGAGATTGGATGGTCTCTTACCTGGCATTTCATTTAAATCAGGAGAGAGACAGAATGATTCTAAGCATGAATTAGCCATTTTAAAAGCAAAAGCAATGTATATGTTTTAAATGACATCTTTTTAGAAACTCTCACCTATATTTTGAGCCAGATTTAAGTATTATCAGACTGTTGATAGTCTAACAAGTATCTAAAGCTTGAATATTATTAGTTTAGTATCATTGCTGCTACATTGGCTATAGATCTCCAATAACAGTTTGATTTCTTCTTTAAAATATATTCTATTACGTTGTTGGAAATTAAACAAAGCATAACCAAGTGGAAATTCTGAAAATATTCTAATGTAAGGCACTACTGTAAAAATCTACCTAAGTAGATTATACAAACTTAGTTTAGAAACTAACCCTGAAGTAATAAAAACTGGGTGACAGCACAGGGATAAGTTAGACTATGGTTTTCCAACTGGGGTCCTCTGTGGCCTATTGAGAGCTGCCTGCTGCAGAAAAGCGAAGGGAAGGCTGCAGCTGGGAAGCTGTAACACTTGCAGTGCAGAGCTCTGTGCCTCCATTGCAAATCTGTTATTGGAGGCTGAGAGTTTTAGTAGTGATTAATCATAAAAACATTGCTAGACAGCTCCCAGCTTTATTACTTCTTTGCAGATTTTATAACCTAAGTTTGATATTACAAGTGGTTGAGAACCAATGCTAGGGGGCTGAGTAGCCTCTGTTCTTACTGAGCTGCTATTTGAAGAGAATTCTTAAAGTTTTTTTTTTCTAGTATATATAATCTGACACCCAGTTGCATTGATTAGTTAATTCAATGAAACTATTTTGTTATAAAAGGCATATTATTTGAAAATGCAGACAGTAGCAGCTGTTGGGTAGTAACACTCTTCACATTCAAGGTTTCTGCTAAATGTAACGCTAATGAAACAGATTTTATAAGATTTTTAGTAGGGTATGCACATGCATAATCTTTTGGAAGTTTCCCCTTTTTATCCTTTCCAAAGCTAGATAAAGATATTCTCAGCTGATATGCATTAAACAATTTCCAGCTGCTACAGTCTTAGCTAAGGTATCAGTACAGCTACATCTACACATGCATACTTGCCTCTCCATTTTTTTATTTTAAAGTATGTTTTCAGGCCTTTTTCCAGAACCGAGGGCTAAAACTAAAAGCCTGACGTGGAAAAATTCCTAGGTTTTTCTAAAAGACTTCGAAACAAAGGGGGAGAATGGTAATGAAGCCATCCTCTGGGTAAGCTTAACTCCATTGCTCCTTAGTCACCTATGGCAAATAACAGTGACAATGACAGGATTACCAGATCTTTTAATTTAGTGCTATACAACCCCTTTTTCTAACATATAACTGCAATGACTTGACCTATTAGTGAAAGTAGTCTGTCAAAGCCAAAAATTTCCTAAAATGCTCAGGTGCATGCAAGTAGCTAGAAGCAGATCTGTCATTTGTACTTACATTTTAACATTGCCTTTGCTTTGAGCTGTTTGACCAAGGAGTTCAGTAGTTAAGTGGAACTTAATGAATCTTTTCCCACTTATTACTTAGGAGTTCTGCTCTTTAACACATGGAGTTTACCAGCTGGTTGCAACTCGGAAGGAGTGCTCATGTAGAGGAGGGTTACTGAAGTTAGCTTATTTCACATTAGATTGTAACAATTAATGATTTATTCTTATTCCCATTCACTGACCCTCTGAGTAATGAAAACAGCCCTTATAAAACTCAGGTTAAAGTCAATCCTATTCCTTATTTTCTACCAACAACTCTGATTCATTGGGATATAACTAAAAAGGCACACAATGTCAGTGTAATCAATTGAACCTTTCTGAGCTGGTCTTCAAGGCAAGTCGAAGACATGCGGAAGTTGACCCATCCCAGATACTCCATCCCTGCAGGATCACTCCCAGCACCTTCACCTACAAAAACCTGGCAGCAACGTTTTGCTTTTACCGCAGGTGAGGAGTTTCCCCTTCTCTAAAGGCAAATGGAAGAGCTTTTATAGCCTATGTGGTGCTTATGCAACCGTTTACAGAACCCTTAGGATATGAAGAATTCAGCTGTGGTAAATATCTTCCACTGATGATTTTAGGAGAGCCAACATTTCACGCCAGTTGTGTATCAGATAAAAGAAATCTATGAATTACGGCCTTCTCGATTCTAAATTTGATTCTGTTATTTTTTTCTAGGTCCAATGTGTATACAGAGTGTTTAACACACTAAGACCAGAAAATCCGCAAGATTAGCAAAGTAAAATGACAAAAGAAGTCAAAACGTCACCACAAAATCTGCTGTGGATCAGGAGAAATTGAGAGGCCAGGCTGTGTTTGTGCACATTAGTTGTGCTCCTGAGTCCTCCCTCGTCATTCCTGGAATTACGTAAGTGGTTTGGAAATATGCTAGTCAGCTTAGCGAGGTGCTTAAATCAAGACGGGCTGTCACTGTGTGGTGGGGGATGTGCAAAGGCTGCTAAGTGAAAAATAACCCTGCACACCGACTGAGCTAAGCACGCGCCATTTCCACATCCCGGGTATCTGTCCATAAAATCTTCCTGCTAAAAATAGGCATTAATTAGCAATGCATAATTTATAAGCAATTATGCGAGGTGCTGTCTTAAGCAGTAGCACATCCCCACCCAAGACGTCTATATTTAGATTGCACCCTGAGGACAGCAGATTGTGACTTTTTAAATCAAAGCTCTATAAACATATCTAATGTGTATACAGTCAGGTCGGGGTTTTTTTGTATATATTCAGAATTACTAAAAGATAAGACACATTATTAATTGCAGAAGAAGAAATGCCTGTTACTGAGTATCAATTACTATACCCTTAAAATACAGGCCAAAAACAACAGCACAGACATTTTTGTAGTGGGTGAGGTATGTTTCTTTTCTAACCCCACCCTCAGTTCTTTTTGAATTATGTCCTGACAGTCTTCCTTGTTTAAGCAACAAAAAGATTTTTATTGTATTTTATACAACACTGCTGTCAAAATCCACATGTAACTACTTCTACTGATACCTTCAGAATGACATAATATTACAGATGTAAATAAAATGCAGATTTTCATGTGGAAAAAAACATACACATTAAAATAATCTATATTGAGATCTTTTTCCTTTTTTTGTAACAGTCTAATCAGTGCCAATCATGAGTTTTTGCCTGAGTGAATATTTGTCTGCCCTTCAAATGGGTGCTGGTGGGTCAGCTGATACCTGCATTAATATGCTCCACACCCGCACGCTCTGCACACTATATTTTACAAGTCATCTTATGTTTTAGCTCACATCATTAAAAAACACGAAAGCAGATTTTTCTTAGGACGAATTTACCTACAACAAATGGATGTATCACATTTCATAGCAAAAGCTGTGGAAGTGCCAAGTGCCCCCGCAGTGGCCCGAACTTTCTGGTTTAGGATGACCCCATAGATACATAAGCCACATAATAATGTGATTTTTTTCCAGGCAAAAGACACACGAGCTGGTGATGGGATATTAATGATATTCCAAGAGAGTGTGAGCAGTCACGGTTCACAGCGCTTCGCCAAGGGCCCCTGCTGTGATCCTGGACCTCACCCTGGGAAAGCCTGGCCATCCCATCACACAAATTAATGTCTTAATTTCCCCCCCACTTTGATCAGCCTCTCAAATCCAGCAGCACCTAGGAATTATTAGTGTAAGTTACTCTTACTACTGTTTAGTCTGTACACAGCAAAACAACTCAAATTTGTTTTTTGAGAAGTATACTCATAACAGGTGACCGAAAAAAATCTATAGGTTCCTGAATCTGAGGCATCATTTTTACTGTGGTACTTATGGAATTTAATTAAACATGTAATTACTGCTGTACAATCCTAACAGAGATGTGCCATTAATTTAGGCATGTGAGTGATCAGTAACTTGTGATCTCGGAAAGGCGAAGTCTTTACAGTATGCAGAATGTATGCAATTACCTTTATATAAACTTGCACATTTGTTTTAATGAGTTGCTGCATAACTTGAAATATTAAAATGCTTCATTGGGTGCCTCCCAGAAATTGCTTCATCTGATGACAGTGTCCTCTGTGGTCACACAGCACTTCCACCACATGCTTCCTCTCCTACTCCTGCACTTTTATTCCTTTTATTTGCTCAAAAAATATTTGTTTTACACAATTTAAGTTCCTCATCAGGCTCCAACATTGATATCATGATTTTCCATCTCCCTTTCAGTTTTATGGTCATTATTTGGACACAATTAAACAATTCTCTCTCTTCAAGTATCCACAATAGTCTTCATTATGAAGGCAAATGGTTATTCCCTACACCGTGCTTTGAAGGAGTAGCAATAACATCTATACTGCCAATGCAAAGTTATTTGCAGAGATAAAATCCAGAGCTTTTAAAAGATTTTGGCATCATACTTCTCCCTCCCTTTATTGTAGCAGTCCTGATATTAAAGGTTCCCACAACTGTGCTCTAAGTAAGTGGCAGATACCAAGCTGACAAGGTTGCCAATGGTCATCTGAAGGCACCCACCTGATGACAGAGCTGAATCTGAACCTTCGACCTGTTGCTGATCCTCACCACGACCTTTGTACCCAGGTAGGAGATGCTGCTTTTTGGGTTGTTTTCATACAATAATGGTCTGCAGTCTCATTGCCCATAATCTCAGGCTGGCAGTACTGTCCTATCCCATCAATGAGTTACATAGCCAAAAAATAGCATCGTATAAATGAGCATGTCCAAAATTAGTTAGCAAAACACCTGATTTTCTTCTTTCTCCTGTGGCGTCACCTTTCAAATTCAATACGTTACTTTATGTGTCCTGCTGACCGTGCTTGCTCCTCTGACCATGAAGTCCTGAGGGCTTCTCTGCTCTCCCCAGCAGTGCCAGGCACCAAATGTGGCACTGGTCACGGAAGCAGGGAAAACAGAGGCTCACATGCTGCTCACCCCCTTCTGCACGGCTTTCCATAGATCCAAAAAAACAGCAGCAGCTTCAAAAGCTGCATCTGCACTAACTGGTGGTGGTGTCTTCCGCGCTTTCCTCGCTGCCTCCCATCTCCTCCCCGATCCGTTTCAGCATCCGGATGTCAGCCCGTTTCCTTGAAAACACATTTGAATATGAGTTTCAAACCCACCATCCGTCTCTACAGGACTCACACGTCTTGGGACAATTTTGGCTTCCAGTAAGCCAGCTTTCTCTGCAAATCACTTATGGCTTCTGCTGCTGTTGAGTTGCTTAATTCTAAGACCCCTAAGGCTGAAAGTACCTGTTCAGTGCCACGGAGTGGGAATTTCATCTCTGAAACCAAGTAATTTACACGCATCAAACACAATATATGGTACTTTTTTTTTTTTTTTTTCTTTTCTAGTTACATTTTAATTAGCTTTCCTCACAATTTTTATCCAATCATTCTTAAGAACCGCGGCTCAGATGCAGAATCTGTATAAATTATGCAGTTCTCAATACATCAAGAAACGGTATTTGTCTGTGCCAGGATTTGGCTTTTTACTTCCAGTTTTACCAGACTTTTCTTCTGCTAATCTTGCGAATGCCTTAACCACATCCACTTCCTACTGTACCCCCCTCAATCCCTTTCAATTACCTCCGTCTTAACATATAACCCCTCAGTAATTCTTCCCTTTTAAATCCTTTTAAATCTTATTTTTTCTTCTTCATTTTTTTTTTTTAAATTAGCTAATTGTTAGAAGCATTTGTAGCCCTTTGAAACTGCACTTCCGAACGCACTGCGGTATGTTGACTCGGAGGGCTAGAGTTCCTAAGCAGCTTTCAGAATAATGAGATTTGTGTGCATGACTCCCTGGCGCCGCTTTGAAGATTTGCTCTTTTCAGAGTCAAGAGATTTTTAAAAAATCAGCTGCTTTGTGGCACACTCTTGTAAACACCCCGCTCAGAGCGCGTCCCCGGCGGGGCGGCGAGGCCCTTCCCCTCCGAGCTACGCGTTGTGCCGAGGCGCTTGGCACCGCGCGTCCCTGCAGTACAACCTCTTCCCTTGAGGGCACGTCCTGCTTAGCACGGCCCCAGGCGCTCTGTGGGTTTGTCCGATTCGCCTCGGCCGGCGAACACCGAGCGTTTCCAGCCTCACGGCAGGCGAGCGTGCCCGGGCGCTCGTTGCAGCCACTCCGGCGCGACCTGGGCTCGGCGCGGGCGTCTCGGCTGCTGCTCGGCGCCACGCGGCCGCCTGCTGCAGCCTGCTGCGTGCTGCGGCCGCGTGCTGCAGCTGCGTGCTGCGCAGCGCCGCTCGGCCCCGCGCCGACGGCAGCGGCCGTGCTGCGGGCTGGAGACCAGGCCTTCCTCCTCGTCCTCGTCCTCGCGGCACGGCTAGATCACACATAGCTCGTTCCGATATTCTCTCGGAGCCAACCAGAGCCCGCCCTAAGGCATCTGGCACCCAAATAAAGCGTATTATTACGCTGCTCCCTCCACTCACCACGTTGCGTTCAGGTATTCAAGCTGCTGCGTCGCGGGCAGCTCTCCCGTTCACTAGCTCAGCAACAAACTGCTCGAAACATCAAGCACGGCAGGACGTATCCGAAATTTTACTTTGGAAAGCTTTTTGTTTGTTTGTTTTCTGGAAACAGGAATTCTATAAGATGCACCCCTAGAAAAGCATCAACCTGTTTCAAGAACAGCCCACGTTAAGCAAAGAATCTGTTCTTTGCAAATTTTCAACTCACCAAATCCTGTGAGATGCAGCATGAACTAGCAAACATTTTGGAACTGCTTAAACCCAAATAAAATGAAGACCATTACAAAGTTTACTTAAAAACAATGGTGGAACAACCACTTCTCCCCGACACATTGCCCAGTGATTAACAAAGTCAGTGCCCTCCTTCAGAGTGAGGCTACAATTTACTAATAAATCTCAGTGAACAAACCTGCTATAGAGCGCAAGGTTAACCTTTGGTACCAAGGTTAATTTTTGTGACCCAACTGGCAGTCAAATGAGGCTCCTCTCCCTTATTCACTCCCTGCCTCTGCCACCTACTTCTCACTGGTAGCGTCTCTCACGCCGCGCAGCCAGCGTGCGTGGCCGCGGCAGCGCACCCCTTCAATGCACACCTTATAGCTGGCAAGAAGCGAGCAGGAAACTGCCATTTAACTAATAGAGAAAAGAAACGGTCTGCGCTTGCTCCCTGTAGTGCCAAGAGACTGATATCCATCATTTGCACCCAAGAACTGAGGGAAGGAAAACACCGACGATGAAGTAGGATGTTTTCATACCTTTCAATCTTAGGGGATTAGGCTTTTTTTTTTTCTACTTTAGGTCTTCACTTTTCTAATGTAGTTGGAAAAAAATTATTTCTGTCTCCTGCTTGCCAATAAAAGCAACATATTTTAAAAGAAAAATCAATGCATGCTGTGGTGGTATTTATTTTTGCTTTAATTTCCTTTGATATAGAAAGTCGAGTAAGTAATTTGTTCAGTAGCAATAAAGTTTTACAGCTTACTCACTTTGCCTTTGCTTTATGGTAATAAAGAAAGCTTGTGGAGGGAGTCTTCAGAGATCAAAATAGACTTCAAACTCCTGACAGCTGCACAAGGCCTTGGTGCTACTCCTTTCCTCGAGGCACATCTGCCTTTGCTCTTGGATTGCTCTTCTTATGCAGCCAGGGTGCTGCATAAAGCTGTGTTTTCCAGCATACCCAGGCCACAGCTGGGATCATCTCTAGCAGATGTTCCCTCATAAAATGTCTGAGCACCAGGGATGTTGTGCTCCTGCCTCTCTAAAACGTCACGTTTACCAAGAAAGTGATTCTGCCTGCTTCCTTGAACTGTGGTGGGCTCCAAAACCAACGCGAGAGAAGTCATTCAGAAATCCAGAGCTTTGCTGGGTGCGTTTGAGAAGCAAAGGAGCCCACTATGAGAAGAGACCAAAGGAACAGCAAAGCAAGCACAGGAGCTCCGAGGCCGGGCGCTGCAAAGAGCCTGAAGCAAGGATGGGGCTGGGCCTTGGGGAAAAGGGCCCTGGCTGAGAGCAAGGAAATCACTAGGCTCCTACTGCACGCAGGGAAGCCGTCCTCCATAGCCTTTGCTCCCCTCTGCTTGCATTGGAGAAACATCTTGTTCCAACTCTTCCGTGCACAAGAACTTGTGGGGTCCACGCTAGCCGCGTGACCAGAGGGTGCAACCACACCGAATGACGTCCTTTCCCACACATGTAGGTGATAGCCCTATTAGATCTTGCAGTTTCAGGCTTCAAATGATCGCTATCCATTCCCTCGAGCCTCACTGCTAGTTTCTGTCAGCCCCTGCTGTCTTCTTCCAACTGCTCCTTGGTCTGTTTGGATAGTCTTGTCTTAACTCTTCTTGGGGCTTTTCTATTGACAAATCTGGTATGTATTTGTTTTTTTCAGACCTTGACGTGGCAATAAACAGAAATAGCAACAGTTAAATAAGGAGGACTTAAACACTTAGCTCAATTATTGGTTTGTTCCTAGACTATGCTATTATTTGGTTGACAGTCAGAAATCTCCTGCTGTCAATAGTGATGTACAAATACCATAGCAGCTCATTTGTCTTCTACAGGATATATTCAGGGACTTTGCTGGTGCGAGGTTTGAGTTGTCTGGTTGAGAGAAAATATTCCTGTTGTTGAGTCTCACGTAATTTATCTGCAGATACGAGTATCTGCTTGGACTACAGAGGTCCCCAGGGTTAGGTCCTAACCCAGGTTCCTGTCTATAGATTGAGAAGAGACAGGGAACTAAATTTACTCCATGTCCAAACAGCGGGTTCTCAGGGCCTGTAAGGTGCTACCTTTTGCCTTGTTGACGTACATTTCAGTTTGATCTTTCATTAAAAAGGTCTGGTTTATTTCAAAATGCAGGAAAGCAAACACTTTTCTTCTTCCACTGCTTCTCTATCCCAAATAAAAAAATTTAAAAAGCCCAAGAGACAATGGCAGAGAGTGAGGCCACAACATAACTGTTCACAGGGTGTACAGGCCCTCCCAGCACGCAGGAATATAATTTGTGCTGGATCAGACACGGACATATGATTGTACTTCTACTCAGTTAAACAGCATACACAATGAGACATTTATTCAGGCCTTACATTTATATACCTTTTGTGAAAAGGATTATACCTGATCCCTTATAAACGCATACACACAGGATTTTTGTGTTTGTTTTTAATCTGCAAATTTTCCTGCAGATCAGCACTCTGCATCATGAGGCCACGGAGTCTCCCACGTGGCACTTGGCGCTCAGCAGCGGGTAAAGCTCAGGAGCCGGGAAGTGAGAGGTTGTGTTGCCATTTACCTGCACGAGCGCCGCCGCAGAAGGCAGAGTTTGAAATAACAAATGTTTGGGCTTGAACGTACAGCTCTTTCACTGCTTGTATTTTCTGTATTCTGAACCGATATCCCTCTTTGGAAAAAGCTTAAACGCAACTTAAGGCTGTTTTGCGTGCCATGCAAGAAAACAAAACAAAACCCCACAGCTGAAGAGGAGAGTTAAGCTATTATAATTTTTTACTCACATTGTCACTTTTTATATTAAAAAACACGGATACAGTTTTTTTCCCCCCCCCCGGTTTGTGTTCTGTCTTGGAGTATGAATTTTAAGCCAGAAAATAACTAACCAAAGCAGTGTTATCTCTGCATGAAATAAAATCAGTTACAAGATAGCGTCTGCTGGCTTTAGCAAAATTAGCAGCTAACAAGGCAGATTTGGTTGGAAAAAGGCAGGTGGGAAAGGAGTTTGTTCAAAGGCTGCCGAGCAGCACGCCCTGGGCTCTAGGCACGCTGCTGTCTCCCTTCTAGATCTAGGAAGCAAAAGCATTGCCGGCCCTCCAGTTAAAACTCCTCGGGTAAGGTCCATTTTAGGAGCTCTTCTGTTTAATTAACTGCTCGGCGATTTTGAAGGCACACGTGCCCTTCAAACACCTCTCCGTAGCAGCAAACCAAATGTTTGCGTGCAGCAATAGATTCTTAATGGGATACCAATGAATTCAGTAGCTTTTGCTTCATTATAGAGAGGGTGGAAGAACCTAATTACTTACACCTCCTTTTCGTGATAGGAAAACGGGCTGTGTAAGCAGCGAGCGCCGCAGCACCTCGGCTGCTCAGGCGCAAGCACCTCCTTTAGTTTCTGCAAAGCAAACATCACAGGCACGTTTTTGTGTGTGTAACATTAAACAGCACAACGATTTCCTATTCTTTCCTATTATTTGCTTTCTCTCCAAGCTCCATCTCCTTGGGCGGAAGCCAAGCCTGGGCAGGTATTCCCCTACTCAATTATATTTTATTAGGAAATCGCGGCCTCCTCGCCCCCAGCACGCGCGCAGCTGCAGCTCGCAGCCGGGCTCCCAACGTGCGGCAGAGGCCAGGAGCCTTCCGCAGGCTTCGGCCGCGCTCGCGGGAAAGCCTCCGTGCAAGGAAGCTCGTGCTTGGTCCTTGCACACAGCTGTCGCTACCGCAATTAATAAACCTTTAAGAGAGGTCTGCAGAGTTCACCGCAATACAGCCCTTGGAGCAAATGCGCTCCAGCTCCAGCAGCACAAAATTCCCTTAGGAAAATTCCCTCTCCTCATGCAACGCAGGCAGCTCAAGTGCCTGCCTGCAAACTTTGCCCAAAGGCTGCTGCTTAACCGGACTTTTTCTAGGCTTCTCACATCCAGTCACTTTCTCACACTGGCATCACCTGCATGTGATCATCAGCTCTCTGGAAAAATGCAGGCAGGGCAAAAAGGCACTGGATTTTTCTTCTGTTTTGGATTAAGTAATATCTTGCTTAAAACCAGGATGCTTATGAATCTGTACTGTTAGCCCTCACCAGAGAAGTGAATAAAGTCTATGACCTATTTAAAAATAAAATAAAATAAACTTAAGCATACTTTACATGACAAATGCTACAAAAACTCAGATCTAGATCACTACTGCTTGGGAAGAATAAAATTTGAAGATATGGCATTGTCAAAACCTAGTAATATTGTCAAAAAGAAAAATAATAACACATACATGAAAAGCTCAGCTAAAAATCAAGCTGTAAACTTCAAATATATATGCATACAGCCAAAAATAGCCTTAAATTGATGTTAAGCCATCTATAAATTGCTGCTCTTTTGGGTAGAGTGTTTTGTAATATATTATTTCATCTTCTGAAATGCAAATTGTTTTCTGTGTTATGCCAGTACAATGCTTATGCATCTTTTAAGCAGGCTACAATATTTGCATATACCAAGCACCATGCTCAAACACCAAGCATATCATGGAAGACCAACAGAAGAAATGTTTAGTTCACACTGCTTCAACATATGCTTTTAAGAGAAAAAAAAACATTAGGCTAGCTGTACCCTAGTGGAAATTCTCCCAGGGGAGCTGAGAAACATCGCAAGCCTCAGTCATGGCTAGACTTTCTCTAATTTGTTCACATGCTTTTCAACAATCCTGCCCCAAAAACAAGTGCAGGTCTACTCCTCTTTTAAAAGTGATCTAGCTGTGGAGCCTCTCACTATATGGTCAGATGAAAAGCTCATGAAGAAGGAAGATTTCTTGCAGGGAGCAAAGTCTCACCTTCACCTACAGGGAAGGGGGAATTTTTCCTTCAGCTGCTGCTGGTTTGGGCTTAATGGAGCAAGGAGAAAGTGTTCCCCAGAAATCTCCAGTTGTCATGCCGAGTTATCAGAGGTAACAGCCAAGCAATAGGATTCTGTTATGTAAAAAACATGAACGAGTGGAAATATCCGGTGGAAGTGGTGCCGTTTTGCCTCGGCTCTCTCGGCAGCGGCCACACGGGCTCCCACGGTCCTTGCCCGGCGGTGGCACGCCGGCACGGTGCTTCCCGCCTGCCGCCTGGTGCTTCCCGCCTCAGCCGCAGAGAGCAGGCCAGGTCACCGGAGAAGGCAGGGGCGCCCGTCTTCAGTTAGTGGCATGCAATTAGGAAGCAAGGCATTGCAGCCCCCAAACGCCGCAGCAAATGGTCATGCAGCTGCCAGGCATTTTCACAGCCCTGTCTTGCTGGTGGACCAAGACGCGCAGAGCAGTCAGCCAGCGTCCCTCGCTGGAGACACACGCACGAGCTCGTGGCAGCAGCAGCATTCGCATCCTCAGCCGATCACATTGCAGTTTTATCTTCTCACCCTTCCCTATCTCCCCACTTTCCCCCCGCTCCAGCCTAGCTGTTATTTCACAGTGGCTAAAAACAGGCTTCTTGCTCCCAGAAATCAAGACCAGGAAAGGCTCCGGCATGACTTTAGAGGATCCGCACTTCCTCCTAAAAGAGGAGGAATGAGGAGGTAATGGCAGACATGCCACTCTCCTCCCGGCTGCAGGAGAGCCATTGCTTTATAAAGTCAGAATTTCATGTGGAGAATCTTTAATTAATGCTCAGCTCTCTTGAAAAAGAAGAGGAGCAGGAAGCGTGGAAGTAGTGCGACACTCTCCCTTTAAAAATAAATAAATAAAAATGTGAGATAAAGCTGTCAGCTCCATTTAGTTGTATTAATGTACTTACAACTCACTGATGCTGTTTATATACAGATTGTCCTCAAAATTGTTGCCCCAAGCACAGTCTTTACTTTAAATCTGTATCATTTATTTTCATGTTTCTCAGCCAACATTTTAATTTTCCATATTTCCTATGTATTACTTTTAACACTAACTGCAGGTTAGGAGCCATTATTTCCATATCCAGCCAGAATAGCTACCCAGAGACCAGTTTGAGTCCTTCTTCTTTCTACTTCTCCTTGCTTCAAGTCTTGCTACTCTCCTGGAAACTCTTTCAAGCTCTTTTTCCTTGCAAGTTTGCATCTGATGTTATCAAAGGTAATTAGATAATTGCTGCAAAATTCACATAATGCTCTCTGGTCTTTCAAACACCGTACTTTCCCCAGGCCATGAACTTTAGATCATATAAATGGGAGAATCCTTGTTGTTTTGCTGTGTTTAACTTTAGGCTATGTTAAAACTGATGGCTAATAGTTTTTTATGTATCTAAAGCACGCTAGTGTTCTTTAATAATATTTTTTTATTTGTTTGCAATTGTTCCTTTGCCAAAGGGCAGTGCCTATAAAGTTAATGACATCAGTCTCCTTTGGGATCTGACACAAGTTTGGGTTTTTTTTGGTAGCTGTTTGGTTAGTCAGAAAATCCCTCTCAATCATATTTTGTTGTTGTTGTTATTTGAGTTTACGGGAGATCCTAGGGGATATTTATTAAGGCTTATTCAGTAGAACTAGTCCCAAATAATTAATGTGGAAAGCGAAATACCACTTTCTGTCTTCTGCAGCTGGGGAGGTTTTCATTTTTGCATTTGACTACAGCACCCTTTTAAGCTAGTTAGACTAGGAACAGTCACTTATTTTTAATGCATGCTTAGAGTTTTCTTATTTTTGCAACTTATGACATCCATAGGTCTTAAAAATCAACACTGACTTTAACTGCGGACTCAGAAAGCTGCTTGAAGAAACAGACAAAAAGATCATGTCCAGTTAAATCCTACTATAACTCTGGCAAGCACTGTGAGTGTAAAGGATGAATTTACCCAACCAATTTAGCCAAAAAAATTTTAGGAGAGAAGCTCTGCATAAAATTAAGTTGCAGGGCATAAAGTAAACACATGCAAATAAAAAAGGGAACGCATGCCTTGAAGGATAAATAACTTAGCAGGTCCCGAGCAACCCCTCCCTGCCTAGTCTTTGCAGATTATTTGGCTCTGGCTGTGCCTGGATACAGCTTTAAAACTTCTGCAGTGCAGCTACATACTTTCAATAGGCTAAACATAACTATGAGGATAATGTATTTTATATCTTATCAGTTGTACACAGGAACAAGAATCAGTTGTACTGGGAATTCTTGTGTTTTTGTTATTTTGTTTTTTGGTATGGGGTGAGGGCAAGTCAGTCCTTACTTACCTAACCTTTTAGTGGAATCAAGTCCTCATTGACTTTCTCGGTGCTTCCTCTCTTTGCCATTTGGCAACTATTACGTGTGTGCACAGCTGTGTGCTGAGCAAGGGTGTGTATGTACACATTCCTGCACTTGGCTCTTGTTTAAGCAGCCGCTCAAGATATTAGTATGGCTCTGATAGCGCCAGTGCCAGCAGTGGCTCTTTCTCCTGGCATGGGCAAGGCAGGTGTTTGCGAGAGGAGGAGATCTGGGAATTTTGGTGCAACAGAGGCTGCTTGGGCCAGGGTTGGGGAGCACAAAATTTGCTCAGCCCAAGGCTGTTGGGTTCTTCATCCTCTTGATGGAGCTTCAGCAGGTGCACAACAAATTGAAAATGTTAATACTGTAGCTTCCGAGAGGTATTTATTCATTCAGATCACTGTAATTTTTGAAACTGTACTTTAACAACCTTTTACTTTGTATTCCATAACTTAATACATCCAAATATAAAATAGGACAGGTGTACAATTTTTATTCCATAATTCAGGTCCTTAATTACAGTCTAGTAATTTACAGGCATGTGCTCTCTGCAAATCCTTTAAGCATGTCACTAAAACATTATTTTAATGCATCAGTAAGTTGGTCAAGACTTCTACAGCTGTTGTTTAATTACACCTAAGCCAACTATCTTAGACTAGTCAGCACAGAGGTGTATTTTTTTTGTTTTACTTATTATAATGTATAGGTTACTAATTAGAGTCTATTGTATAATACTTCAAATGCACACACGTGAAATATTCTCCTTTTTTTTTTCCAAAGAGCTATAATTTCTAAATAACATGTAATCAAATAATTTTATCTTAATTCCCAGAAAATTAGACAGCACTGTCTTACCTTTTGATTGAACTCTATTAGCCACCTCACTGCCCAGATCATCACTGGCTGCACTGCCTACAATCACACGGGATGGGAATTACACAAAGTTGTTCTAGCCATCCTTCCTGGCCCTATAAAAAAACATTGGTTGAATCTCCAGAGACTGTTTTGTCCTGAACAGTGTTTAGCAGCGAGTGAAGGCTGTATTCCAGACTCTCAGAAAAATGAGAGAAATGGATATTTTGCAGGATACCTGCAGGAAAAGCTGTTTCTTTACAGAGATGCCTGGAAATCACCCTGACCATCGGAAAGGCTACTTGGTAAATAGAAACATCTCAGAGGCTCAGAAGGGACTGCAAATTTCTGTTTTGTTACTCAGTGCTTGGTAACTCTACGTGTGTTTTGTGGGCTGGACTGCTGTACTGAGCTCAGAGGGATGGGCAAGGGAGCAGGTCGGCTGGGCAGTTGAAAGGGACAGCAATTGTGGATGAACCTCCCCCTCTCCGGAGAGCAGTTTTATACAGACAAGGCGCAGGGAAACACACAGGAAAATTCCAGCAGAGCCCTGATTAGACGACATTATCCTTCCAGGCGTAAAGATCCTCCTCATGTCTTCAGCTGTAGAGCACTGGCTGTGATTTGGACACTGATATAATTGGAATAAAGGAAAGTGAATTTGAGAGAGGCTTCTTGTGCTTCTGTAAGGAATCCTTCCTCCTCGGCTGGCAGTCCTTTTAACAGCACATTTAATCAGGCTTCACACTGCTAGTCTGAGTTCCTAGTGACTCTGACTCCCTGTTTAGCAGAGGGTCACGGTACAGCTCCTATCATGTCCTCCAGTTCAAAATAAAAGACACTGGAGAGGCATAAAAGCAATCAGGAAACAAATGAAGGTATTCTAGGCTAGTAAGGAAGAAAAGACCATGTTTTGCTGCTGTCTCTGCAAATGCAGCTTTGACAGCAAGAATCTCGGGGAGTTCTTTTTATATGTACTATTTCTTGCTGGTACCCTGTGGAGTAAACTGAAGACCCCTACAGATAAAAGCAAAAGCTGCTTCCCGTTCAGTGATACCTCTCTTTGGGGAGGCTGTTAAAAAATAGCACCTCATACTCTCTGCAACTTGACCAGAGGAGGACGCATGTCACGCGTTCATCAGAGATTACTTATCAAGTTTAGATTCGGAATCGAGACCTCAGCTAGCCTTGTTATAACCCTCTGTGGCTTATGCAACTACGTTTTAATTTAACATTACTCTAACTTAGGTTCTTGTCTCCACATAAGTTCGATGAGAAGAACCACAAGTTAGAACCTGTTTACTGAGCTTAAATTCAGCTGCTTCTAAACATACATAGGACGCATATGTACAGCATATGATGCTTCAGTTCTTATATAATCCCCTTTCTGGGCAGAGCTGAATTTTGAAGCTGCCAAAAGAGATGACCAATGGAATTTTCTCCTGGTAGGAAGCCATATGGATGTCTGTCCGTCAGCACTATGAACCTTATTCCTATCATGGAAAAATCTGTGGTGAGACGGAGCTGGTAGGATGGGCCCTCTCCCTCCTCCAGCTCGGCCCGTGCAGGCGGCAGCGCGAGGAGGAGCCCCCGAGGCAGGAGGACTCCTGGGCCTGGCAGCCCCACATCGAGGCAGCTGTAGTCACGGTTATCTCGGGGAGGGGATCTGCAAGGCAAAAGTGCTCCTCAAGAAACCAGAGAGGAGGGAGGAAGGAGGATCGTTGTTCTGGAAGAACCCTGCAGATCGGGAGCCAGAAGAAGGGAACAAAGCCCAAGAGGTAAAGAATAAAGAAAATAACTGAAGGGGGTGAAAAGAGAGCAAGTGCTGCAAGGAGTCTTGAAGGCAAAGGGAGTCTTGAGGGCAGAGTCACACTGTTTTGGGTTTTTGGTTTTTTTTTAGAGCTAAATGTGATGTCTAAAGGGAAACATGAGTCATTCTGATACATAGGGAGTCGGCAGAATAACTTTGTACTGCTCTGGATTGCCATTCCTTGGAAAACCAAACTAACTACTTTTCTTCTTACAAAAAAGGCCTGAGATGCAGGTAACCCTCAGTGCGAGCAGAGGCAGTGCCCACGACGTTCTGCCTCCAGCCGGAGCCCGCAGTAGCTCTCCTTGCCGTGGTGGGGGCTCAGCGCTGGCTTTGCCCTCGCGGCTCTCCCCTAGCCCCTCCATTCTGTACTAAGCCCGTGTGTGTGTGATTGTGTCTCAGTTCCTGCACGTATGTGACAGAATGCACATACAGACATGGCTGTGCAGAGGCAGCCAGAATTACAGGCGGGTGACCTCCGTGGGTCACGCCGCCGTCGCATGCAGGCATCACCCATTTTATCACCTCTTTCCTCCTTCCTCTCTCAGTTAAACTGCCATGTCAGAGCCTCCCCGTCGGCCTTTCACCTCACTGCAGGCTCATGGCTCCTGACTGATCTTGGTCATTACTATCAATCACTCTTTCATGCTGATGAGGCCTTTTCTCGCAGAGGGACGGTAAGGGTCTTGCAGGTTTTTCAGGCTGATAATGCTTCCCTGCTCTTGGTGCCATTTGGTGTTTTTGACTGAACGGAGCAGACTAGCGGAGCCAGCTAGATGCTCTAAGCCAACCAGCAGAAATTTGCTTGGGTTGTAATTCCTTCAAGCTTGGAATCATTTATTGGAACAGGTGAAGGATTAACTTAATTAGATCAACTAATACTTTGGCAAAGGGTTGGGAACTGTGCTGAGGTTAATAAGGATGAAGGTTGACGAGGACCAAGTTTTCTTTTCCCAATACTAATGTCTTTTAGACAGTATGACTTACCAGACCTGCTCATTGTGGCTCCCTTCACATCACCTATGCTGTCCACGGTGTCAGTCACAAGACCCCGTTCATCTGCCCCTCAAGAAAGGTCTCTGTGCCTTCTCCTGCCTCTTCTTTGCGGTAAGGGCTTTCCTACCGCTCCAGCCTGCGGGGCTCCTTCTCATTCACCTGGCTGTGCTTCTGCCTCAACGGCTGCAAAAAGACACGGATCTCTGTGCACAATTAACCCGCCTGACAATGGTGCGGACCTGGCATCAGTAAGTAACCACATATCCTTATTGTTTTAACCCACGTCACCTTTATTCCCCTACTGCCTGCTTTGTTTTTCATAAAGAGCAATGAAGCACTTACTGTCCTACTGTCAGGTCCTACCATCCTATCAGGCCCTTGAAATAGGCAGAAAGGTTGCGAAGACAGGAACCTTATCAATATCCAAGACTCTGCATACTGGAGCGCCAAGCTGGAATGTGACTTTCTGAGGAAGTGTTCCCAGATTTCCTCTAGCAACACACTGTCCACCGATTGTTATGCCAAACAGCAGCATGTTATTCTCAGATGTCCTACTTCAGGGGATAGTATCACTGAGATTAATGAGAGGCTGCAAGGAAACAGGGCCATCACAAAGAGCAAACGTAGTCTCCTGAATGGTTTGGAAATGTGCAGTGTTTTTCAATTCATTTCTAGCTAAACTTTGGCTTTGTTTGTTTGTTTTTACATGCATTTGCTAGATAGCTCTAAGAGGTTTTTCTCTGTTTAGACTGTCTCCAGTGCAGTGCACTCAGAATTGTAACACGGAAATATCAGATTACAGTAGACCTCATTACATATTTATGTATTACATATGGTTAAAAAGCCTGTCAGCAACACGTTCAGTAAAATCTGAATTTGTTTTTGACTAGAAATAGGAATAGAAAGCATTACATACTACAGATTGTCCAAGCTATATTACTCAATCACTACATTTTTCCAGGCAATGGCTACTATTTTTGAACAAGAAGTCTAGCAAAATCTGTTAGCACACGGAATGTAATAACCTGGTATTTTCCTGATTCTGCTTAGGTACTTTTTGGCATATACCTAATATAATCATTAAAAGTTATTTCAAAACCTCTTTTCAAGATAGGATGAGATCCTCAAAAAGTTACGAAAAATCATCCTGGGATCCTTGTGCTCTTTGTAAAAGGATATATGCAAGAGACTTGGAAGGGAATTAAACACTTAAAAACTTAACATATAAAGTTAAACTTCATATTATTTCTGATCAGCCTTTGGTTTTCAGGGTTTTGAAATAGTTTGCCTAATCACCTTGAGGCATTCAATAAATATTTCTATTTTCATATTCTTTTTTCGTGTATGTCCTCCCTTATCAAGGTATTAAAGATTGATGCCCTACACACAAAAAATGGATGCACCCCTTGTGGCAACCACATCACAACCTTCCCGCGCTGCCTTCCTGAAGTGCTGCATTCCAGATTGGCTTGGGCAGGATTACGGTGCATCACCCTGCCAGTCCCTTGCAAAGTAACCCTGACTATGGTGACTTGTTTTTTTCCTTTTCTACTTGCTCCCCCCTTTTTTTTTTTTTTAACAGAGGTGACAGCTGTGTACTCTTTTTAAAGAGGCCCAACACATCAAATAAATTTGCTCAAGCTATTTATGCACCTTTCTTTTATGGTCCTCTGCGGCATCTGATTTCACTGCGGTCACCTGAGACATTGATGCCTGGTGAATTGATGGTAGTCAAAGGCTGTTAAGCGCATGTCAGCTTCCTCGCAAGCCTTGTCTGTCTGTCTGTATCATGAAGAAGACTCCGTTCAGCAGCTACAGGCCACTTAGCCATAAACTGGTAATACTCAAATAAGAAGCATGCATTACATCACTTGGACATTCATGATGTTGCAGAAACATTTGGTCTAAAATAATCTCTTTTTTTTTTTCTGAAATAAGATCGTGGCTAATGAAAAGCAAAATTATTGTCATGGCTGCAACATGACTGCTCTCTGACATGTCTCTGTGAAATGCTTCTTTTCCCAACCCATCCTTCTCTCCTACAACTCCCTGGCCCTAAATCTTCTCTTTAATTTGGCTTTTGCAATATTTGCAAGGAAATACATATATATGTAACTTTAGAGTTTTAGCTGTACTTGGTGTTTTTGTTATATATTTGCAGCTGTTATCTCCCACAGTATTAGTTTTCAGACCACAAGAAGAGTGATATAACATTAAATCAAAAAAGTTAAGGGTAGATGCTGATGAACCCTTAATTAAGATATAAAAATCCTGTGTACAGGCACGTGGATTAAAGCCCTGTCAGCTGTAAAATAATTTATTGAAAGACAGAGGAAAGTCAGTCAGCTGAGACTGGCTGTTATAGCTACACTGAAACTACAGTTTACATCAGATTATGCTACCTGAGGATTGATTCACCACATATTCAGAACTATCTGTTATTTTGAAAAGTTTTCTATAAAGATATAGTCTACCCTTTTAGAAAAATGCATGTTGAAGCTAAATTCTCCTGGTTAAACATGAGAGTAAAATTATCTGTCTATCCTACCTTTTGAGTTGGGCAGATGTTTTCTGGGTGGGAAAGGTAGGAGTGTAGAAAGCCTTGCAGAAATTCTGAATGTTAAATTAGTCATGAAATGCTGCTATCAGTGGAAAGCTTTGGAGAATACCCAGGACAGAATTTAATTTAGAGGTAGGGATAATCATATATTATTAATAAAACTTTCTGTTGAAGGAGTCATAACCATTTTGAGATCTTTGTCCCTAGGCTACAACCTACCTAGAGTAGGAGGATTATAGCTGCCTGCAATGAAGCTCCACGCTAGAATTTCACTCTCTCCCATGTTTTCAAAAGACCTGAATATCAGTAATGTGGACTGCTTAGTGATAAATTACAAAATTTCTAAAGACTGCTGGAGCTTACAATTAGTGTCCAACTATGAGTAATGGGAAGGTTTCCTTGGGCAGTGCAAGATTTTGTGCAAAATTACTCAACAAGGGATGTAAAAGGCTTAGACTATCTTTGCCCCAACAGCATCTAATTTCCATTAGACAATTCAAAACCAGACCACCAAGATGCAGTCAGACACTGAGTGTTATTACTCTTCCAATCTGTGCATGATATAAATTACTTAGCTGGTTTCGTGGTTCTCCTTGCCTCTCAGCAAATTTCAGGCTTACAGTGTTGCTCCCAGGACTTTGACAGTTTGGGGCCAGTTTCAATCTACTGCTTTCATTTACATTTCAGGCAGCCATTTTCTTCTTCTTCCAGACACTCTTTCCTCATATTCAGGCTGCACATAAAAGATGCTACAAGCACCGTACCTGGGAAGACTGACAGGCTGCAGTTCCCGGTCTGCTTCTCTCCACTGACAGCCAAATAAATCTGAAATATCCCTATATGAAAGTCTTGCTGCTTCCATTCTTCAGTGCACTATATCTTTACTTAAACAATAGCTAAAAAAAAAAAGTCTATTTTGAAATCATAAAATGAGCAGTCTAACACTATAGACATCTTTCTTTTTGATTATTTGAAATATCTCTTCACTAAGTCACAGCAACTGCTCAATGTATGGATGCATTTCACCATTTGCCAAGTGCATGCATCCTGCATCCTTCAAGATCTCATTCATCTCCTAAAAAGTTCCTAAGACATAAAATTTAGGGTCTTAATCTGCACCTACAAGATGCTGCCATAAAACAGCACGTGGTTGTTGGTACTAGAACCATCCTCTGGAGGCGACTGATGCTCTTTGCACATCTACACGGCTTAAGGAGCAATAAACAAAACAGTCACCCTACTGTCTCAAAACAGGGTAGCTTACACATCAGCATTTTTCATCAGCAAAAACAGGAATCAGAATAAATGACTTAATTACCTATGACGTTTTTGAAACCTGGAAACACTATTATAGCCATCTCGTACAGGATGTGATCTATCCGCATTCGTGGTACTTTCATCTCTAAGCTCCCGTTTCACGTAAAACCAGGCCACATACTTATAAGATATAAATTTATATGTGCTCTCAACTTGAGAAATCCCAAACCTGTCAGTTATGTTCCACACGTCAGTATTGAATAATTTCTGATGAGAAAGAACCACAGACCTCCCAATTAAGTTTTAGACCACACGTTACCTTCCTCCCTCTCATGCCAGTAACATGTTGGATCTGAGGGGCACCCCGTGCCATAGCAATCCTTTGTATGACCAAGTTCTCCCGGAACCTGCCTTGTGTATGTGCCTGTATGTTGTGTATTGTGTGTGAAGGCCCCCAAATGGCCTCACATTTAGCTTGTTTGCACTTGTCTTTTCTTGCACCATGGAATTTACAATACCATTAACTCAATAATTCTGGACGTTTGTGTGATTTCTATCGTGGATTTCATTAACAGCCCTGAGAACCCCCAACTAGTTTCATGTACATTTTCGCTTTATTCCTGGCTGTCAAAATATGGTAAGGTCTCTGCAAGATCTTTTAAACTGCATTGCAAGGAGTCAACAATTTTTTAGCTGATGACAGTCTACCAAAGTTAATTTGACTAACCTAGTTCAACATGCAGCATAGGATTATTTTCTTATCCTCATGATATTTTTTTTTCAGACTATGTTCAATTCAATTTAACCTTTGGTGAAGATCCTACCTTAAGAAAAGATAGCTAGTCCACAAACCTGTCATTATGCTGAAGTTGCTGATGTTGCATTTGCCAATGAAAAAAATCTCACCTGGTGTGATAGTAGGATTTGAATCACTTTTGGTCACTTTTTGCACCAGGTATAGCAATTTCATTGCTTTACCTTTTTTTTTTTTTTTTTTTTTTTTTTTTTTTTTTTTTTTTTCTGAGTGAGAAGGAGAAATGCAAGGTCAAGGCTTTACAGTTTCTGTCATGCTTCCCTACAGTGTAATTCTAGACCCTAAGATTTCTACCATTCCTATTTTGGTAATGAATGGAATGTAAAAGGGAGGTATTTAAAATTAATTGCAGCAGTTCTGAGGGTTAAACCCGCTTAACCCAACCTTTTATTTAGAGAACGTCAACAGAGCATATATCTTGTCTGGGGAGTGCTGAGACATCGTTATTCCTCCACCAGCATGTTTAGTTCTCAAACCTGGGATTTCTTCAGGTTCCCGTAGCAGTAATGCACACAATCTACCCATCCCAAATGATAACGTCTGTTCTGAGCTACTCACTACAGCAGGATTTGACCTGAGAAACTCTAGAGTTTTGTTTTACTTTATTAACTTGGAGTATTTTTAAACAGTTTTTAAACAAAGTTTTCCCTCGACCAGCAAGGGAATTTTCAGCCTGAAGTTCTCAGCAGCATCCGGTGAGGCTCTTAGCCAAGTTCTTCAGATACTGTACATCCACAAGGACAGGCTGTTGGCTTTTGCCGTGGCATTTTCTTAATCCTCAGAACAGATTTCCTGGATCTAGGAAATTTAATTCCTGACTCCTTTGACCCAGATGCTGGCAAAAATGTGGTCTGCAGTCTGTATGTAGTTGGCTTTTTCATTTTGTGTGCTTTTTTTTTTTTTTTTTTTTTTCTAGGAACTGGCCTTGCTGTTAAATTTTTCTAAAACAGTCATATTAATATGTTCGAACATCCACTGTTGAGTTTCAGATAAAGGATCACATCTGTTCATGAAAATCTTCTTCTCAGCTGGGTTGCAATCTATGCAGCTGTTGCTTACTGGATGGAACAAAGTTTTGTCCTACAGGAATGAGAAAAAAAAAAGATAGAATTAGGTAGTAAATGCCAAATAATTGGGAGTGTTCTCATTCTACAGAACACAGATTAACACAGCACCAGCCGAAGTGGTTTTGTATTGTCTGTGTGCTAATCTTGTGTAATAAATACATATTATTTGGGAGCTGCAGAGAATAGAATGATCATTCTTGGATTATTATCCGCCCAGAAAATTAGGGATTCAAGCAAGTGAGAAGACACCCTTTGGTCTTTAGCTAACAACCACAGAATGTAATGAGAACAATAGCTGATGTCTTTTAAAACTCTTTGCATATCATGTTAACTCCCTATTTAAAACCACTGCAAAGCTTTTTGTTCGGATTTGTTTTTTGACATTTCCAACAGTGTTTCTCTAGGAATATTAACTGATGTGCTACGATGAATGGTCAGACATCGGACTGGTGATCTCAGTTCCCACCTCATAAAATGCAGACTTTTTCTATGACCTTGATAAAACAAGCTGCTGAAATGCTCTATCCCACTCATAAGAAGTAAATCATAACACTGTGAAAATCAGTATTTATTAAGCTGCTTTATGAAATGCTATTTATTATTTTTTACTAATTATATATCACAAAATTGGAATGCATTGTAAATAGTCTGACTGTGAATCCTTGGTGAAGCAGAAACTACCCAGATGGACGACGGGTATTTGCAGATTTGGTAGTTTCAGCGTATTTAGTTCATGTAGGCAAGTGGCTGAGGGAGACAGATGTGGGAGTGATTAGGTGGTTTGAAAGTTTCCAGGGACTATGAAATGCATTTATTATATCTGCTGAAATAACATTTCAGATTACTTCCAGTAAGCACACCCAGGCTTTTCTCCTCTGTGCCAAATGTGCCCTGCCAGTATTTTAACGCTAATCCAGGACGAGCCTGCTTGCCCAATCACAATTTGTGAGAGAAGAAAGAATGCTTCTTGTCAAACCATGATTAATTAAAAACTCCAAGAAACAATGTACCCGAACTCCTCTCTAGCTAAAAATACCCACGTTCAGAAAAGAAGTACGAAGGCAACCCCAAACACAACAGCATAAGCCAACAACAAATAGCAGCAATTTGAAAAAGAAAGTTTGCATATTTTGTTTTACTTTATTTGGATAAAAGTTTTTTTTTTTTTTTTGCAAAAGATTAAATTAATTAATTGCAAAGCACTGGGATTTTATAATACCCTTTTCTAAGTTTTAGCGTATGCAACAGCAAGCAAAATCTAAAGCATAACATGGCATGCTGGCCACGGGCGACAGTCTTTTCGCAAACCCCGGTTCCAACAGCTCTTCCTCCCCAAATCAGTAGCTCAAGACACAAAGCAGTACGTCTGAGGTTGCCCTCACGGGTGACTACACCAGGCCTACGCTTTTGTTTGCATCAGGAGGGTACGGGCTCCGAGTCTTGCCCCTTGTCCTAGGAGGCGAGCACATCGGAGCACTGAACGTGCAAGGCTGGGCTCCCTGCACCTCGCCCACGGCGCCGCCACGTCCTTCCCAGCACGGGCTCCAGCGGGAGCTCCCCACCATCCAACGGGTGGTATGCACAGCAAGTGCCCTTTGGGCACCTAGACGCCTCTCCCTGTCCCCCCGTGAGGAACGGAGGGGCCCTGCCCGAAACGGGGAGCCTCGGTGAGCGCACCAGAGCTGCCGCTGTGCTGCGGCGCCCCGAAGGCAACATGTCCTGCGTGTCTTTCTGAAACACACGGGGCTGAGGCTCGGGCAGGCTGAAGCGTTTGTGCTACTGGGAAGCTGGAACACGAGAAGCTTCAGTAGGGTGGCTGGTGCAAGAGGAAAGGAAGCGGCCGCAGTTCAAAAAGTCTGCCGTGAAAAACACTCCAGCCTTCCCAAGGAGAGCCGGCGCTCTTTGTTCTCCCAGAAACATCCAGGGGATGTGATTTGTGAATGAAGCAGTGTTGGCGCTTTCTCTCGGAAAGCGTGGCTTTTTGGGGACACAAGGGTCTTTTTAGAAGAGGGTCAGAGTTGCCACTCCGGAAAAACTTCTGGATGACTTGGCTATATATAAAGGCATATTAATTTATCATCTCAAGCTTACACTGACCCAAGGTCGAAGCCTGCTGTTCTCACAGAATTCAACGGAAGGACTTTGAGCCTGTAACAGTTGTATGCGTGCCAGGGAAGATCTTTCTGAGAGAAATACAGAAATTCCTCTTTACATCAATATTGAAAAGCCACAAGAAATCCTTTGGAGACTTTTTTTATCCTCTGAAAACAGCCAAGTGATTCCTTTTTTCTTTTACATGAGGGCAAGTCATTATGTCATTTGTAGAAGGAGAAACTTCTCATAAGATAACGGGCCTCGGCAGTTCAGGGGGTTGGTAATGAGGCACTGAGCCTTTCTCTTCTCCTGGGTCACTGCTGTAACTACGGCCAAGGTCAGTAGCAACTGGAAGTCATTATGAGCTACTGGCTGCACTCGTTTATCTGAAATTAGTTGGCTGCCCCAGCGCGGTTTCTGCAGGACAGATGTCCCTATGATAAAAGCCGCTATCACAATGACATGTCTTCGGTTTCTGAGGAAATAATCTATGAACCTACTGTGTGACGAGTGAACTTGCTCTCCCAGCGTGTCCCTGAAGCTGTCAGGAGAGCCTGAAGAAACCGCGCTGTTCTGTGCACAGGGAACTTCAGGTTTTGACGTTATCAGCCTAGCATCCATCATAATCGCTGCGTGCAGGGCAGAATTATAGTATAGTGAAATTGATTTTGCACAATTTTTTTTAAAGACACACTAAATCAGCTCTTTCTTGATACTTGCAGTGGTGCTACCAATAGCACTAACAGGACGAGAGCCCATAAATTGAATCACACTTTATCAGAACCGGTGTATTACCTATCAGCTCGGAGTGATGCTAAATTGAAAACTGGAAGCATATTCCTGCACTGGGAGGAACAGAAGATTGGAGACACTGTTCATCTTTGGCTCTGGCAGGCTTAGGAATCACATACAGTCAAGGAAACGCCCTTAGGCTGGGAAGCCATTATTCTCCCCAGTATCTACTCATTTCCAGTTATTTACATTTATCTATATAATCTCGCACATTGCTGCCATCATTGATGTCAAAGTATCATTATGGTGTCAATATTTTTCCCCAGTATTAAACTCACTTTCTTGTCTTTCCTGCCCAGAGCAGCACTTAGGATTTCACTTGGATTCATTCCACTTCATCACGTCTTACAAAACTTTCTTGAAGTTATATGTGGCTGGTTTATTATGGACTGATATTTGGGATTGGTTAATATCATAGACTTACTAGACTTTCAAATAGTTACTCAGATGCAGTTTAAGATTTGGCTCTGTCTCGGCCATAATATATGATTAGCAGCATGGAAATAAGGACTTTTCTGGGTTTTTTTATCTCGCTGTATCTACAACAGCACGTAGTGTGGCACAGCGAAAGTGCGTGTGTTAAGTGAAACAGCTAGGGCTGGCAACTGGATGTCCACAGCTTTGGGCCAAGTCTAGCGCTGAGGCTGTGTGTTTATTAGCAACGGGAGAAATTCTTTTGGTTTAGATCATTTGAAAAGGATCCAGTTTCCATGCTCTGAGACAGCCTTTCAATGGGAAATGCAGTGCAGGAAGTGGGGATGAGCTGAATTTTTTTTTCACAAGGGCACTTCTCACCCATCATTGTATTTTCTTTGGCAGTAAAATATTTTAAATATTTTTATTTGCCAGCATCCAAATACAGGATATTAGTGTTTATTTACTATAAAAATATGGAACTTTAAAGCAGTGTCTGACTTAAAACTGCATTTGCTACACTTTGTGATCAATTCATAGGCCTAACTTCTTTTTACTAGTAGCTTAAGAATGCGAATGTTCATGAAAAGAGAATGATCCATGAATGAATGAAAAGCTCTTATCTTCTAGTTGTATAGGAGTGGTATGACAGCATGGTAAAAACTGCTTTATATCAAGCATCTTATAAGATTACTGACAAATAAAATTGTTTTTCGTAAAACATTGAGAAAATTATTGGTGAAAAAAAAAGCTATGACTTCTGTAAATAATGCAGAGAAGAGAATAGCTGCTGGCCTGCTCTTGCTTATTATTGTTTTTTTTTTTTTTAAGAAGCATTTCTTGCTTAACCACAGACTGTTATTTATTTAGGGTGTAATTTTAGTGGCATACCATGCTAGAAAGGGCTCTAGCATAGATGCAGTTAAACCATCAGAAGCATCCTTTTGTTTATACAATTTATTTCTGTTTGGGAAACAGCATAAATCCTACTGGCAAGATGCTCTCAAAATTAGATAAGGATTGCACCATGGGGATTTTGTTGGTATAGCTGTGCCACCAAGAATCTCTAATGTGAACTTGCCCTGTATCCGAGGAAATGAACTATGCGAAGCAATCAAAAGCTACTTTATGTGTAGTCTAACTAAAACTAAGCCTGAAGGAAAAAAAAAAAAAAAAAAAAAAAAAAAAAAAAAAAAAAAAAAAAGGAAAAAGGAAAAAAAAAAAAGAGGGTTTCTTACTGAGATGTAAACACCTGCCTTGCACTGAGAATTTTTATATGTGCCTTCCAAGCCTTTTGGGTAATGAAAAATGAAGCTGTGCAGAGAATTTAACAGAACTCGCACTGTGTATTTTTTTCAAATGTCAGTATTTCTTTGGCTGTCTGCTGTCCACATGAAAGGTGATGAGCCATACAGAGGGCCGTGCAAGATCTGCACTTGGTAATATGAAGCTGCTACATTAGGCACCAGTGAAGTGCCGGAGCTATGAAAGCTCCTTTCTTGCAGCCTGGGTAGGCACCAAGATAAATCGCAGGGGTTCTGAAGCAAGAAAGTATTTTTATGGCATTATAAAGCCAGACATGCAGCAACAGAGCCACAACAATTTATGTCCTATAAATATCTGTCCCATACATTCTAGCTGTGTTACAGGTAATACTTCAGTTTCGAGGGATTACATTTTTTGGAAAATCTTGTGGTGCATCTCCAATTGCAATAAAAATACTGCAAAAAGGCACAGACTGTAACTAGGCACTCAAAAAAAGTGTCGAAGACAAAACTATTTTTAATGATTATAAATTAGTTTTCTACGATATATCATCTAAAACTGCAATTTTGCCACATAAGCCTCAACAGTGTTTTCTAGTTTTAAATTATTTTGTGTGACACTTTTTTTGCGGGCCTAGTTACCAGCTTGTGCCTTTTTACTGCATTTATATAATACAGAGTTTAAATAATGGAATGGGACACTTTGCTGGTTAACTTTTTTTTTTTTTCTTTTTAAATTAATCTTGGTAGCAACACTACGGCTTCTTTGGGCCCTAAATGAAGCTCTGAGAGTTTTTAGCTTAACCTCATGTTTTCAGTGATTTATAAAAAAAGGCTGAAACTTAGCAGATCAATGTAGTCCTACTTTAGTTTCTTAGCAGAGTAGTACTTATTCTTAATTTATAAACTCCCACCTTCTGTGGGCTTTCAGCAGTGTTTTTAATGTTGGTTTGAGGCTTTTAATGTTGGTTTGGGTTTTTTTTTGAGAGAGATTTCTCTAGCAATTTTAATCTTTAAAATGCAGTAAAATAATAATACTTAACTCATGAGCAGCATTTCTTGCTGCTGTCACATTGGATGAAAATGCCTCCAGTAGCGCTTCTGTTAAAATGACACATGTGTCTTGAAGTGCCAGAACGGTAAAACATCTTTCAGGGAATAGATCCAGCACAGACACCCTCTATGCTGGATCAGATCCATATTCATCCAACTTTGACCTACATAGCTGAATGTTCAAAAGGAGCATTAGAAATCATGACAAAACTAAACTGGAGTAAGACAGTGGATTTTAAACCAGAACTTCTCTAATGGGAAAACACACGCCCGTGCTAAACTGAATATAGGCTCAAGATAGTGTGAATTTCTGGAAATGACTCAGGGTGACTCCAACCTTCCTATAGCTCCAGTGCTGGTTTCCCTTCATCCCGTGACAGTCATAGAGTGTGACAGGGCTACTGTGCGAAACGGCATCGAAGCAGAACTTCCTGGTGTGAAGCGGCTCCCCGGGGCGGACGTCCTCTCTCCAGCCAAAGGTGAAGAGCTACAAAAGCCATCAGGCAACATAATAATGTATGAGTAATAATAAGAAAAACAACACATTGAAAATCACACACCTAGCTTGATGCTTGTTTCCCTGCTCTGTACATCACAGCCACTGAATGAATGAGATATTACATGTGCATGATTCAGTGATCCCAACTGCCTTAATTAAAGAAATGCATTAACGGCAATATGGAATATATCCCAAGAAGGGACAATCATCAGTTTATGACAGGGAAGAAAAAAACCTCTGGTGACAGAGGAAGAGGAGAGGAAATATGCTGTAGAATTAAACCCTTAGGTTACCCCATTAAAGAAGCACTCGCGCGTCCTGGAACGACGACCGCTTGGCGTTCGGGAAGCCTCTCTGGCAGCCTCATGCTAGTGACATTGCCCTAACTTTCATTTGGGTCTCAAGAAGTTACCAAGCGAGAGCTTTCCTCCGCAGCGTTCTCCTATTTGCCCACGTTTAATCAACAGTTTCCTCTGTTTATCTGAGGCACTCCTAGCGTGCCCTCTCTCTGCTGTTTTCCAAAACGTCACACGCTGAACCATCTTCATCTTCTTATTGGGAAGCCTTGGTAAAGCCCTTTTTCTTCCCGGAGGCTCACAGTTAATAGAAGAATCCTTCTCAATCAGACACCAGCTGTCTGAAATTACGCCGCGACACTGCAGGCTTTCAGTCACAAGATGAAGGTGACAGGCCTGACAGCACCGAATTTCAAGATGCAGCATGCATTTTCCTTCCTTATGGACCAATCAGTGCAGAAGACGGGTTGCAGCTTATAAATTGCTACCTAGAAGCTCTGCTGAGAGCTGCGAGCGCTTTTCTTTCTTCTTCCTTTGCGTGAGTGCTGTTCTTTGGCTCGCGGGCTTGTGATTTTCCGCAGCACAAACTGAGGCAAAGCATCGGGAGAGCTGAGCTCTGCTTAGATGAGCAAAGTTGGCTAGTGGGAGTTGTTGAGCCATGACAGGTCATGTGGAAGCCCAGGCGGGCTCATTATCCCGAAAAGAAGCTCCACGTGCTGCGTTTCCACTGCGCGTCTGGCACCGCAGCCGTGGCACGGGAAAGGCAGCCTCTGTGCGCGGACACTACCCTGCTCACAGCAGGGTACGCGTTTCCTGAGAGGGCCGGGATGCATCAATCAAACCAAAACTGTCCAGCTCAGTGCCTGATCCTGAGTACTTCTGTTACGGCGCCGAGATTTTAACCCGTTCATTCTGTTTGCTGTCTTCTTTTTGTGGTCTTCCTAAAACGAATGTCTTTTAAAATGAGGGATCCTCAGTGCTCTACCACCCCCCATTTGAGAAGCTCTGTTGCTTCCCTTGGCCTGCAGGCACAGAATATGAGCATACATCCAAACATTTGTCTTTTGTGTTATATGTCTCATCATAAGCTCTTGTACTCCCTGTTAGCTGCTGTCATTCCCTATTTACTTCTATATTATAGGTTTTCTAGCCTGCATTTTCCTGGTCCACCCCTATGTCCTGCTTATTAGGCCTTTCTTCCAGAAGGCATTTTATACTCATCTGCAGTAAAGTGATTGC
Source organism: Nothocercus julius (assembly GCA_013398735.1). Taxonomy (NCBI): domain Eukaryota; kingdom Metazoa; phylum Chordata; class Aves; order Tinamiformes; family Tinamidae; genus Nothocercus; species Nothocercus julius. The sequence continues at coordinate 5,932,274 of VZSV01000028.1, read as the reverse complement.
ATTTTACAGCTTTAACTTCATTTTCAAACCCATTTCTGCATTTGAAAGGCTAAGTCTTTCTCCACTTTTCTCTGCGCTTCACAGAAGCAGCGTCACGGACTCTCTGCAAAGATACTTCATCACGTCACAAGCCAGTGAGAATAAGACTTGATACAGCAAAAAGCAACAACGCTGCTGCTTTAGAGAAAGAGACGCCTGAAATGATTTTCCATTAAGGGAAGAACCAGAAGAAGCCATTACTTTTCTCCTACCCCTTACTATTCTACACAGCGAGTAACAAACCTAGGGCTCCAAACAGCGAGTAGCAAATATCAGGAGAAATTTGAGCATTATAAATTTCCAGTGGAACTGCCTCGCTGCTCAAGGCCTACAGCTACACTGAATGCATCAGTATACACCCTTGGGTGTATACCCAAGCTAACTTTTAAACCAGATCATATTGATGTAGTGTGTCCCTCCCCGGTGACCGCCAGGGAAGCGTTTCGTGAAAGCCAAGAATCTCGTCTTGGCAACAGAGAGAATTTTTTATTCTTTCCATGGGAAAACAGAGAAGAGTCTGTCTAACAGTAGATCTCAACCTTTAGACTAGCACAGACTTCCTCCTTCCTAGCCTGCTGTTTCGTAATAAATAAATAAATCTTGTTTTTAAAGCAACGGGCCAATCTCCTCCCTGGTGACACTGTTATAAAATCAACCTTGCTGGGGCATAATCTCAGCTATAAGACTAGGGAGAAGAGAAAATAAAAGACTGGGGAAAGGGTGACACTCCTCTACACCCCAACTAATACTAAAACCTCAGAGATAATATTCAAAGGCCTTATGGTCCTTCCAATCTCATCATCTGTGGCATCTCCTCCCTTACATAATAAATTCTGCCACTTAGTTTACTACTAACTCTGACCAATAAAACCGTCATCTTTCCTCTGCATAACTTGTAATAACACTTCGCTCTATTAGTTGTAGCCCTAGGTACGTTATGCTCCAATTCGTCTCCTCTCTCTGACTTTGGATGTTTTTGCCCCTTTCATCTGAGCTGTTACAAGCCACCTGAGTCTGATTTCATGAGAAATGGGCGAACCCCAGTGCACTCCTTCTCTCTTTGCTGATTTGAAACAAGGCTGCCCGGACCTTTCTGAGCCCGTGGGCAACAAATGGCAGGCGATTTCCTTCACTCGCAACCTCCGGGGCTGCGATTTGCTCCACTCGGTGCCGAGGCCAAGTGACACCCTCCATCCCCCTCGCTCAACAGGCGCTCACCCCGCCGCCTCCATCTCCCCTGGCACCGCGGCACCGCACGGCCACAAGGCCCCGAACCAAGCAACCCCTCAACCTTCATGTTTTAGCTTTTGAGGAGCCGAGCCCTGTCACACAGTAACTTGGGAAAATACCGGCTTTCCAGCTGCCTCCTTTTTTTAAAAAAGGAGCTTAACTTGCAGCTGGCACTGGGCCTGAAAAATGATCACTCGAAACAGCTATTGGTTTGGAGCTGTCCATAGCACAAAGACCTTCTTGATCCCGTTGGTCCTTCCCAGCTTGCCGACGTGGCCCGGTTACTAGCCGCCGGGCTGGGGCCTGGCAGCTCGCGTTGCCGTACGCCACGGCGCTGCGTTTCAGCAGGCAACGTGCGTCCTGTGCTAAGAGGAAACACCATTTCACAGCCACGCTCCGGCTTGCATTGCATTTCCAAGCGAAGAAGGAGGCTGGGCAGGTTGCACAGTTACCTGTTGGGTTGTGTCACAGACGACACATCATGAGCCCCTGATCGAGTTGAGGGACTCGAGCGGACAGAGTAGATGCCTGTCAGTTTACTTTGCTCTGTCCAGCAGAACCTTATTTTTCTCTAAAGTCGGAATATATGGAGATACTCAAAACCTGCCTGGATGTGATCTTGTGCAACGTGCTCTGGGTGATCCTGCTTGAGCAGGGGGTTTGGACTAGACGATCTCCAGAGCTCCCTGCCAACCTCAACCATCCTGTGAGTCTCTTAGATTTTGGAAGGCAGACATGGAAAGAAGACTGAGGTGTGCTACCTGCCCCTTTGTTTTTTCGCCTGTTTTTAATTGTGGGGAAGTTTCCAGAAGCTACAGCAACATTCATGCTGCATTCTGATCCTTCAGCTGCTCATCAGAAATCGCAAAACCAGCTCAACAACATTCTGCCTGCTTTAAAAGCGCCCGCACCTTTTAAAACCCTCGGCTCATCCTCAGCCTGCCGTGGGCTGCTAAGCTGGGCCACCCAGCTCGGCTGCTCCGAGGCGCAGCGTTGCCTTCCTGACCGCTGCAGCAGGACACAATGCAGGGGCACAAAGGACTGCTGAAGTTGACACCAGGAGCCACAAGAATAGCTCAGTGTCAATTCACACAATTTAAAAAATTAATACTAAAATACTAATTTTCATTAACAGTGCTAGTTTCTACCAGCATATATAGAAATTAAGTAAGTAAATTCAGGAAGATATAAGCGATAAAGAAGAGCTACCAGAGTAGCTCAGGTAGGTCATTATTTTTGCCATTCTCAAACACTCTTTAACAACAATAATTTTCATGGCGTCCTCTGGTGCAAGCAGAAAATCACATAGATTTTCATGGAAGACCCCTCATCAGGCTGTGGTTCTGCAGCACGCTGCAGGTGATGTTCCTGACCCGGCAGCCTTTGGGATCGACTAAAGAGAGCTAGCGAAATTTCTATCGAAATACACCAACCTAAAACACATTTTTTTTTTTTTTAGTTTGATCAGCTATCACCAACATACAGGCAAATTTTGATGGCCAGGCTGGAAATTACGGTTTGGGCCCACAGGTTCATGAGGAACTACAGGACACGGCAGTGCTTGGCTGTGGCTGGAGCTCAGGGAGACAAGGACTCAACACAGCTCATACTGGGGACTGAGGGAAATATCAGGAAAAAAAGGGAAAAAGGAGGAGGATGTGCTTTTTATTCCTGGAAAAAATGACCAACCACTCCAAATCTGTATTGAAAATGTTTTGATCTTCTGAAATTAAACATTTTCTGAATTTATTTTCTACAGGAAACCTAGAGTTTTATGATGGATGAAATATTTTCACATTTTTCACATATTATAATTACGGAACAGAAATCGTGAGTTTCTGCCAGCCCTAATAGCTGGGCTTGTTTCATTCTGAGGTTCCGTAACTCCTTCCCTTCGTTCTTAGCCAGCACCTTCGACCCGCACCTTGCACAGCCTCGCTCTTCAGATCCATCAGCCAGATGAATGTGTCGCATACCAGGAGTCTGAACACTTGACTAAATTAATTCTCATTTTGTCTCTAAACCAGACCAGAAACCAAGAGAATATTAAAGCTAAGACTATGCAAAAAAGAAGTTGCTAGTGCAGTGATGGGCATTATATCTCATCCTTATACTGAATAATCTTTCCTCTAAATCTTTTATTCTGTAGATTTGGAAAATAAAGTTCCTTTTTCTTTTTTTTGGGGGGGGAGAGTGGGGGCAAAGGAGAGGAGAAAATGAAATTATATTACCCTAACCTAGGTTTCCTCTACAGATTCTTCAGTATTTCTCATGTAATTTCAAGAATTTACATTGTCAGGTGGATAAAGTAATAACACTGTTCCAATCAGTGGAAAGAACAACTTTTTGAATGCGGGATAAGCTGCGGTGATGGAGACCAGACCAACCAACGAACCAAAAACAAACTCTATTTCACTTTAGCAAAAGAAAACTGCGTTGGGGGTTAAATAGCGTAATATACTTAGTGTGTGTGGGGACGACTAAACGATTGAATTTCTCCCACCTCTGCCGCACGTGAAAAACTCCCGTTCTTTCTGGACCTCAGGGCGGCCGAGCCCTGGAGCTGCCCATTCCCAGCTTGCCTCCGCGGGCCGCTCGTGTTCGCCTTGTCGGCAGCTGCCCTCTGCCGACGCTTTGCTCAGCTGCACCCGTGCGGCCTCCCCGTGCGCCGCGGGCGCGGGGACCGGC
>VZSV01000028.1:5910604-5927922 GCA_013398735.1 Nothocercus julius | reverse complement strand
TTTTGCCTCTTTTTTTTTTTTTTCTCTCTCATCTTTTCATCCTATTTTTCCTTTCTCTTTCCTCATTTATGATCTCTGTAACTCTCTGGATTCCCTCTTTTCCTGATGAGGGTTTGGTTCTCTTTGGATTTGTAGATTCCAATGCCAGAGACACCGCTGTGATGATCAAGTCTGGACCATATGACTCCCTTGAATTTATTGTTTGAATTACTAGGTATCTTTCATAAACAAAACTTGTTTAGGCTGAGCTAATCTCAGCATCCTGCCACCGTGCTGTACCCGAGCTAGCTATGTGAGGAAGCCGCCTTTCAGCGATTTTCTTTTCCCCAGCGCAGACGCTGATCTTGTGACCCCCTTTAGCTCTGCAGTGACTTTTGCTTGCACACTTCCCCTTGCATTTCCCAGGATCCGCAGAGAATGGTTTCTTGACCCCAGCACTTCAAATATCCCTCAGCACTCCTGCTTCCTTAGCTTTTAAGCTCTTTGTTGCCACGGCTGACAGGTCAGTTTTTCTTCTCAGCACTGTGAATTTCTTCTAATCCGGAGCCTTGCCCTGTGGAAGGCACATGGGCTACCACTGCAAACAAGTGGTCAGGCTGCTCTTTGCTCCTGACTCTCTTTGCTGCATGTTGGCCCGACCCAGAGCCTGGGAGTCGCAATCTCTTTCCTATGGCTGTCCCAACCACGGTGAGTACAAATCAGGGCCGTTTTAAACCATATTCCTGATATGGAATAATATTTTCTAATGTTTTTATTAGAGCTAATATTTTTCTAACAAATTAACTTAGATAAATGCTTTGTTTGAGCCTTTATCCTCCCTTGTCTCTGTGAAACCCTTTCTTTCTGGCTTTCACCCTATTTATCTCCCTTATATTTAGCTCACTCATCCATTTAGAATACAACCACGCAGATGGTCCTTCTCACCTGTTGATCTCAGTCCTTTATGAGGCCTCTGTTTCTGAGCCCTGCCTGCTCATCACCACTCATTGAACTTACTGAGATGAAAGGATGAAAGGAGACAACCAGGAGAGCTTTACATGCACGGGTAATATTTTTTAAAAAATACTCTGGGAAATAACAACAGAACTGAAATCAGGATGTTTTTGTAACAAAGCAGGGGAAAATGGGGCACCCAAAGCCTCTTGGAGTTTTACAACTCCTTTTGGAAATTAAAATGGGCATCCAGCACAGGCAAGAGCTGGAATTTCTGAGGTTATGTTACAGATTACTTTGTAAAAGCTATCAAGGTCAGCAGTAGTTCAAAATAACTTCTACACCTTGCTTAGCCTTAAGAAAAGGAGGAAAGCTCGGGGAAGGGTTTAGAAATCTGAAAAGAGAAGCAACAACTTTAGACTGCTTTTCTCTTTTCGTTGTTCAAATACCTGTTCGTGTGACCATGTCCGTTCTGAGCCATCCTTCACACAAATGTCTAGCCTCAGCTCAGTCCCTGTGGCTCCATGTTTACTGTCCACACAGAGATTGGCTGCCACGTTTCGGATCTGCAAAACCAAGCAGCAACATTTCACGTTAAACAGGCTGCAGAATACAGCTTCTAACATCAGGAGTTGTCAGGAATTTAGCTTTCTCTTACTTTGGTCAGAAATGGAAGGGCTTGAGACTCACCGTAAGCTCAATAAAACTGGTGGGGCTTTTTGCACGGCATAGAGCCATGCCCTGGAGTGTTCTTTTTTTTTTTTTTTTTGAACCAGCTTTAAAAGCAGCAAAGTTTGAAATATTCTGCTCTGCAAATGGACTATAGCTCTGCAAGAAATACATTTCACGCAAAGAATCTAAGAGAAAAAAAGTCTGAAAAGTTCAAAGTTTAGTGACTGCTTTTCTTCTCCTATCAGAGCAAGAGAGATCAAGAGTATGAGGAGGAAGTGACTTCTGTTTGAGTTTCTCTCAGACATGGGAGCGGCATTTATGGGAAGGCAGGCACTCCCTCTTCTAAAGCGCGGTTCTATTTCAGCACTATAACGCTGTCGCAGATTAGGTCACAGACCAGTGTGTTATGTGCAGAAGATTAGCAAGTTTTTGACAAGTTTGCACGGCGGCTCTGTGTCGCCGGGAGGTGCGGGGTGCTGTGTGCGTGCCTGCTCCGCAGCCCGCTCACCCTTCCAAGGGAAATCTCAGGCTGGGCACTAAGCGGTGACCATCACTCACACCACTTGCGTACCAGCACTGTATACGCTGGGGCCTACATTACTGTGGAACAATGGGGTGGTGTGGCAAGTGCTCCTGGAAAGAGGAAAACGCCTTTTTTTTTTTTTTTTTTTGTCATTACATGCATCCCCTTAAGTACCTTAAGTGGGCTGCTTAGAAGTCCATTAGCCAACTATGGAATGAAGAGGATTCTTTAAAAAAAAAAACCTTTCCTTGTCAGTGAGATGCACAGAAACTGAGCATGAAAATGTAGACGCTGTCACACTTAAACACTGTATACCTTGCAAAAAATAAAGGATGAAAGACTTCTTGGTGCAGCACAAAACACTGCAAAAAGCAGCAATCCTCATGCTGTCAAAGACATGGGAGAGCTACTGCACTCCTTTCTGAAGCTGGTGCATTGGAATCAAGTCTGTACATCATGCTCTAGGAAAGATTTAGACAGATGGGAGAGCAACGGGAACTGGATAAAATTAACCAAAAAGGTCACCTCCAGGAAAGGTGTCATGAAGGGTGGTTTTTCAGCCTGGAAGAGCAAAGTGGGCAAACAGTGCGATTACCAATTTGTGCGGTTGGCTTCAAGACCCTTTGAGCCTTCATCGTGTCGCAGAGAAGTGTTCTTCTCCAGCACAGCGCTAGCGTGCTTCTGCTTAATCTGATGCAATCGAAATGCTACTGGTGAGATCAAACACTAGCACTTCCTGTGCAGAACCAGATGTAGAAACCAGCACTGAGGCCCACAGTACAGGCATCATGTTAACTGAAAAGCACATTAAAGGTAATCAGTTCTGAACAACACTGCATTCATTTTCATATCATCCTGCAAAAAAAAAAAACTCAGGAAAAAATGAGGGGAATAGATTTTAATTTTGTATTTTGAAGTCTTACATTAAAAATCTACTCCAAGTACTATTTGTTTGAGTGTTGAATCCCTTCTCAGTGCACCTAGATTTACCCATATAAATAAAGATTGCTGAGCAAATGCAAAATTAAATGCTACTTCAATATCAATCTCCTCAGTTCTGTTCTCAAAGCATATGAACCAACTAAAACAGAGATGGCTAATAACTACCATTTTTGGGTGACCTATCATTGTACACGTATACATGCATCTATTGTGTATATATATATATATAGTAAATATATGTATAATTGTAAAATGACAATGAATACACTACACTTGCACTGAATGCTTTATGGCATTAAAGGGCTTTGCTTGATGGCATTGCTCCATCTTCTTCTCGCTCATTTGGGCTATGCAATAAATTTATCCTGTGCACTTCTGGAAAAGATTTTAACTGAAGTTGTGCTTCGCTTCTTCATTGCTGAAATCTGTTTCCTGTGTTCTTTATTTCCTCTGCTCTTCTCTCCATGTCTGCAAGGTTTCCTCAAGTTCATTTGTCCTCTGCTTTGTTGCATCTTACATGTTAACTCATCCCTTTTTTTTGTCTTTATTCTTCATTTCAGCTGCCAAGGGGCTGGGTTGTTTTTTTTTCTCTTCCCCCCCCCCTCTTTTTTGTAATACAGAAATTTCAGTAAAGTCTGTGCTTTTGTTCTCTGGCATTTGTGTGTGGCCTTGGCAGTCGCTAGAAATTGAACTGAGCCATCAAGCTGTTGCCAGAACCACAGGGGATGTTCTGCTGAGCACCAGCACCATATTGCCTCTAAATTTTCTAGGATGCTTTCATGTAAGAAGGAAGGAAAGTAGGAGCACAGCAAGGAGAGGGTTTATTTTGATTTATGCAACAATATGGGTTTGAACTTCATTGTCTCCAGCTATATGGCACAACGCATTTCTATTTTTTAGGTTACGAGTTACAACTGGCAAAGAAAAAGTTAGAACTCCTAGTACACCCACATTTCCAGCATTTGTATTTGTGCAATTGTTGAGACTGGAGACAAGCAGGAGAAAGGTTTTACACACACGCAGGCAGGGCACTGAGCTCCTACACACAAAGCGTGTTTGTTCCAACTAAAAGGCTGTCGTGTGTACATGCAGATTACTGTGTGGGAAAAGCATGTGTCTGAGGAGTTTGTGAGGACTAACCGGGATGATGAGAGGTGACTTGAAAGGCTTTTTTGGAACTCAGCAGCCTGCAAAAGGCCACGGGACGCTCTATCTGCACGTCACATGCAGCTGCCATCCTAACGCATCTCAGGACACAAATACTAAGACTCTAGGCCCAATAATCACTGTAGAAGCATAACAGCATGGAGATCATGCTAGACTAAGGACATTGGGCTCTTTCCAGTGCTGCAGCCATACTTGGGAGAAAGGCAAGTCAACCACGTGAGGTTCCTGCTCTTGAATCCTAGAATGCTTAAGGTTGGAAGGGACCTCTAGAGATCATCTAGTCCAACCCCCTGCACACGCAGGGTCACCTACAGCAGGTGGCTCAGGGCTGTGTCCAGGTGGGTTGGGAAGATCTCCAGAGAAGGAGACTCCACAGCCTCTCTGGGCAGCCTCTTCCAGGGCTCTGAACTTCAGTGCTTTAAACAAAGCAGCAAGCCAGAAAGCCACAGGAAAGCGAAAACACCGTATTTGGGTTTTGCCAAATCCAGTTAACGCATGGTAACTCCACAACTTGGTTTCTCTGAGTTGGTCAATCAGTGTTAAAAAGACTTTCTGGCAGAACAGGTGAGGCCTCAAGAAAGAGGTGGCCTAGTTCTTGTAAGGGCTCTACCCTGCCCGTGCTCTGCTTGACCCAGCACTGACAGCACCGAGTGGCCTGGGCTGACTCGGTGCACGAGGAGCACCACACCTAGTGGAGCGCAGCAGCATCTCCCACCACCGCTCCAGAAAAGCGTAATATGTATACAAGCATATTGATATCTGCAGGTACTTCGGAGGAAGTTATATTTGTTTTGAGGTTTAGACATTTTGAGAGTTGCTTAACTCCTCTCTGTTCCTCGTACCATCTCCCATCTGTGCCCCTGGCTCAACATGATACTTCTCTTGACTACATCCTGATTCCTCTGCCAGCTCCTCTCATTCACCACTTCCTTACTCTTTTACCACGTCTAACCTTTCCCCAGACCTCAGGCGTACACTTTGGCTCCTGTGATGATTGTTTTTTCTTTCGTTTGCCCATCCACACTGGGTTGATGTTCAATGCTTTCTATAGCTGAACAGACATACTGCATTCACCAGCAACATGGCTGAGGCACAAATCAACTGAATTCCATAATTCCTACTGAAATAGGGAAGTGGAGCTGCACTTGCAGATTAAGCTGGGGAAAAACAAGCAACAAAACAAAACCAACAGCAACAGAAGAAACAGGACTTCCTAACCAGTGTTCACATACTGTGGAATAGAACAAACTTACCTCTCAAACACTCTTCAAAAGCAAGTGAATTTCCCCTCACCTTTTAAGGGAATCTGTTTTAGTCTGAAAAGGAAATTACAGAGGGAAACCAAAGCTTCCCAGGGCTCAGGGGCTACGCTGAACAATTTGGGTCTTTGATAATTCTACAACTAAACGATGACCCTCACAGGGAAGCGAGGCTCTGACGCGTCCCTGAGGGAGAGGGCTGCCTGCACATCACCGCACAAAACCATCTGTGCCAAAATGTATAAACTAGGGAAGTGTAGCAATCTAATGTGTAATGTAAAGTCATCTGTTTCAGTGATGGATCCAAAGACAGTGCTGTGGCTGTCCTTAGGGTGTCCGATGCAAGAGAGCAAGCTGAGGGGCTCCTTGCTGCTACCAACTTATACGATGCTCTCCATACAGTGTGATTTACTTCTCCAAATAAGAAGGCAGCTACAACTCTCAGAGGACATTAGCAATATTTGTTTAGGTTTTCTTTTGCTGCTTGAGCAGCAGTTAAAGTCAGTTTTAGAATGTTGTTTAGTAAAGTGGCATATTCTTAGATAACCATAGCATCACCAAAGTCTACAGACCACATACCGAAAAATGAGACACCTTTCCTGTCAACTGCTACATACTAATTTTTAAAGTATCCATTCTTTGTGTGAGCCATAAAAAGCTGAAGTTAAGTCAAGCACTGCCAGATACCAGACACTGAAAAGACAAGGCACTGCTATTAAATACCATACTGAAAAACTTTGGTCAGCGCACATGTCAGGCAGCACTCAGTTTGCACAGGCTGGGGAACAGCTAGTTATACTGCTCTATACTTTATACCTGTGACACTCGGTGTGCTCTGCTTGATTCATTAAGGCTATGAGGATGGTGCTTGAACAAAAAAGTAATCAAAAGAGAAGTTAGTGAGTTCCTATGTTTTGATCCTTTTTCAAATGTGCTGTTTCATAGTATTTCCTAAAATCTGTGAGTTCTGAGTTCTGGACTGAGGAAGGAATATTTTCAGGTCCAATAGCTTAGTACAGCTGCACTTATAGTGTGACTTGCTGAACAGTAACTAACTGAAGGACAAGTTCCTGTAACAAGAAACTAAGCCAAGCTCTAATTTCCCTTTTGACTCAGGAAAACAAATATTTTTTTTTTCATATGATCTTGACTATAGGGCTAACAAATCCTAAAATAAATTACAATAGCTGACACGATATGACTGATTTTTTGTAAAGTATGTTTTCAAAGATATTGTTGGAGGCTGTGATATCAGCTTTATACATGCACATTGCACCACAACTTGTAGATTCGTATTTCCTAAGAAAACATTCTCTGTCCAAATTTCACCTAATGCAGCTATTGTTTTAACTGCCTTCAGCAGGATTTCAAATACACATTACAACTAAATTACTGTGTCTCTAAAAGAGATGGCCGTTATCCTTTTTCACCTGGTAACATAGTTTCCAAAATAGTCGGTAGGGATAAGAACAAAAACTAAGTGAGATTTTTCATTTTTCCCTTGTTGAGAGAAGAAACTGTAATCTCGCTCAGACCCAGAAATTACAGTTGCAGTAACCTTTACCTGCCTGCATTCACCGTTACCTTGTCTCACTGCACGCATTTCAGACGCGGGAAGGCAGAGCGGAATCCCGAGGAAACGCACCGCCTGCCAGCTACGAAGGACGAAAGGCACAAACAAGCGCGGGAGAGAAGGTCGTGCCTACTGCACTGAGGAAGACAGGGTTTTGTTCTGCAAATTTCCCCTTCTTTTCCATCAGGAATAGAGTTTTGTTGAGAAATTTAAAAGGCAGGTTTCAAGTAAACATGTTTACAAGAAGAAAGGAGTTTTGAATAGCCCGTTTCTGAGACGCCTGCTGTTACACCACACACTTTTCCTAGCTCTCGGTACCAAAATCCCAGAGCCAAAGACTGCCTGACTACCCTCGTTGTTTATTCTTTCTCAGACTGCAAGGGCTGGCAGATGTAAAGGCTTTCCAAGCGCTAGCAGAGTGGGTACTAAATGTTAGCCAGCCTTGGCACAGCCTTTATTGGGTCTAGTCAGCAAGGTTTCTAGGGCTGCTCGGTTCTTACTAAGCAGTAACACACCGTCTGTTTTCCTCTTTCTGCTCCTAATTATGACAGTCATTGACCTTCAAGTTCATTCAAGTTCTTTGCAAGCGCCAAAAAAATTAATTAAAACTTCACAGGAATGTGAGAGATATGAGAGTTTCAGGAAAAAAATATGGTAGGAAGACTGAATCTTCTAGTCATTTTAGAGAATATAAATTTTGGAGCAAATGGAAAGCCTTTGGTCTTCACTTCCTTCCTAAGACTCAAAAGGTCCTTTTAACATATAAATTGGATGCCACTGCAATGATCCATGTTTTATTTTTAAAAAGCCTTACATTTATGCAGAGTATATTAGTATTTCTGTGAAAATAATTAATATGTGAATCTCAGTCTTTGTCACTTACACCTGGGTACGGAATTGTCCAGTTGGCCAGAGAAGTTACGATCTCAAGATAAGGGCCCTGCAAGGGTGGGTATGTGTGTGTGATGTCGGAGATGACGAAAAGAGGATCTCAGCAGCAATCACACAACCCTCATCTAGCCTGACTGCTGCTGATAAATGTATGCGACCTCCCAGTATAAATTAATTCCCGTAAAGCATAGGCAGCAGTATGAAAGGTATAAGAAACATTAACAACAAAGCAAATTCACTATTGCCAAGCAAGGAGTAGCATACAGCAAGGCACATATATACTGAATTTCCTTTGAACTTGAATAGCTGGTAGCTTGCAAAGAGGAATCAAGGACTGCTGCCCCAGGAGGTCACTTTTAAGAACTGGCAATGAGGTAATTCGCCTTTTGTACAAAGTTCTGGAGGACAGTAAAGGTATCCCACAGAGTCTAGAGACCCCCTGTGTGGACCATCCTTAACTACAGGGATAAACAGAGATCTGAGGGGGCTTACCAAAAGTTTTGGTTAAAGTTTCAAGTTCATTCTTTGGTTTCAAGCATGAAAGCTAATTCACTGAGAGCTCCAAGAACATCTCCAACAAAATCACAGGAGGACAGAACTGGCAGCAAAGACATATGCATTTTTTTCAAAGCCTTTAAAAAAGTAAAACCTTCTTTATAAATCTTAATGAATCAAGAGGAAAAAGCCCTCTACTTGTCACCTTTAAGCCGGATTCAAACAACTGTAGTTCTCAGGAGTGAAAGGCCTCTACGATTTCTCAGCACACCTATACAGCACGTCGTGTCCCTACACCTTTTGTGTTTTCATTGCTTCCACACAAAACAAACGCTGTCAGATAAGGTGTGCTACTGTTCTGCTCTTCAGATAGGCCTGAATGTACAGCACCCACCACCTGAGGATGGTTCCAGCAGCCTGTGGGCTGACCCCGTGCTCCTGAATGAGGTATTTGCTTCCTTCTCCCTGTGCATCCCTCCCTGTGTTCCTCTAAAGAGAAATTACATTTGGCTGCTATTAGTACTCAGCTATGACAGCACCTACTGAACACAAAGCAGCATTTAATAAATAAAAATATCCAGATTCTGCTTGTCATACTTGCAGGCTTGAGCAAAACTGACCAAGCCTAACACCAGCTCCCCATGCTAGCTGGCAGCACTTGAGAGTTGTATGTGTAGGAACAGAGGAGTTATATAAGATGATCTGCATAAAGGATGTGCTGACTTCAGGTCTCCTTTCTGTTAATGAGATTTTCAGTATTTAAAACAATCTTGTAAGATGCAATAATTGCTGAAACGTACTCCTTTCTGTGTTCTTATCTTCATTGTACCTGCATCTTATGGTCTATATGCATAAAACTTCTAATGATTTATAAAAGGGATAGCAGTAATCCTTAGACGTGGCAGTTTCTTATTTTAACGGCTGTTCCTGGGATTGCTCTAATCACTGTGAACTCTCCTAGTAACACTAATTGTCAGAGGATCCAAATCTAATTTCACAAATTTAAGTTCCTGTAATTCAAAATGTTAGACTCATTTACATTTGATCTAATGTGTAAAGTCCTCACCTCCCCCCAGGCAGCAGGTGGAGGCTCCACAGGAGGGTAGTATTTTGGGACATCCCAAGCCACTGCAGCCATGAACCACTTGAAATCTTTGCATTTAAGGTGCTTGCGAAGTTCCTTCTGGGCAGAGATATCTCCAGTTGAGAGATGCCTGTACTCGGGCCGTCGCTGGTAAATGTATTCTGCAAACTCATCCATCCACGTCTCTGCCACACGCTTCAGGTTCTGTGCAGCAGAAAAAAAAAATGCCATTAATTTTTTCAGGCTTTGACTGAATGCTATTTCTAATACGGGAAATTAAAAAAAAATCTCAATAGTCCACACAGCTTGCAAGCTTAGCTGATTGTGGACTCTGGTGTGTGAATTAAATGCAAACCCTTTTGCAATTGAGTCAGGAGCGTGACAGAATTAGAGTGATGATTTGGTGTAGTTTGAGGCTTTTAGTACACTGATGCATCTGGTAATTGGAGGTTTAATTAATCAGACACAGTAGAGTTCTGGATAATTATTTCAGCTTAGAATATTACTGTGATGTTTCCAGGTTTGTTCTGGAGTTTGTTTTTAATTAGTTGTTAGTGTACTGTTTTCCACATGTTTTGACTCATTTTAATTTAGAGGTTGGAGGTCTGGGTTTGTCTTTGAACCTTTAATATGTATTTTTTTGGGCTCCCCAGATGTCCTTGATCTTTCCCAAGCTGCATCCACCAAGACTGTCTTGGTAGAAGTGTTTTAATTTCTCCTGTAGCTAACCCCAACGACATTGTTCACGTATTCAGCACATGAGAGGAATTCTGACATATCACCATGTATATATGCGGCAAATGCCTGCAACTAATCACACTGTGAAAGGCTTGCAGAGCATGACAAACTAAAGATTATAAACTGAGCAACCAAGCCATAATGTTTCTTCCCAAAGCAGTCAGGTCAGAAAACTTAAGAGTGCTCAGAAGAGGGTGAACTTGCCTCCTGTTTTCTAATGATGAAAACTGACCTTATGAGAATTTTGCTGAAAAAAAAATGACTAAAATCAAAGTCTTGGGGCCTTTTCTAGATGCTTGCATATTTTATCCTCGCTTGTACCCAGTCTCTCTCTTTTCCAGGTTTGCCATATCCAGTTCTGCCTTCTTTACAAGAATAAGGCTCTCAAAATTTAGAGTAAGGACCTTGACTTGTAGCATTCAAAATCACTACTCCTTGTTCCTCAGAAATGATTCAGAGTTACTACCTTGCTCTCTTTCCCCAACCTCTATGGATTTGAAACCATTAATATTTTTACAGATTTATAGTAACAAGAAGAAGATCCACCTTATTATTACCTTTCTGTATATAAATTCAGGAGACCATTAGTTCTAGATACTTTTAGATAATCACAGATTGTGCTGTTGTACTATAGCTTATTGCTTCTAAAATAAAAGACTTATAATTAAATGCTGTCGATGCCGGTGCTGTATGTTTTCAAGTGCAAACTATAGCAAAACACCGGTAAGTATACACTACCACCTTAACAGTGCTGAGCAGACACGACACAGTATCAAGTGTCCTTTCCTGTTAATACTGTAAGACAGGGCCTTCTGTCTGCTGAACATCTTATTTTCCTTCCTGTTCACTGAGCATCTTCACATGGGTTTTTGACTAATGCTGGATGTTGAACAGAAATTTTCTTTCAGCTGCTCACAGTGATACCTATGTCCTTTCCTGCTATTTCAGAACCTACTAATGTGCACGAGCAGTTCAAATTATTCCTTCTGATGTGTTTCATTTTGCATTTGAAAGGTATCTGAATTTCAGCTGCCATCACACTGCTCATTCACCAAACTTTTGCATTTCTGAACCATCTCTAGTCTTGGTTAACTTTGCCTTCTTCCAGTCATTTCCTTGTTCCCTTTGCAGTTTTCTTTAGGAATATCTGAGATACTTCTAGAAGAGACACCCGGTGTTGCTGAGGCTAGCCCGCTACCGTGACAGCAGCACACCATCCGTACCCAAACGTGGGGCTGAGATTAGATGCGCACGTAAGGGCTTTGGCCTGGGAGTGCAGCACAGCCGCGAGTCTGTGCCAACGAAAGCACGGTATGGCTGTACCGTTCCGGCGGGGAGCTGGCCTGAAGCAGAGCAGCTCACTTGACAATTTGTGACTTTCTGTATTCATCCTAAACACATATATAAGACTCTTGTTGATCAGATAAATGCCAGTTCTATCTTATATCCCACATACAATTTATTTTGGTGTAATTTTATGAGAAATAGAATGATCCACTTGCCTGTGTAAGAATTTACTCAAATCATAATTAACTCAATTTACAAAATTATGAAGTAAAAAGACTTTTAAGTAAAAATCTTAGATAGATAAGATCCAAGGGATATATTTTATTGCTGCTTTTAGCCATGCAGTTTAAATAGAAGGCAAACTTCTCTGTATTTTTGTTTGCTTTTAAATTTCCTCCTGCAACTTGATTCACACAAATTTATATTCAGACCCCAGAGTTGAGTAGTGGTTTAGTCTATTCTGCACTTCTCCAGCTGCTCAATAACCTCTTATCCCACCAAGAAAGCAACACCTTCCTGGATGACATTGAAACACTGGGGGATTCTTACTGCTTTGTTTGCAAAACCAAGATCATCAAGTTCTGTAAGATTCTTTTTGTAGAAAGCCAACTACAAAATGTTGGGATTTGCTCTGTAATAAGCTAGAAGACAACATATATCTAATTATTAGCAACATAAGGTAATGTTTTCTCTTAGAACATTCTCTGCATATAAATAAGCCTGATTCTTACTCTGATGTGCTTTCAAGATTAATCTGAAAATTCCTTTCCAGAATTTTATTAATCTATACAAACTAAATGTCTCTGAACTAATAAGGCTTATCTGAATACAAGGACAACAAGATACAGAACAAATGAAGTACATTAGGTGACACTGTAGGATATATTACTAGACAATTTGTCTCTGTGAAGCAAATACATAAAATCTGCAAGAATAAAGCAAGCCCAATTAAAATCGTAACACTTATGTTCCCATTCCAAAATTACTTACACCACACATAGGGCTGACCTTTGATGCAATTTCATGAAAACCTAAATTACTTTACTTCACATGAAATTAGAATTCAAGAATAAAAGAACAGGATAAGACAAACAGATCAGACTAAGGAACAGTTTCTACATGGCAATCTCACTTTTCTGCCGTAAATCCTATAATGCAAAAACGCTCTGACAAGTGAAAATACGATGCAATGAGACTTTGCAGAGAAGGCCAAAATATGATTTAAGCGCATGAAACCAGGAAGTCCAAACTGTGAACACAGGTGTCCTCTTCCTAGTGTATTCCACTCATATATGATGCACACCTCATTTATTAAATGAAAATACAGTCCAAGCCTGTAAATATGATACTGCTTTGCAATCACTTTCACTAATAGTGCTCTTTTCACACTAAGAAATCATACAGTAAAAAGAACCATAGAGTAGAAGTGCAGTAAAAGAGTTTCCTTAGGAAAGAAGAACTCTAAGCAACTCCAGCAGAGACTTACCTCATTAATACCAAGAGTAGACTCTGCTAGAGTTTTCTCCTTAGTTATCTGACTAAAAAAAAAAAACCAAAAAACAAAAACCTTTCTCCTTAGACTATTAGAACTGAGTAAGTAAAACAGGAATCCAACGGAAATACTTCATATTGTTACATCTGGTCATTAACTCAAAATTCTCATTTAGCAATCAAAAGCTCTTTGTTTTCCAGTGAGTCCTCTATCACTGCTTTTCTATGGAAACCCTTTAAAACACTGTATTTACAAAAACAAACACACAAATAAAGCACAGTTCTCCCCTACCATTCCCCAAGTATCAGCCAAAACTCGTGGGGCAAATTGGTTCCAAACCTTGTTCCCCTGTTCTTTCAGAACCATTCTCTCCCCCATATACTAGAAGTCTTCCAAAGCCTTGTCCCATCTCCTAAAGAGCTTATATATGATTAATATATTTTTACATTGCCATCATAAGCTGAGCCTATGTGAGGCAGTCAGTCTTTTCAATGTTAAGCTTTCCTTTTCGAAAGGCAAACTCTTGATTTGTGAGCTCTAGGTCTCCAGCCTGCTTAAAACATGAGGATAAGGAACTCTCCGGTGGGTTGGCGGGAAGCTCTCTGAAGCTGTCAGATACAAGGCAGCACTCAGCTTCCCCTTGTTGCAAGCTAAATGAGGTTGGTTGACCTAAGTTACCATGGTTTTATTATCCTTATTATCACTACACAGGCTGATATATTGCCTTAATAATTACCAAGCTTCCTTTTCGCATAATCATGTTCAGACCAACACTAAAAAACTTCAAACTGCAATTAATCCTCATACTTGAACGGAATGGAGTCAGAGAGTTGTGTTCCGGTAAGCTAATCAGCTGCAACCTTGCACAGTAAAACCACTGCAAACATACATCCCTATTTACAATATGTTTACTTAGCATGTTGCTGGTGCAAAATGACAGGCTTTCCAAGACGAAGGAGCTCCAGGAAGTTGCAGATCCCAGTTCTGTGGCTGCCTATAGTGAAAAGTAGCTTGGCACTGTATGAAGAACCTCTCAGAAATATAACTCTTCTTTACCATCTATGGTAGTGAAATTCTGGTCTGTTATTCACCTTATCGTGAATATATATATATATTCATATATATATATATATATATGAGAGAGCTCATCTTTGCACACCTGAAAGCCTAGTGATTGTATAGCATAAGGGATGTGAATTTCCATTCTTTTACAAGTGTCCTGGATTTGTCCTTCCCCCGGTGTGGGTGAACGCTCTGTGCTGTGGAGGAGGGAGGACTGTCACTTTCGCTGTGCCCCAGCCTCATGCAAGCTTGGATACAGTCTGAGCAAGCCAGTGTATTCAGCCCCCACAAGTGTGATACATAGGAGAATGAATAGTTACAAATTCTAACAGGGTCAAGGACTAAAATATGTGCTAGGAAGTTTGACTCTGCTAGGACTTAGTCACATATGTGTGAATACTGCCGCAGAAACTCACAGATCAAAGCACTTGGAGAGTCTAGCAGATCAGGCAGCATTTTGTGAATGCCTTACAGCGTCATTTAAGCACTCCAGTCTCCTAGTGAAGATAATCAACAAAGAATTTAGAACAACCAAAATAAGCAATGGATTTCAATCTTTTGGATTTCTGTTACTCTTTGTCGAATCTTTTAAAGATTCCACTAAGTGCCATTTTCTCAAATGGCATTGAAAATACTTATTAAAATATGACTCGGTTTTGGGGGGTATTTGAGGTAGATCATGCTGGCTCAGATTATTTTACTTCAGTCTGAGCCTCATCTAAATGCATATGAAAAGTAAAAATGAAGTAAGTATCTTTGACTGTAGCTGAAGGGCTGCTGTGGCTTGGCTCAGCTGTCAAACCAATCCTCACTTAAGGTTACAGGTGTCCACATTCATAAAGCTGGATTTTTATTAGAAAAAGAAAAACTAGAAAAAAAATAACTAGAAGTGACTAAATAAAGAACAATTCAATATTAATGACTTGAGCAAACTCATATACATGAACTGACACACAATGCGAGGAAGTCATAGTGACTTTAGATGGACATCCAAGATGTTTCTCAGGATGTAACCATGACAAACCAATGATAATCGGTTCTCTATTTGCCATATTCAATGAAAATTGGTGGATGAGGAAGAATAAACCTCAAAAATGTTTCAGCGTATGCATATTTCTATATGTTGTGACAGCTGTCACCAAGAAGCTGTGAGATGCATGCAGAAGTGGTGGCAACCCCAATAAGACTGACTCATCAGTTGTATCAGTTGCCCCATGTATGTATTCTCAATTTAATTAACCTTTGTGACACTCTCACAACTTTAATATCATCTCTGAAAATCCTTTTGGACAAGGTTGCTTTAAGTTTGTAGGAACTCACACAGTTAGGGCTGTGACTTTGTTTTGTTCTTTCATTCAGCAATGCTCCTAGCAAGCCAGGAAATTAAACTGCCACGAATATCTTCCCTAGAATTAACTGGACTTCAATAAAAGAGTTAAAATCAACCTGACTTTTTCTTGACTGAAGAGAAAGAGAGATAAATGAGGACTTCTCTATTTAACATTTCTTCATGGAGCATTTTGTCCCTTTCACTTTCTTCAGTGAGTAGGGAAGATTCATCTTTTTGATAAAGTAACTGCATCTCTTTTTTAAGTATGTTTTCAAGAGACATTATTCCAACAAGCCCTGAGAAGGCGGCCATGGGCATGGAAAAATAGACTAAGATAGGGACATGCAAAAGGACAGATTCATAAACAGTCCCTCTAAGCAAAGTTTAACTAGATTGGATTCTAACAGGTAGAGAGTAGTTCCATGTTGTAGAAACGTCCTGGTGCACTGGCTAGGAATGATAGCATTTATATGAACAAAACTTAGCTGTATAGTACTCCACATTGGAAATTTGCGTCATTCCACCCTTTCCATCACTTCCAAACGTTATTCCAGACACAACAGTTAAATTACCATAAAAATGTAGTGTCTATTTTCAGTTTCTCCAAGTATTACAAAGTAGATTTTTTTTCACCCAGTGGCACTATAGCAATACAACAGTCTTATTACGTGTTCCACTGCACGTGCATAAAGTTTTTCTCTTTTGTATCTATCTCACTCTTTGCATCAGGAAAACCCTGACAGTACACAGATTTTGTCAACATTAAGCTACTAGAAGAACATTTGGATCCTGCAACAAGTTCCTGTTGTCAGACATTCAATCTGAACATTTTCCAGGAATCTGAATGTCAGCCAGCAGACCACACACCAAACTGGTGTAATTTTATGTCTCACAATGGTCTTTTCTTTTTCATTGGCCAAGATAACTAAAATTGCATTCAATCAATCGCATCAATTAATTACAAGACACCGAATATCAGCATGTCTAAGTTAGGCTTTGCAGGTCTTTGCAAAGATATTTCAGTTCTGAAATATGAGAGGGTCTGACTGAGCACAGAGCTGTTACTACCACAAAATGGGTGCCCTGTTTCCTTCTGGAAGTTGCTATATTTCATTTGGCTGGAATGAAGAATATGCAGCCCTGTGCAAAAAGTATTTAAGAAGTGCACTGGGATTCATTGAGCCAAGACAACAACATTTGATGCTCCCCTGGAAAGCAGGTAGCGTAAGGTCACGGTAAATCACCCCAGAGGGGGGCAGCAAGGCGTGCCTGGAGGAACCCATCCTGCGAGTATGGATTACTATGACAGAGGCAGCGACACACACGAAACTACACGGCGCTAACAGGGAAAAAGACAGCACCCTACCTTTCACACAAACATCCTTCCTTAGGCATCAGAACACATTTCTCATTTCCTTACATACCCTTCTGGACATCAGCTACAGACATGCAGGTCTCAATATTTAAACTGTTGACACCAGGTAAGTCTAAATGGAGGTTTTCATCCTTTTCCCTTCCGGCCCATTTTCCTTATATCTTTATGATTAGGCAGTGCTACTGCTTGCCACTATTTCTCCCATCTTGTCTTGGTTCTTTTTCACTTAAACTAGGATTAAACGTTCTCAGATTTCATTCCATTTTTTATTATTATTATTTGTGAGAAAAAGCAACCAAATAAAAGAGATGTCTGCAGACATAAAGAAATGCTTGTCACAGCATGCTAACTAGGTGTGGAGGCTGGTGCTGTATATAAATAGCTCTCGTGAAAGTCAGCACTGAACAGCTGGCAGAGAAGAAAGAGTCTATTTGTCTGCAGCCTGTGATCTGCAAATACCTTCAACTGAAATTCCACAGACGGTACCTAAAACAG
>VZSV01000028.1:5883056-5910382 GCA_013398735.1 Nothocercus julius | reverse complement strand
TGCGCAGCACGGGTGCAGTACGGCCACACACCTGCCCTGCCAACTAAAAGCACTCCGTCTCACAGCTGGGTTTGTTTACGGCACTGCCAGCTGTTGCTTAAGGCTTGTATTCACTTGCATGCATCCACTATTATTCACACTTTTTGCAGTAAAAAGCAGATAATGCACTTTACCGTATGTCCAGTCAATCCAGGTAGGAAAGCATTTATTTACTATCTACTACCCAGCATAAAGCACTGTGACAGTAACAACATATTGGCAAATTTGTTGACTAGTGTGATGATCACTTTATACACGCACATGCTGGGGCACATTTAGACCACAGCTCACCGAAGCAGTTAAGCCTGGAAGAGGGATCTCATTCCAAATCCATTTATTAAGCTCCTTAACTTGGGTTCCTGTGCCAGTCTGTTGAATGAAGCCTGGGAAGTAGTTACCACATCACTTTGATGCTCTGGTTATCCAGAAACATTAAATGATCTGTCTTCTTTGCATTTCTTTCAGATAGTAATAGTTCAGATAGTAATAGGACAGGCAGTTGCCTGTCCTACTGCATTTATTACCTTAAAAGCAAAACATTTATCCAGATGGAAGAAAACATTAAATTAGCATTTTTTAAAGTTACTTTGTTTTCTTGTATTCAAGGATTAGTAGACATTACTTTCAACTTTTTTTGTAAGCACTCTGTTTGAAATCTTAATTTAATGAGCTTAAAGATGAATTCATAAATCTGCTAAATTACAGAAACATAGAATGTAAATTTAAAATCATATTGTATAACTACCATCATTATAATACATTAGAATTGTGCTGTTGCAAGAAGGTAATTCTTGCTTGATTCATAAATTTGCTTATTCCAAGCTCATGTTTCACTTGCTTATTTTGACTGCTGAACCCCAACTGAACTTGTGCTTTTATGCATTTGTGTAGCCTTTTGTACTAAAAAGGTGACTGCAAAATTACCTGCACTGCCCCTTTAGCAGCACACCTCCTCTCTCAGGTGGTGTTGTGGTCACTAGAAAACAAGAGCCTGATGATCTTATTTCACCTAACTGATTCTCCTTGTTTCTGTAACTTGGATGGAAATTGCAAATAGAAATGTCCAAGTGCTGTTTTTAAGAAAACCCAAACACTATTTGCAGCTGCAGGGAAAAAAAAAAAAATAAGAAAAGCAGTCTCAGTACTGAAGGAAGCTCTGTCAAAAATGCAAATGTGATCAGAGCACCCCAGGGTGCAGCTACAGTAATTTTTTTTTATAGATTGCTTTTGAAGCCACAGAAAAGGGCTGTGCAAATGGTTCAGGTGGGAATCTGAACCCACCTTTATCAGCTGAATTCCTGAACCCGAACTCTTGCAAGTTCCAGTTCAGCGACACAGTGCAATGAGGCAGTGTCATCACGGTGTGCCTGCTGGGTCAGGGGATCACTGTGCTCTGCGATCCCAAGTCCTGGCGTGCAGGGAGGAATTCAAGGTAAGATTAGGATTCACCATGCCGCTGGGTTAGCGTCCAAACGTGAACGTCACTGGGTTTGCCCTTCCCTGTCTTCAGAAAGGGCTAACACTCTAATGCTCTGGAGTAAATACTAAAAGTCTGTGCAAAACACCTGTAAATGAAAGAAATTTCTGTAGACATATATTGAAATTTTGACTTTCTCTCTGCATATCCTACAGAACAGTGAGCTTTTAGTGGTAGACTTCCTATAGTGTTTACAGAATTATGAGTAGAAAAAAAAAAAATCCACCCGAATAGGGAGCTAAGTAAATAATAAACTGGGATATATCCGCAAGAAATTGCAAGTCAAATTTTAAATTCTATCTTATTAGCTAATTAAGACAAACTGGCATAGCTAAAATTTTAAAATATGAAGCAACCCTCAAAAATACCACAGCTGCTAAAATAATCCAGTAAAACAATTCAGAACTTCTTAATGGGGCAGCCTCTAACACAGGATTTTAAGATTTGGGGACTCACTCTTTATATGTATATGTTTTATCAAAAACAGGCCAAAAAAGTTATTAGTAGCTGCAGTTTTGTGCAGAGGTTGACAAGCTGGATTGAATGATAATTATGTGGCACTCCCACATTACAACGTAGAATGACTGTTGACATCTGCATTATTCTTGCATTATTTGCAATTACCTGTACATTGGGCATCGACTGCACTTGGCAAGCAGTGGCATCCTGAGACATCTCGAGAATTTTTTTTCTGCTATGTCTCCTTTTGTTTCTCATGGTCTGCTTTATAAGTCTGCTATGGATTTTTCCAGTTCACTTTACTTTTGTTCTGTACCGCTGAACAGTTTTACTGGCAAAGCACTTTATACATGGATGTTTTTCGGTTTATGGGATAACTGTCAGCAAAAAATATGTCTGGGCCTTGCAGGTTGTGAGTGGCAGATGGGAAGATAAGAAACACGATAATGATGACACAGAAAATCAATGGCACGATCCATGTTAACGTGTGCAGTGCAGCAGCAGTTCTTCAGTGACAGGGGAGGCTGAGCAGGCTCTAAGTCTTTTGCTTTCTAAGGTGTATATGATCCTCAGGCCTCACACTGGTCACAGCTCAAAGTTGTCTCGATCGGGCAAGCATTAAGCAGCTAGCTGAAACTGCGTTGCTCCTTGCCAAGATAAGACACAGAGAAGTGAAAACCCACGGGGATAGAGTAATACGATCACTTTAAGTGATATTTGTTATGGCCATGAATTGCCTAAAGTTTATCAGTGGCGCAAAGAGCTTGAAGGAGACCCATGCCATGATCTCAGTTGGACTAAGCCTGAAATTGTCTAAAAGCTCCATCTTCTTCCCAACTCCAGTCTCCACATCCCTCGTGCTAATGTTTTGAGGGACAGGATGAGGAAATCTGTGACCAAGGGAAATTTGCCCTTGACTAATAAAGGGGCTACTGTAATAATTTTTACAGCCACTGCTGGGCTTGCTGGAGCCATCCTTTGCTCACTGTAGGATGCAGATAGCCCAAATATAACTGAAAAATCCATACTGCCACAGAACTATTTCGGCTAACAGGTCCATTTGGACAGTTTATTCAGAACCAGAATTGGTTTCTGTCTGAGGAATTGTCTATTCATTGAAATCCTTACTTTTTCTTTAATGGCTTGGATCAGAGAAAGCGAATGCTTTTAGGCTTAAGGTTACAGATAGACTTTTCTGGTTAAACGACCATGATCTCTTCCTTGGCTCATAGTATTTTAATGACAGCCACAAACGCTAAAACAGACAGAAGATCTAAACTGGTGTTTGTGGCACCCTTGAAGCAGCACATCTCAAGAAAAACATTTTGTTTTAGAGTAACTTACAAGAAAAAAGTTTAAACTCTCCTTCAAACAATATTAAACCTTTACCAGAAATTTCCCTAGGCATCAGCTACACTTTTGACCTCAGCAACACAGAAAAATAAATCCATTACTAGAACAAGAAAGATAAGACCTGCCCTATCAGCAGACTAGCTCTTTTCCCATAAGGCACAGGACAATTGGTCTGTGCACGGACAGAGATCTCATTCTTACCACAGGGAAAATTTTTAACTTCACACGTCATTTTTTGAAAGCAAGCTAAAATACATAAAGTATATGGATGTTGGGTGAAGGTTCTCACAGTACTTCCATGAAGGCTAGTTCAGCATTGAGCTGTGCATGATGCTGTAACAGCCCAAAAAGAAATGTTTGCATTTGCTCCTACTGGTAATTCACAAGACAGTGTATTGTCTAATAAGATACTTTGTTCTGCAATGGGGAAAAGCAAAGGCTGGGGTTTGGATTTGTTATTTCAAGCTACATACACTTCTTGCTGGGAGAATTCCATGAAAGAAGCAAGTTATTTCAACAAAGGCTGGAACCTGGATGGAAAATTTTAAGAGATTACATATATAACTATATACTAGGTGAAGATTTTAATTTCACAATTTAGTCAGAACACTTCCTGCCACCAGCATTTGCAACAACACTAATCCTGTGTCATACGTCCCACCATCTGCACAGGTGTTCTTTTAAAGCAAAACCTTTTCTCTTTCTCAGCACAGACACCACTTTCCTCTTTCTTGTGCTGTAGAATTATTACCGCAAGCCTTGGCCCACACTGACGAAGCCAAGAATAACTACCCCTTAAAGCAAGAAATTTATTCTTTTATTCATACCACATTTTTGTTATTAAGAAAAAATATGATTCATAAAAGATTACCCTATGGCAACATGCAGACCTTAATATTAATGTCATTTTATTTTAAAAAAAAATCTCTAAAACAGAAAAGATTAAAGTCAAGAACGAATAAATACCAGTATCTGCCTGGAAGCTAAATCTGTGCCCTTTGTTTCCTATCTTTTGCCATCCCATGAATATCTCCAGAAATTAGAGAACATTTTCTTTTGAGCAAAAGAAAAAAACCTCATGGATACGAATGTGTTCAGTAGTCTCTGAGAAATGACTGGAGGTCTCATAACTTCTCAGTCACACAGCACCAAGTTGGCTGTATTCCCTAGGTTTTATACAATAATTAGACAGTCACTCAAATCACTGTTACTCAGTTCTGTTGCCTCAAAAAAAAATTCATTTTGCAAGAATCTGCCTCTTGCTGACTGATCAGAAAATGAACATTCAGATTTGTGTTGCTTGTAAAAACTATGACTGACAATACTTTGCAATTCAAGAAGCCTAAGGTTATTCCTATGTTCTTTTGAATCAGTACAAAATACGAGTCCGTGCTGAAATCTCTAACCCTGTATTTTTATGCTGTCATTTTAGTCTTGGAAATATTATCTCTGGAAGGCAGCCTAACTGCAGCAATTGCACATCCTCCTCCAGAAAAATGAAGAAACATTCATTTTACTTGTTAATGTTTTTACCCTTGGATGCAGGAACTGGTTCACAGGGAGTTAAGAGACTGATGATGAATGAAAATGTAAAGTAGCGAGACCCAATTACTCACTCGTGCTAAGCTGGTCCCAGAGGGAACCTTGTAAGGGACGTACTTCCTGTAGATATGCCCAACTCTAGAACATGGCACATCAAACATGCCACCTCCGCACATCCACACCTGTGAAGGAAACAGAAAACAAAGGAAAGAATGATTCCTGGAAATAGATGAGGCAAATATATATATATAAATAATGGGATATGTGAAAACCACACAATTCTGTACTTACTCCTCATAGTGGTGATTTTCTGTACAAGCTCAATAGCTGGGATTAGATAATGCAACGGATTATTCTTTGCTACCTGGGAAACTCACTTTGCAAAAGCAGCAGACATTCAAACCCAAGAAATAAAACCTATTTAATAGGTTAACCAACAGTCCCCCTGAATCACAACCAAGATTTCTTTGTGTCAAAGACAAAAAACAATGTTTAAAACATATGGAAGGATTGTTCAAAACATATAGAAGCAAATCAGAAATAAAAACAGAGATATTTTAAAACACTTGGCTTATAAATTGTACTGAATAGTGAATATGGAGCTCAAGCATTAAGATGTTAATTTTTCTAAAGCAAAAAGGAACAAAATAAATCAATTCCCTGCTGATCAAATTCACACAGATAGAAAAAGAAGGGCATGCCACGAGGTTTTATCATTAATGCCTTTAACAGTTAAACGAATGGAATCAGCTGGATATATTTCTTCGATGCTTAAGGTCTCAACAACCAAAATTTTACCCAAAATTTAGGAGAGCTGCAAGGACTTCACAGCTTTAAAAAAAAAAAAAAAAAAAAAGATCAAGCTGAACGATGGGTAGCAGGTAAGGAGTTCTTCACCGCTCTTAAGTGTGACTACTCTCAGCAAGCACACGTGAAGGCCAGGTCGCACGCCGTGCCACAGGAGCTACAGAGACGGGGCGGTAACCCCTCCGGGCAGGTGCTTTGGCGAGGGAAAGCCGCCAGGTCTAGCCTGGTGGTGAGAACACGTATCTCATCACCCTCGCAAACCACCAGGATCATGTACTGTGATACTGAAGTAGCACGGCGTATCCTTCAGAAAATAACATAAAGATATATAAATATTGATGATAAATACAAATTGATATATGTATGTATATGCAATATGATAAATATTTATTGCATCAGAGGTAAGAGAGGCATATAATGAAACATCTCCATTAATTTGAAAGAGAACTTGGGTGTACCCATTACTTATACAAAGGGATTTTCTCTGTATTTGGTGCATTCAGTATATATGAGTGATGGCAAAATACATTTGGGACTGAGGCTGAAGCGGAATAGTATACAAGCAATTGAAAATTTTACCAGTGAGTTCCAGAAAGGAATTCACCCCTGATTAGCTGGTTAGCTCAATATCAACCAATAAAAGCAAGAGAAACCAGATCCTCAACAAAAGGTTCATCACAGATACTTAAGATTCTCCAGGAAGCCTCTGGAGAACAGACAACGTCCATCCCTGCGCTCCCTTACCAGACATTTCTCATGCTAACATGTCAGATATGGGGACAAATTTGGCGTTGCAGCAGCACAGGACACGCAAGGTACCTGTCCAGGGCATCACTCAGCCAAATGGCAGCTTATATGCTGACAGAATCAAGAGTATCATAATACTTTCAATGCTGTGTGAATATCCTACTTGGAATTTTAGCGAACACAGTCCTGCTCAGGGAACAAATTTACCAGTAGGTTCCAAATGGAGGCCCGAGGGAAAGCCCTGCCTCCTTGCCAAAAAAAGCTCATGACAGCCTAGGGCAGACTTGCTCTATCAGGTAGACATGATTTTTCTTTCCCAAAATATTTTGTAGTATGTACTTCTTAAAGAAAACCTGTAATTCTCAACTGTTTAATCTCATATCAACTAATTCACTGGAAAAACATGTTCATAAACATATTAAGAATTACGAAAATGATAACATTAAAATAAGGTAAACAATGGCACCATTAAAAACATCTATTTCCCCTTTCTGACAATATACTCTGTGTTGCATCATTTTATACCTCTTTCTATTTGAAATCTCTTATGTCTTGCTGTCTGCAAATAGCCTAGTGTGCTGATGAAACTGCAGATATATATTTAGTGTTCATCGCTGTGTTTTAAATGAAGGTGTTATTTTGGAGACTAGAGGAGATACTGAAGCGGTTACACAAGGTTTCTCAGCCCTTGAAGGGCAGACAGCAGAGCAGGTGGACTCAGAGGAAGGTCAGCCACAGAACACATTTAAACCACAAGAAAGGAGAAATATATATAGGCCAGTGTTACTTGGACTCCGGCAACGAGTGCTAAAGAAGACATATATTGCATTTCCTCTAATGCAGTAGGATGTGAATAAAAAAAAGTAAAAAGGGAAAAAGCATGAGGAAAAAAAAACAAAACCTGTCAGACACACTGAGGCAATAACATGGGGGAGGAAATAACACTTTGTTTTGGGCTTTTATTTGATAGATATAAAACTTGAAAATGCTGTGCTGCACCTGAGATACACAGTACAAGGTAATTGAAATGAGTCCTGGGCTGCCTTGAAGGACATTTAGCAGCTGTTCCTGTTTATCTTTCAGCTTCAGAATGATTTTCAAGGCGTTTTTATATTTTCCTGGGAAAATCAATTCTGGCAACCTTGTCTTTAAAATGTGCTTTTTTATGTCACCTGCACTAAATGCAAGAAATCAGAAAATGACTTCCCTGTTAAATATTACAGAACTCCAGCATACCACAAAAGGAGTTCGGGTGGTGTGGGACACCTGGTGACACGATATCACAGCGCTGATGCCTCTGTTTATCTAGCAAGCAAGCAATGAAACTCGAGATTGCTGATGTCTCCTTACAAAAGCAAGGAACCCACAGCGCAGCCCGGGCATAAAACCAACCAAGCAACCAGCCCAAAACACAGCAACAAAAACAAAGCAACAAACCTTCCGTCTGCAGATATCCGAGGAGAGTCATTTCTGTGCTGACTCCGCACTGTCTCACAGTTTACTCACAGAGCTCCTTCCAACAGACTGCTGCAGACACGATTTACAGGGGTGGTTGAAAGCAAATGGCAAGCACTAAGGCAAACTTTAAAAGAGATTAAGCTGGTTTTGTTCTTGACTGGAGCTTGGATGCCACAGATGCATTTTCTGGCTCTGCTGTAGAGCTCTTGTGAGATTTTTTGGCAAAAATGAGCCTCTTTGCACTTCATTTTGTTCAAATGCTACTTTTTTTTTTTTTTTTTTTTTTTTTAAATCTGCATTACCTAGTTAGTTTGTGAGTAATCCAGCCCTGGCACTGTCTCTAAAATGTAAATACAGCGAACACTAGAGTGACACTGCAATCCATATGCTACTTCATAATTACTGCAATAAGAGACTCGATTTCTGCAATTTCTGAGCAGAAGGATGTGCTGCCACGGAGCAGGAATATAAACATATAGCAAACTACATAAAAGACTGAGGAGGGACAGATAGGATCAAGTTTCAAAACTAATTGAAAAATATACTGCTACTGAGGGTCAGGAACAAGACAGACAACAGCAAGAGACACTAAAATGGATGGAAAAAGACAAGCAGTAAACTGGTGGTAGAGGAATAGGAAGCATGTCAGGCAAAGTCATCAGCATGGGGCACTGAGCACTTTGCAAAAAGTGAAGGCTGTCGACAGGAGAGGTGTATTACTGTCATGGGGCTGAAAAATCTGTAGAAAATACAAATATATTAGGGGATTTTTCAGTTGTACTTCCTGAAATATAAGCCACAGGGCCAGATTTGGCAGTTGTTGAAAAATAATATTTCACTGTGATTTTTCCTACATAGAAACAATGTTCAGCCAAACAGAAAAAAAAAAACCCCTAAAAATAGAAGCAATTACTGCCAAATCTGTAGTGAGTGGGGTTACAAACAGTAAAACATTTACCGGTGGATTTCAGGAGAGCAATATTATAGCAGCACTGTGTAAACCGAAAACTGGTATCTGTGGATTTTACAGCAACACTGACTGGCACCTGTAAAATACCGAGGAAGGTGGTCACATTCCCTGCTTCTCAGGGAATCTATACTTCGGTATAGATTAGAACTGCCCTAACAACTCCTAACTGGGTTCACCTCCTCTCTCTCTGCCACCAAGATTGCCAGCAGTGCTGGGAATGAATAATGACTGTGGGGCTAAAGAAAGGGACCCAGGCGTGTGAACTGGAAGACAGGGATGCGGAAAACCTGGAAGACGCGTCAACATGCGTAAGGATAAAGTAGGTCTAAATAGAGGAGACTAATGTCAAGGAGGTGAGGATGCCACCTCTAGCATTTTTGCCAAGATATGATTTAAGATTTTTAATGTTAAGACATTCCTGCAGAATATAGACTCTTGAGCACACATTGAAAATCCATTTGTTATCCCTCACCTCTCTGTCTTTTGGAGCTTACCATGTTAACAGCGTTTTTCTAATACAAGTTTTTAGGACTTCCTAAACAGTGGCTTCCTCAGTAAATGAGGAGAGAAGCTGTTCAAGTCACTAGTTGCAGTTTGCCAGCTTTCACAAGTTCAATGCATGCTCAACAGTATCAGTAGGATATCATGCATCTTTTTAATTAAAAAATTGATGCTGAGGTTTACGTTGCCAGACAAATAAAATACTGTATATTATTTCTTACGTAAAAAATGAATCTAAGAAACTATTTTATGAAGAGTACATATTTGAGACACAGGCTGTGTGGCTGCTTCACCCTCCAACGAAGGTGCATGCGAGTGCTCTGATTTGGAAACAGTATTTAATCAACACAGCAGCCACCTCTGTGCTTGCTGAAATCCTTTGCAGCAATGTTACCAAGCATGAAATGAACAATAAAATAAATAAATAAAGTTGGGTTTTGTAGCTGAGGAAATAAAGGTCAAGCAAACTTTTACAAAATGGCTTTTAAGTTTGAGGAGTACTTTCATGAATAACAAGGTCATTCTGAATCTTCTTTTTCCTGCCTTGCAATGACACAATTCCAAAAGTCACAGAAATACTATAAAATCTACGGCATTTTGGAGAAACTTAGTGAATTAGGCTGCAGTGAATTTAGTTTCACTGCAGATTCACTCCCTGAGGTATCTGTTTTTTTTCCTAGAACTGCCCTCCACCTCCCTTCAAACACATTATTTTTTCTCATGCCACCTGTCAATGCAACCTCCATCATGGAAAAAGATGTTTGCTTAGGACAGCGCTCTATGTTCAGGCCTAGCGTCTGTCACTCCTAGCTCAAAGCCAGAGAGAAACAGAGATCGGCGCTTTCCTTCTAGGCTTCCTCACTCCAGCAGCTTTTCTACATCTGCTTCAAACTCTTCCTGTCAGCAAACTGTTGCCCAACTCCCCAGGCAACTGCTTGACTTGCAGTTCAATAAATTCTCATTCAATAAATTTAAACACATCCTTCCTTTCTTCTTTCCTTCACTAATCTTTCTTTTTTAATCAGCCCTTGCACTCTGTCATATTATCTTGAATTCACAGAGGAGCGTTGCTTTGGTATTGTTAGTGAGACCCTTGAGCAGTGACTCTGTCTCAGCACCAAGCCGCTTGTGTCAATCCCTGGGGGTAGGCAGGGTGTAGTAGAAGGTGGAAGTAGAATTGAGTGGAGTTGACATCAAGTTCATGATGAAGAAACTGCTATCAGAGGACTCCTGACAGACTATTTTATCAAGTCCTGACCAGCACAGTTTAGCCATCACACTTCTTTTAAAGATCCAATTTCTCTCATTCTCTAAGCCCACACTCCATGTGTGGCACTCCACCCGCTTTGCAGCAAATCCTGTGTTGTGGTGATGACTGTGGATATCCCTCATACAAGACTGCAGAGAATTTGAGTTGAGAAGATGGTCTTTCTTAATAACATCTTCACTGGCAAGTGATCCTTTTCCGCTGGTGTGTAAGCATTTCGGTGGAGCAAAGTCTCATTCCAACAACAAGGAAATGATTCTCCAAATCAAATTAGTCCAGAGAGTATCAAACACGACCTATACTGTTTCTTTAGCACAATTTCATGTTTGCCACTAGTGAATTTAGATATATATCCAAGATATTTCACATATACGTACGTCAAAGTTCTTCTTTAACATACCTACAGGGTTATCTTTGCGCTCAAACTTTAGGGTCAGGCAAACAGCAACAATAACTAAAGACACAGGTCACAGCTTGTCCATTCTAGAGAAACCCGGGCCTACTGTTACCACGTTAAGCAGAGGGACCACTACAGCGACCAGGAGCTCACTGATCCATTAAGTGGAGTTTAGAATTCGTCACAGACTGAAGAGGAGCAAGAAGGACGAGTGAGCGCTCCTCAGGGCCAGGCGCAGAGCGCTGCGGCGAGTTCAGGACGAGCCAGACACTACCTCATTTGAGTGAGTACGTGCCAGCACTCCCTCATAACTACATCACTGCATGTGAATTAAGCCCAAGAGCCACGAGCCTGACGCTGGGAAGGTCATGTCTTCTGCATGGTCTGCACTTACAGTAGCTAGATCATTTACTTATTTACATTTATATAGCTACTTTCATACAAATGGATCCCAAAGTGAAAAACAAAATGATATATGAAGAACATAGAAGGAATATTGTATCTATTCCTGAATTTTAAAGATCGGTCTAAAACAGTCGTCTGAATACAAACTTCTCACATATGGGACAAAGCAGCTTCCTTGTGCAACTTCTTAATGAAAACCAGTACTGCTTTTACAAAATACTTAAGACTTAATAGAGTCAAAGAAGAAATGAGTGAGAATGGCTAAGTAGCTGCTGGTTAGAAATGTTCCCGATGCAAGATATTCCAAATAATATACAATTATTTGCCAAACAAAATAACGTTAAGAAGAGGCATGGCATAATCATAGGGCACCAATCCTCTGACATTCCCATAGGCTGTAGATGGAAAGGAAAAGTAAGGTGCAGTTTCAGACTTACTCAGGCAACAAAGCAAACTGAACCTCGATCTCACACAGGTTGGTCATCTACATTTTTCATAGACTCAGAAAATAATAAATTAGTCTGTTTGGTTCATTTGACCTCATTTAACAGAAATTTTAAGATGACTGAAATGTTATCACTTGATGCAGAACCTGCTGAACTAGAAACCTTTCCTGAGAAATTAGTGGTTATGACATAATAAAATATCCTGTCTGCTACTCCCTCTCCCTATGATTTTTTCTCCCCACCATTTGTCGTTCCAAAGAAAACAGCAGCCTTCTTTATAAAAGTTAGAGCTTTTGAAGTTCTTCCAATAGAAAAGTTGTTATTCCTATTGGGAAAACGATAAAACATCTTTTTTAAAGACTTTTTCCTTCTTTTAATACGAATAAGAAAAGACAGGGACTCCAAGGGCAATATATACTAATGAGATGAATCAGGTATATGACTGAAAAGAGACCCAGGGTGGCAGAGCCGCCTCCACAAAAATCTCTCACTTAAGCAAAGCAGGCTGGGGCAATCGCACATCTCAGCCCCCAGCGCTGTTACCATGGTTCCCGTGCAAAGAGGACTGAACCGCATTCCCGTTATATCCTGATGATGACAAATAAAGGAATATGAGAACCAGGATAATAACATTTTAGGTGACCTCTCAGGGACAGTTGTGACAGTTACAAGTGACAGAAACAAACTAAATATATAGAATGTAAATCAATATATTCTAAACTTGCTGTCTATTGGGTTTCCCCTGCCTTCCAACTTTATTTTGCTGTGATATAGAAATGATTTGAAGAAATACGAGAGTAGCACAGTTAACACAAACCACTTTGCTGTTCTTGATAACTCTCATAAAACCAGCCTGACAGTCCAGCGTAGGGTCAGGCTGTACCTTTCATTCTACAGTATGGCTTCCTCTCCCTTGTTTTAATCAGAGCTGAAACTCGGATGCAGCTAGATGTATAATATTATTCACGGCTGACATACTGGATTTATTTACTGAGGTTGACACTGGAGGAGTTTAGAAGTAGGTTGGAAAGATCCTGAAGCTAAATGTGAATTCTAATTTCTGATCCAAGTTTTATCAAACTACGTTTGACTCCGTGCATCTATTACCTGAAATTCTAAAACTAATTGAAAATTTTTGCATGTAGAGACCATCAGGCAAAGTTCTCAGCTCTTTGGATATACTAAAACATAATAAACTAAATTTTCAAAATTAGGCATCTAAGTTCTTGTCAAAACAATACAAATGCCTATTATTCATGTGGAAAGCAACCAAATCGTCAACGCAGCACGCAAGACCCAATCACTGCTTTGGATACACATGCAACCACATAAAGAAAAAATATATATGCACACTATAAATATCACAGCTGGCTGTAAATAATCCAGGCACTTAAAAAACATTGCAATCTTTAGCCATTGCAATTATCCCAATGCAATTAAGAAATTATCTAATTTTTTAAATCTGGCCTGTAGATCTGGTCAATAATCTGTCAAATGCAGTGTAAATATAACAATAAATAAATGCAAAGAGAATACAAGGTAAGTGGAACAAGAGGACAGACGTGAAGCGCAGAACAAGGCAAAACTCCCCTCTCCTGATGGCAGCAAGCTACCAGGTTGTCAGGAACAGTGACGCGGTGTGATTTTTCTATGGCCTTTGGAGCATATGTTAATAGCACAGCCCTCAGAAATCGACAGAAATTTGCTTAAGCAGCAAAGTAGCATTACACTGAATTAGCTTTAGTTAAAAGACAAAATACGTTGAAAGAAAAGTATGAACAAAAGTATTATGATCACAAAACATTTCAGAAATGAAG
Source organism: Nothocercus julius (assembly GCA_013398735.1). Taxonomy (NCBI): domain Eukaryota; kingdom Metazoa; phylum Chordata; class Aves; order Tinamiformes; family Tinamidae; genus Nothocercus; species Nothocercus julius. The sequence continues at coordinate 5,896,697 of VZSV01000028.1, read as the reverse complement.
ATGCAGAGGAATAAAACAGTTTCTTTTACCAAACAAGTAAGAAATTATTGTATAAAGTGACTCAATGACTTACCTTAAAGGAGATTTCATACTGCTCTCCTCCCCATATTTCCAAGCCTGGATCGTAGCCGCCCAGCTCCCAGAACCATTTTCGGTTAACGGCAAAGAGGCCTCCAGCCATAACAGGAGACCTGAGGATGACAAAAAGCAGACTACGAATGGCAGGCACCATCACGCCAGGCGTCGAAAAGGGGAAAGATCGACAAGGGCCAGGGCTGGCAGTAACGAGGACGCTCGCCTGTGCGCGCCTCGCTGGCCGGCTCCCACGGCCCTAGCGCTATGGAAGGAGCACCCAAGTACGTTGCAGACAAGCAGCGTCTCCCCTATTCACCCCAAATGGGCTCCAGCTGAAGAACAGGCGGCGAGAGGCATGGTAGACGCTCGCACGCATAGGTGGTACTTCTCCAAACAAATTCTGTTCGTTACTAAACGAACCCATGTAACACTGAAAGAAAATGACTCTGGAAACATGCAAAAAATACTTAATGCCATCCTTGTATTCCACATAAATTAACCCACTTTTGAAAATGAATTGTGAAAGTGAGCAGAACTTGTCCGTCCATTTCAGCGCGACGGGTGGTGGTTAGAGGAGGGCAGAGAGGCGGCAGTGGGTGCTGCAGAGCAGTGCTAGCTGGTGAGAGTTAAATATCTGCCCCCCTGCAGTGGCATTTCAAACTACGAAACTCTGTTTTTAACAGACTAATTCTATTTTCCTCTAGAGATTACATTTTTTGAAAACACATAGTGGGTTTGCTAAAAACACTGAAGTAATTTAACTAGCAAGGCCATGCTCTATAACATACACTGGATGCTAAAATATTTTTACTTTTATTGGCATTTCATACTTTAGATATTGATTGTTCTCTCCACATATGAAAAAATTCAATAGAGTTTTTATGAGAAACCTTCCCCTTGAGATTCTGACTACTACAATACATTTTTGGCTCCTACCAAAGTAAATCTAATTACAACATGCCCCTTGTGACAACAGGTTCTAAATAATCAAAACACAATGTCCACTTATAAGGATGGAGTTGCATGAAGAATGCTTAGAACTAAATCCTTCCTGGAGAAATGAAGTCCTGGAAGACACTGGGGAAATGCAGGTTTGTGCTATTTCTCTTAGGTACGGTAGCTTTCATAAGTATTCCTCTTGACATGGTGAACAGACTGAAAAAGGCAATCTCCTCAGCAGGCAAGTCAGATAAAAAATGGAAAAAAACAACACCCCAAAACCTTCAAATTGAGAAATAATTGGCAGACACTCACAGAGTATACTTAATCTATAGACTTTCCACGTTATTACACTGAGTAATGAAAACCCTTGTTATTTAGATGCTAGTTCATGGAAGTTCAGAATATTTATTACAAACATCAAAACTATGGAACTGCATTGGCTGAAACAGCAGCATATGCAAATTTCTCACCATATGCTTTTTTTTCTTTTAATTGATTTTTCATGTAACGTTGCTCTATTCATTCTTGCTCCACACTTGTTGCATTACAGAAAGAGTGATGGAGGGGACCATAAATAAATAAATAAATAAAAAGAATGTCTTTCTGGCTTTTATTGGAGTGGGAAGAGCAAAATGCTGTGGGAATCTGACTGTTTGGCACTGAATATGTATTCCGTTCCACACACAGTTACTGCAGAACAGGCCTTAGATTGTCTCCAAAATATGAAGACAGAGTCTAACTCCACAATCATTACTGATATGAAAAGGTCTTTTGTAGTCAATAGTATCCCTCATACAGATAAGAACTGCACTGAGCCCAAAGAAGAAGAATTAATCTCTTGTTCTGTGGCTTCCATATAGAAATGTCAAGTACAAAACTATGTTTGTAGAAGTCATTTTTTTTCATGAAACATCCTACTCAGACACTTAAATAGTCTGACTTGAGATACTGTAGCATAATATTAGGTGAGTAACTACAGTGGGAAGCTATAAAAGATTCCTAGTCAGAGATTTCAAAGGACAAAATCTCCCAAAATACCAGCCTGAAAAGACTAAGGGTCTAAGGTTACTAAACTTAAACTAAGGTTATTAAACTTAAAAGTATGCGTAAAAAAACTTCTTCATGAGTACTGCACAGTCTAACTATACCCGGAATAACACGTTAAAGTCAGCTGATACACAAATAACACAAGATCTTATAGATTCCTCTGCTGAGGTGAAAAGATGCAGGCAAATGATTAACAAATAAAGACAAGATAGCTTACAAATAGATTAAAAATAGGTTCTAAAAGAAGCATGGCAATAGCTTAAATGCAGTCACTGAAGAATTTTAAACTGCTCCTGCAGAGGGAAAAGAGAGGTCATCTATGAATTTTCAAGGTAACAGAAAGTGAGTTAAAAGCAATGTGACATTACTTGCTTTAGAAGCAAATGTAGCACGTTGGCAAACTGCTTAACAGGGGTTGTAATCGTTACAGCACGAGAGTGAGATAAACATATATATATAGTTATATGCAGTGGACCTAAATGACTTACTAACGTGTGAAAAGAGGATCATTAACAGCATATGCAAAGTCACTTAAGAGACAAAAAGAGGAAAGCAACTGTGACAGACGAAGGATGCCAGGAGTACGCTGAAATCGTTGAGACTGGTAGACGCCCGATATATGACACGCCTATTCAGTTTCATGTATCGTCACTAGATGAACATAGGTTTTTGTTGTTTACTATTCAACATAAAGAGAACATTACACTGCCCATTGACTGTCCCTGAATAGAGATGATGTTGGTCACTTCGGGAAAGTGCTCATGGAAATCACCTGCATGGAACTCTTGAAATTTGCCCACTGTAATTGCAAATCTGGAAGGAGCACCCAATGGCATATTTTACTGTACATTGCTTTGAATAAGTCAGACCTACTAAAGACTTCACGCTGAACTACTGAACAAAAGCACCGGAAAGATGCTCCATTTTATGCAAGATGTGCTAGAGAAACAGGGGTACAGTATAAAACGAGATGAAGATTCGGTTACTCAACTTGAAATGAAGTGAATGTGTAAAGAAACAGGAATGACGATGAAGAATTGATGAAATGCAATTCAGATTAAAATAAATGACAAAAAAATATGAATTATCACAAGTTGCTTCAACTGACGATATCGTGATAGATGCTAAATTAGCACTGCCATTTTGCAAAGATCTGTGAAGCATATTGGTCACGTGGGTCGAGAAAAGGCAGTTGGAGAAAGATCACGAAGCAGAAGAGTAATATTGCACGTAGAAAAAGATGCTGATGTAGTCAAAGTCCAAAGAAAAGGTTGCTCAGACTATGACAGCCCTCAATGAATTTTTAAAGACGACAAGTTGAAAAGAGAAATCTCTTATATACCCATTCTTTTAACCAGAGCTATTTAAAAAAATCTATTTTTTAAATATCATTCTTCTATGTTAAACCTTTCTGTAATACATCATTTCTTCTTATCATTTTAATCTCTCTTATCAAAACATGAGTAATTGCCCTCTTTATGAAATTATCAAAACTGGAAAAGCTAAACCTGTACCTGGTGATGTTAAAATATGGGATTTAGTCTTTTCTCCCAATAACAAAAGCGCAGACCTTTGAACAACTTCTCCCCTTATCTGATAAATTTTGGCTTTGACTGAAACAAATACTCAAATATCTTTTGAAAACAACCATGTCCCTGATGTCCAGATGGTATCTCCCTAGAGCGTCTAGAAACAGTATCTTAAAACACGCATGAATCAGTGGACTGTTGTGTGGCAGATCAGCTGTGCAAGGGTCTATCCTAAAGTTGCTTTGCTGATAAATCCCTTCCCTTGCACATCGTCTTGCCAGTTCATGTAGTGTGCATGCAAAGTGGTCAGGTCATCGCAGAACACTGCAATTTACCAACTCATTTTTCTTCTCTGATGCACGTATCCCTGCAGTCCTGATCATTTATGGTAAGATACCCCAAAGACCTTCACAAAGCAAACCAAAGCTATGTCTGCGCGACTCCAATCTGTACAGCTCTGTTCTACTGTGCAGACTCCTCCTGAATTTTCCAGTTGCTTTCAATAATCTGCATTTCCTAATTAAACAGACAATCTTACTGTCTGTACAAGGCAGCTAGGATGTCTCCATGTTAATTTTCCTTCCCCAATACCTTTCCGAGGAGTGGTTTGCAATATTCATTGTATTTTAATATAGGTGCATGCTGACTCTATCCTGCCTACAAAATATACGTGCATATACGTATGCATGGTTTATACATTTCTGCCCACTGGCATCTCAAACAGCATTTTATAGCTGATAAGCCATTTGTGAGATTTTTGTCCTGTAAGAGGCATAGTACCAAAATTCCCCCCACATTTGTTTCTTTGCTACACATGCTCCTGATTCTATTCAAAAGAGTCTCTAAAATATTCAGTCTAAAAGAGCACTTCTCTACAGGGTAGCACAAAACAACTAATTTTGCAATGACAAATATCTTGCTTTTTTAACAATTCTATTAAAATTCAGTCTTCCTCTTCATTGTTGACAATGAAATTTTCTACAGTCGAGTTGCAAAGAAAATTAGCAGAGTTAATAGCATCTTACTTGAGCAGCCCAAACTTGTGAAAGATGCTGATGTGACAGTCCCAAAGAGCAAAAGCCACTAGTGCTAGTTGCTGTGACAGACCAAGGTTGTGCAGACCCAGGCTGCGTAAGCTTTTCCTGGCTCTGCTATTTTTTAGCCTAGCCAGCACTATTCTGTAGGATGGAGAGCAGGGCTAAAATCCTTTCATAGCCTCCCACAGTGTATCCCTCCATAACCAACAGCAATCTACTAAGATTGCAATAAGGTCTCAATCTGACAACAGCTGTGGCAAAGTGTTTCCATGACTAACACAACTGAAAAAAAAATGATAAAGAAGTGTTCTCATGAGGTGACTTTCGCTGGGGCTTATGAAAGTGCTACAGAATCGTCAGCTTTCATGAAACTTTTAAAGTCAGTATTATACTCTTCTCACTTTCTTTAAACTTAAAAATATAAATGTTGTTTTGACATTTAAGCAAATATTTTTAGAGTATGAAAAGGAAAAAACAAATGGGCATCAACTTTGTTTTTATATAACCCATCATTTCAAATTGTGTTCAGATAGTTCACTGTGCTTCAATGTGTAGCAGCCAAGTGGTGTTAGAATTCACACACAAGATCCTATGTAACTACAATTTCTACTTAATTATCGTATCTTCAGGGGAACTAAAACTGCATTCTTCAATAAACAACCAGAGACCATCTGTAAAGGCAGACCCAAAAGGGCTTGAGGTTCAATTTATAAAGATTTTCATTGTGATTTCATTACATGGCTTCTTCGCATGCTTTTCTCAGCAGGCTGCCTAGTTCCTCTCGTTCAGATGCCTAAACTTCACTGAGAAACTGTACTGTCAAAGAGCCTTTATATAAGCAATGATGCTGAGGCCTATTCACTGCTTCGCCCCCTATACTTAGAAAACTAATGAAACTATGCAGGGTAGGTAGAGATGGAAAACTCTACAGAGAAAACTTCCCCATCTGTGACTTCTCATAATCCAATGAAAATCTCTGTGAATTACTGCTAAAGGAGATGTACAGTGATCATCCTGAACTGAAAAGAAAATGAAAGTTGCTGGAAGTGTCCTACAGGCACAAGTGTTCCAAAGGACACAGCTGAGGGGCAGAAGAAGAGCTGGAATATTATGCTGCAGGTCTTACCAAGAGAGGAGTCCAGTACAGAAGCAGTCGTAGAAGATTCAGGCCCAAGTGCTGTAACGGCAAAAAAGGGGAACTAAGAGCACATCTGCTGAGCCCTATTCATGCTGCAAGAGGCCAGGGATCTTGAAGATGTACAGTTTGACAAAAAAATCCCTCTACCTCATCATAAGAAGTGAATAATACTGTCAAGAAAAAAAAAATCTTCTTGACATGACTCTCTCAATTTACAACACCTTTCTGTAGGGATTGTTATCATCTGCATACAGAGTTGTCCTCTGGGAAAATATCATTTCTGAAAATTGAGCGTAAGACTAAAAATTCATCTGAGGCAAAATATTGCCAGCTGTCCCTAAATAGGCACTTATATTAGGCCTCCCAGTTTTTGGAAAGATTCATGTCTGAAACTACATAGAAAATACATTTCTCTTAAATGAAAGACAAACATTTTCAGCTTGTCAGGATAAAAAAAAAAAAAAGTTAGACCCTGCATTTTAAGTTAACACAAGGTCAACATTCAAACCGATAAGCCATGCTTTGCCTAGACAAATAATTTTGGAAGTCTCAGAAGTCACCCTGCTTCTGGTTCTCGCGAAACCCCAGTTTGGTTATGCAGGAGGACAGTACCATTGAGCTGGAGGCACAGTGCACCTCCGACTTCATCTCTTCCCCCTAGTATATTACCAAACACGAGGCTGGGATTTTAAGGCTATGCCAATATCTACGCTCAGTGCACAGGAATACAGGAAAAATCTGTTCAAGATAACTAGGGAACCTGTGTCTAGTACAAATACGTCTTTGCTAAATTGACATCTCCTTTGAGATTAAATTTCTATTTTCCAATAAAAACATGACCACAAGTACACCTTTGGGCTATCTATCCTGGATGCGCAACAACGCTGCTGCTGCCTCCCGGGCATTAGAGAGTAGCAATAATTCATGAAATTCCCTTACTATCAAGGATCTTCTCTTGGCATATATAGGAGCAGCAGTGCAGCAGAACCACTATCCACTTACACTGCTGTCTTCCCCGCTTCCGTGTGGATGTATACTACAGCAAACCACCTTCCTCTTCCAGGGTTTACTTTTACTTTAGCTATTTACATACGTCCAGTATAGTAACATAAGCTAAGTTTAAACTCAATGACAATTTTTTAAACTTTATTAAAGATATTCTATGATGCATCTTAAGACATAGCTATCATTCCAGCCACAGATTTTTTTTTCTTATTTCCAAAACGTTCCTTAAATTTAGATCTTTTCTTCCCAACAGAGATTCCTAGAAAATTTATGATAACAAATCCAACTGATTAGCAGCCTGCTGTTAAACGGCTACATACTCCCAAGTTACTCTGATTACTCTAACTCTAAAACATCATAAGCTTATTCCGTATAAAGGTGACTTACCGGCAGCCCAGAAAACAAGCTTTGCACTTAGTCATAAAACCGCTCCTGGTTCTTCAGCAACACTTTTCACAACGCACGGGCCGAGCACGTGGAGGGGATCAGCCCTTCCCTCGGGCTGCCGTGAACACAGACGTCGGGATTCTGATTCAGGCTGACAGAGCCCTCACACCTGGCTAGGTGGGCGAGACAGACATGGCCTGTGCCCTGCCACGGAGCAGGGCATGCGGATGAATATTCTCTCTCTGATCAGCCCCAGAGCAGTAGTGCCAGCAACCGGCCCCACTCTATCCCTGTATACACACAGTGCTTCGAACCCAAGCGAGAAACAGGGACATAAAGGTACTTTTAATATTTCGTTGACTTCTGTCTTTGGGGATTAATGCAGAAGCCTGGAATGATCACCTGCTGACAGGGAGGAAGGCTGGATCCTGTGCAGCTTCGGACCAGCGCTACGGAAAGAGGGTCACTGGTCAACAATTTCAATAATGTTATTATTAGGATATGAGAAGGCAACAAAAATGATGGCTGAGGAGGCAGATATGTAGCTAAAGGTATTCTGGGATCCTGGAAATGAGCTCCTAGAAGCATCCTTGCTATTTATTAAAGCTCTGTAATTTACTATGTTACACTATTATAGAGGGTAATGGAGAGGTAGACACTTAACTATAATGAAATTAGATTTCTCCTTGCCTGCACCAGAGGCACAACAACATTTTCTTGTAAAAGCAGTTTTTCAAAAATGGAATTGACATAAAAAAACACTGGAATCCACTTCACAGTAAAGGATGAAGGAGCTGAAAGCTGATGAGGTTGAGCACTTCATTGTCCCCCAACAGTGCCTGCTTTTAATCTGATGTTGCTGTAAAGATGTGCAGGCAGGGCTGTGGAAACCAAGGGAAATGAACCTTCCTCTTTTATCATCATAGTAAATCACATGAAAAAAAAATCTCCATTTGATAATAAAAATAAAATGAAAGCCTGGTCTAGGATATCTCTCCACATTTGCATAAGCTCATTCACACTGCACTAAAAGTGCAGGGAAATGTGCCTTGGCAATAATGAGCTAGAGAGAGCGAAGCTACACTGATCTGTGGTAGATTAATATCCTTGAGGTTTTCAACACCGAGGCTGTCAGGAGTTGCAGAAGATATCCAATATCTTATTTTATTTCCTCGTAAAGAGTGATATCTAATGTTCTGCTTTCAGAATTTGGATATGAGCTGGTTGTTCTCAAAAATAATGCTGGAGAGTGGACAGTTTCATTAACTATTAGGAAAATGTTCTGATGGCAGGAGTTGCTGATTGCTGTTACAAATGCTCACTTCTGCTAGTAACTCTTTCAGTCATGAATATTTTGATGTGCAGCTGAAGGGAAAATTGTCTATCCCAAATGAGACAGCACATTTTCCTTTTAATCTAAATATAAATGTATATTTCCATAAGTGTCACAAGAACATTTGTTACAGTATTTACTGAGAAATGTTCACATCTAGATGCGAACCACTGGAGATCTGTATTACTGAATCCATAGTTCTGCTTCCAAGCAATATGTCTTGCAAACTTGCTTTAGCTTAAGCGCACGCAGAGTACAGGGCCAGTGGAATTATGCTGCTGTACATGAATTCTGGACCTGCAAGGAGAATTTGCAAACAACAACATATAAGCACTGCAGCACCATTAACTCATATGCCAATACTCCAATCTACACTGGCACTTGCGAGTCAAACAGAAAGGAATTTGTTTAATATTTCTTCCAGGAAATATTACTCCTTTGCGTTTAGACTAAAGTACACTGGCAAGTAATATGGCTGAAGAGCTGGAAAAAAAAATTGGGCAGTCGTCCTGCTTATTTCCAAAAAATCTACCAGTGAAAGCCCTATCACTTCAAAATCAAATGTGAAAACAGAAAGGCAAATGAAATCCTGGACTGGCAGGAAGATGAGCTGGCAGTAATAAGGACACTTGCAGCTGAGCTATAAAGGCTCTTACACAAAGGGTTTACCAAAAAACACTCCAAACCTTATAAAGCAAATCTTTACCAAAATATTCAGAATTGTCCTTTATTGGAAACGGCAGTAACAAGCACCAGAGAAACTGCAGTTTCATCTGATCTCCTTTACCACGGACGCACTCATCACACAAGCGAACAGGCCTACCCTGCCCGGGCGGGTACCGCCCGGCGGTCTCGCCAAGTCACTGACACTCCTAGGCAGCAGGCAGGAACACCATTCCTAACGGACGGACAACACGGAGAGCGCCCAGGGCTTTCCTGGCTCCGCACGGAGGTGCCGCACACGCACAGTCAGACAGAGGGTCAGCGGCCGCGCCAGGACCCCGAGCGCACACCTGGAGCTGCCTCCACGCTTCCTCCACTGCCAGGGCTCTGCTGCTTGGGTTAGCACGGAAAGCACGAGCCTGAACCTCAGCAAGAGGTCAGGATGCTACCGTGACTCACCGTCGGTGCCGACACGTAGCTGGGCTCCATACGTCAAACCACCTCTTTTCCCTAGGGAGGCAAACTGCTCAAGCTGCCCAGAAATCCACTGCCAGGAAACATCACTTCAGCCCTGCAGGTACGTTTATCGCCTGTTTGCAGCACTCAGTAATTTATCCTTAATCTTTGAAATTACAGTCAGTTATTCAGTGACAGTGGCCAGGGTCAATACAGCATCAGAATCAGGATATGTTAACTAAAAAATAAAACAAATAAAGAGGCATGCCTTTCCAAAAGAGAAAAGTCCCCTGATGAAGAGAATGCTTGAACCTACCATGTCACTGTAACTTTTTTTTCTTCCTGATCCCTGGACTCAAATGCTCCGAACATCTGCTCTGAACTCCTGCGAAAACTCCCTTCTGGGAAACTCGGAAAGCTCCTCCAAAACAGGAGCGTTCCCCCCTTAAAGGCAACGCTCTCCCTGCCACCAGCGTGGGTCTGAGCATCAGCTTGGATTCCCCGCACTTGGGGCGGCCCTTCCAGGAAGGGAAAGACAGTACTTTCGTAAATGAAAATATTCACTGACTAAACAGAAATAGGAAGTAAGATCCTACAAAGAGCAGGACTTCGCTAATGAACACATTCCAAACATTTCATCTGCAGCTTGCAGAAGAAAGGCCATAAAAACAATAATTGGGTTGGTCTGACATTTGTTGTCCTATATTTGTGAAAAGATTTAAAAAAAAAAAAAAAGGCAGTTATACAACACATAATGAAATTTAACATGCATGATAAATTGTTAGCTGTCATTATCGCTAATAAGAGAGAACAGTTACAGTTGCAAAGCAGTTGCTGTAGCGCTCAGCCATATTCTGCTGACAAAAAAATAAACCTGATGAAAGGTTTAAAGATAATAAGTTATGCACAAGCCTTCCCAGACACACATTAAACAGAAGCTGCAAAACACAAGTAGCTAAATAGATTATAAAACATGGAATTGCAGGTCAGTCATTGAAATCATTAGTATTGACAAAATTTCTTTCATAGCTTTCTTGCAGAGTTATACATGGGATGCTATTAAATAAGATAATCTGCAACACAACACTGCAAACATTCACACTCCACTGTAATTACAGAAGATGCTATTCCATTAGCAACTAATATTAGGAGGGAGAAGGAAAGCAAACAAGCCAAAGGGAAAAAATCTGTGCACAAGAATTGTTAAATGAACCCTATTTGTAATTGTGTTTGCTGTCTTAGTGATGAGGCTTAATCTCTCAACGGAGGCGGAAAAGCAATACAGTCAAAACTAAGCTGTGTTTTGGGGTTTGGGGAATCGGATGCCTGACACTATCTTTCAATCACTTGTGCATGCAACTATTCCTGGAGAGTAAAGCCTGTCCTAGCTGCAAAGATACAATTTCTTGGCAATAAGCAATAGCAAGAAAGAAAGATGGAGCACATTTTCTTAGAAAAAGAATGAGCTTCACGGAGGTCAGCATTCTGTCTCTGTTGCTTCCCTTTCCAGGGCAGGGAGAGCAGCTGCCAATGCAGCAAATCCAATGCGGCACGCTCTGTGTTAGCGCCTCTTCTCCCTCACACATCACCTTGTCTGTACTGATACCCTTCAGGGACCCTTCTGTTAACTGAGGGGGCTTCATAACAGCACTTCCCAAGGAGGCAGCTCAACACAGCCCAGGTCCCTGTGTAGAAGCAACACACACACACTAACATCACCCACCCTCTGCTTGGGTTCAGTTCTTAAGAGAAGGCCGCGGTAGCACACGCGGCGTCTTTACCTACAGCACAGGTGCCATCTGAAGCAATGACTAAGAATAAAGTTGAAAATCAGTGGAAAAAAAGTCACCCTATTCTTGCTTCTATAACTTGAGGAACACTGAAAGGACAGAGTAAGTACCAGAAAAAGACCCATATATGCAACCCTGGTAGTTCTTCAAGACCAGAATGGTTTTTGCTGCGCACTAGTAATAAAGACTGGTGCTAGGCAAAACCCCCAGTAAGTAATATTATCATCCAAAAACTGCTGTTGCCATGAGACATGGCGCCCACAGGGTGAATACCAGGTAACCGAGCCAATATTCCTACAATAGGTCTCCAGAACTCCACGGAATAATGAAGTTTACTGCACTGTCAAGACACGTTCGCACTGTGTGCGTACGTATTTCAATATCCGGACAAAAGGCAAGAGCCATGTATTCAGCAACAAATATGTATCGCGTTTGACAAATAGTATGAGTTAAAAAACAAAGTTTCTGTTTCACAGAAGAGAGTATAGTGAAGGTAGTTTTTCTTTCTACGTGAAAGATTTTGAGTTAAGCTTTCTAACAACAGAGTTGTATTGATGAAGCATAACTAATTTGTTCTCTAGATGAAGATTAATGTAAGACTTTTTAAAATATATTTTCTAATAAAAAGTCATCATGCAATCTATTGCAGCAGCAACAAAACAGAAAAACAATACATTCTCAGAAAGTAGATGGCTTGTCTGTAAATAACGTACATGTAAATAAACCCTTGAAATATGGGCTCTTGCTGAAAAGGTATTTGTTTAGAAACTGAGACATGAGAAGGGCTTTCCTCAGTCACCAAACTCTCCTAGCTGGGCCTGTCTCCTCCCGCATTAGTGCAATTAGACAATTTGAATTAGTGGTGGGCAGCCAAGTAAGTTGCTACTGACATTTTATTTTAAAAAAGCCTTATTTTTAATATTATTAAAATACAGACCTGGAGTACCAAATAAAATGTTTTCAGGGCTACTATGCAGCATTTAAAACAACATTTAAATAATCCTTTGAAATATGATTTCACCCATGCTGTTACTGTTAGCTCTGAATATTTTATTCAAATATTTGCTAAAATTACATTCAGTATCATAACTCTTAAGCTTTAAAATGATGGTTTTCAAAGTTAAACATTTCCTGTTATTACGACACAAAGCAAAGTCAGTTTTGCAAACTGACTTGAGCTTTAACACTGAAAGTCTACTTAGTACACCATTCTTTTCCATAGGAAACAAACACATAAATGAAGTACTGCAGTGAATTAAGAATGTTCCTCCCCAAGTCTCATCTACTAAATTAGGTTTACTTAAAATAGCACTACCGAAATATTTATATCATATCTTAAAATATTAAGGCCTGATGCAATTAATGTTATATCCAGCAGCTTAGAATTGAATTGCCTTCCCACTAACCACTTCTGCAATGCCTTTGTCTTATGCTAAACACAGCAAATAGAGAAAATGGGAACAAAGCTACAACTCTCTGAAAATCTGTTCCACTCTACTCAGGAACAATAAAATCACTATCCCCCATTTAATGACATTTGTCCATATCAGAAAACTGATGTAATGCCGCCCTCCTCACCTCCCTTTTTTTTTTTTCCTTCTTCCCCTGGACTAAAAAGATTCAGCTTATTCTAACTGGAGTCCCCAAAAGATTATCCATATACGTGGCACTCAACTGTGGCAATGTGATGCTTTTCTGTGCTGAATTTCATCCTCCTGTCTTCTCATCACTTCTCTATTTCCCAGGATCAACCTCCATTTTGATCTTGTCTTCTCCAGGCTTGTAACCCCCTGCCAATCCCAGCTTGCTGCCATCCATAAGATTCTAAAAATGTACTAACTATTTATTGCTCAGATAATGAAAGAAGACACTGAAGAGCACTAGGCCGTGGGGTCCTGCAGAGACCGGCTGCCTCGGGGACCTGTGCTGCTGAGAGCATGTGAGATATCTTACCGTTTAATATCAAACCACTGACAGCTACTCTTTGACCGTGATTTTTCGCCAAACTGATGAATATTAAAGATTTATCCACGCTCTTCATCTAGTTCATGAGAAAGTAGCACTAGCATTGCCGAAATCTCAAAAAAGGCAAAGAAATATCACCTCTCCTGTTTCCCTCTTCCTCGGCAAGTAGCTAGGAACGCTCCTAGCCCTGCTTCTCTCATCTGATGACTTGCTGCTGCCAAAGGAGCACACGCGCTCGCTGTTGGCTTGCGGGCATGTGGTCTCCCCTCCCCAC
>VZSV01000028.1:5800950-5878090 GCA_013398735.1 Nothocercus julius | reverse complement strand
AAACAAAAACCGTTCAAAAATCAGCTATCTTCTTACTAGGTACTTAAAGATTTTGCTGGTGCCTATTATTTATTTACAGACACAGTGCAAAATGGCTGTTAACATTCTTTCAGTTCTCTCTCACATTTCTGGAAAACTTGTTTGCTGTTAGCTCTAGCTAGGACTGCATTTGCCCTTTTCACTGCAGTTATCACAAGACAGGGTCATTGCTGCTTGTGATCAGCTTCTACAAATGGCACTGCTCTTCCTCTGCTATTAGCAATAAAAGAAATCAATTCTGAAACAAATTCTCATTATCACTTCACGTTGACTTTGCACTTTTTATTGCTAAATTTCAGCCTCGTCTCTTTGCTAACGCTTAAGCTGCAACTAGGATGCTTTCTGTATTTTTTTTTTTCTTCTTGGATACCAATGCTGGTAATCACACTATGGGTCAACCCAGCTGAGTCTTTTATTACAGCAGTTTTTTTATTTATTTTTTTTTTTTCATAATTTCCCTTGCATCCCAGGTTTATCATCCTTATTATGCTCTGAAGCCTCACTGAGTTCTATAGAAAGAACACTTGGTTCTTTCTTGGTTCAGGGTGTGCTCGGCTCTTGAATGTGCCAGCTTACTCCCCCTAAATGGCCCTGAGATGGGGGGAAGCATTTTTAAAATTATTTTTCCTGAAATAAAATCTTACCAGAACTTCTTCATTAAGGCTAAAATTATGGTCTTCGTATGCAAGGTATGTGTATGTCAACAAGTTTGACCTAAGTGACTTAACTGTTAAGCAGTAGCCAAATCACTTGGAGCAATACACCCCTCAAAATTGTGGTTAAAACGATTTGCCAGTAGAAACTTTAATACACTGTTAGAAACACTGCTTGAATCTCACTTAAACATTTGAATGGGACTTTGCCCCATCAACCAGTAGGTGGAGATATAAGTCCAGCAATTACTCTGGAAAAGAGCTTTTTGGTGGTCCTTGACATAATCCAAGGTTTGTATAATGCAATTTAACTTAGGTTAGATTTTTTAATAAGCATTAGATGAGACAGATGAAACCTGTCCGCAGTTAAGGGCCATCTATCAGCCTTCCTAGCAGCAGACTTACAGTTTATGGTCAAATATGCCCGCTGTGCTTAGGAAACTTTCCTATTCAGCAAAATACTAACAGAAGTAAAAAGGCAGAAAGCCAAATAGATGATCAAAGCACATATTTTCTAAAACTAGAGCAGTGTTGTCAAATATCTTACAAGCTTGATCTGTAGTGTGTTATACAACATAAAATAAACAAAAACACATAAAAAGTGTAGAGTCTCAATCATTCCAATATCTACATTTTGACAAGCTTTGAGTCCTTTTATGCCTAAAGAAATTTTAAGTGCGTTTATTACCTTCCAGCAGAGATTCAGGAATATGCTTTGAGTACTGCCAGTTCTAACAAGACAGTCACAATACTCTGTTTTGGCAATAAAAAACAAAACCCTGAATCTAGCAAATTATTTACAAAGAAAATCCTATTGAAATCAGTTGCAACAGTGATGATCTGTTGTGATTTACTTTCATAATGAGATCATGTCTCCTAACATCTCTCTGCTGTAGAATAATAATAATATCCAATTTAGCAGAAATTGAACTAATACTACTGTAGTGCAAAAGTACTGTAAGACAAAGCATAAATTTAAGCCTATATAATTTGACTTTTATAATCACTTGCTTTGTTTATGCTGCTTAATTTAAGGTCAAGTGAAAACAATAACAGAATAATATGGTTCAACTATATCAACTTAATTATAGCACTGTAATTAATTATATGCACTGTAATTATAACTGTGTAGACAGGGAACTTATAACACAGGACTGTTCTACTTCCCTAAGTAAAAGGAAACAAAATTTCTCTTTGAACACTTCTGCTACTTAAACTCTGTGGAAAAGAATCCTCACATAACGGGCTGAGCATTAAAACGTTACTCCAAAAGGGACCTAAGCATTTCCTGTGGGCTGCGTTTGCTTTCCTTTGGTGCCTATGCGAGCCTCTTAGAGAGCGCTGCCCTGAGCTGAACGTGCTGCTCAAAAGGACTTTCTTCCCTGCTGTCCACCTTTTGGGTACCTTGCAGAGTTCCTTTCCATGCTCATAATGGTTCAAAAAAGAAAAACGTTGTTACTGTCTGTGCTGCTGGCTTATCACCATCTCTTCAGCTCCTAATTCACCGCACATCTACAGGTCATTTGTGCACAGGGGAAAACAGAGCACTTATTTGCCCTAGCGCAAAAAAAAAATAGCCAGGAAAGTCCTGGAGAATCAGCTCAACTTTCTGCCACAGAACCTGGAGAGAGGAGGGAGCTGGGTCTCCTCTTTCCTTGCAGAGACCTTATTCTCTGTAGGGGGTAAATTGACTCGTACACTTTAATACCCACAGTTCCTTTCTAACACTGAAAATATCACTGACACGTATTTGGCAACAGAAAACATCAAAGGTGCTGATTTTCAAAATCATTCACTTGAAGGGATAGTTATATGCTATTTTCCTACTATGAACATAGGTATTTTTAGAAATGAGCAGAGCTGAAACAGGAATCTCATTGCCTAATGAAGGACACTGCCTTGGCAGCTTATGGAACAACAAATGTCAACTCTTTTGAGCCTCATTTTCCTGCTCTCTCCAAAGGCAATTACAGCATTTTATAAATAAACTAACACAGCAAAATTTGGGATATTTATCATAATTATCACTCACAGGGCACTAGAGGCATTTGTCTTTGCCTCTTGACAAAACATTTTGCAGTAAAAATAACTGCATTTTCGCTTCTTTTCTGTATATGAATAGGAAACAGACACCATAATGTCTAGGGATAATTCAGAATATGCTGTTGCCTGTCTTATTTCTAAAAATCTTCATCAGGTCAATATCTATATATTTTTTTTTTCTTCTGATATTTTAAATAAAAATTGTATCATCTCTTTTTTTCTTATCCAAGTCTCAGATAAAAGAACTAAATCAGAGGTAACTGCCAGGGTTAAAAACCCATAACAACCATCCTGCTGTTTGACCATAACCAAAAAGCTATCAGTTGTGATCCGAGATTAAACTGGAATTGTCAAGAGGGGATCTGCAAACTGTCCTGCACTTGATTTGGTGTTTCATTAATAACCTGCAGTGTGCCCAGTATTTGGTTTTTGCATAACTGTATCTGTTTAGAGCATGTGTGCATGAGGTCTGAGAGTCCACCATGTGCACAAACCTCACATAGGCAGAATACCTATTCAATGTGCAAATAACAAAAGTAGAAAAGGTTGCTAATTATTTGAAGGGTTAATCAGAATCAACAATCTTGGCAAATTAAGGAAAGAAACTAAAAAAAAAAAAAAAAAAAAAAGGAAGAACCTTTTGAATTTTATGGCTTAAGTACAGAGTACTGCAATAAAGCAGGGATAATGAAGACACATCACCTTATTATGCGTAGCACTTAACATTGATACAAAGATAAATTCCTTATCTTCAAAAAGGAAAAATATGAATTACAAGGAAAGAATGATGAGCACTTGGCTAGACAGCAGTACTGTAGAAGAAGATCTGGAGATTTTACCAGAACACAAGGCTAGCATGAACCAACAACTTCAATTTTTCCGAAAGAAACACATTCTCTACTGGGATGCATAAACGGAAACACAGCCATGAGACACGTGTTATCATCCACCTATTCTACTAAGAAATGGCAAGGCTTGGGTTGGTTTAGGATGTGTTCTCTGTATTATGCGTTAAATGGAAAGATGATAACCAGAGATCTAGAAAACGTAATTATAAGGAGAGACTGAAATATAACAGTGAACTGTTCTGACAATAGCTCCGAAGTATTTCGAAGTGTTTATCTGTCCTCTCAGTGTAAGGTATTCTGCACAAAATGCAAAGGGGTTAAAACTGTGATGAGAAAGTTTCAGGTTAGATACTGTGAAAAAAACATAATACTGAAACACTGGAATAAATCCTCTGGAGAGCTTATGGACTCTGCATCACAGGTTATTAAATCAGGCTAGTCTAGTGGGAATGCTCTAGAGGCAGGAGGCAAGGGGACAAAGTAGAAGTCGTCTTGACATTTCTTCCTAGCCGATTTTCCCAAGCTTCTAGCATGTACTGCATTGGCAGCTTAATTTGTATTGGAGTTAAGGCCAGAAAAAAAACCTCTTAATCCCCAGGGCTAAGAAGAGCTTATGTCAAGACAGGTGGGCAGTTGGAATTATTCTGGATAGACAAGAAATCGGGAGGTCACAAGTTGTATATTGGCAAGCAAAGATGCTGCTACACTGTGCTGTTTTTTTTCCACTGGCTGTGGAAAAAAGAACGATGGGTATTGCAGGGGAAAGGAGGAGATGGATCATGACGGCTAATGCTAAATGATCTTTAGAGAGAATTGGTTAGCTGTTGTACAGAACCTCTACACCTGCTAAAGGCAGGAGGAAATGCTGGAATATTTGTATTTTCTTTCATAATGGTGTGTATCAGTGTTAACATTTTTCATTAAAAAAGAGTCTAGATATTTTCATGGGGCCATAGATGGATTGAAGCTTGTAAAAGTGGTTGCTATCTCCACTAACAGCTTTCTACAGATCATAGCTCATCAAAACAATAAATAAAGCCCTTAAATTATACAAACTCACACTGGTTGGAGATTGCTATCTGCAGAATAATGCCTTTGCATCGAACATTCCTGTAGCACAATTCAAAGCTGTAGAATATACTTGAGCTTTAAAAAATAAATAAATAAATAAAGAATTGACAATTGTTTCTGGTTGTGAGAGGTTTTATGAATATGTTTATAGGCAGAAATCTTCCATAAAAGACACAGACTATAAAATACCGGGAGCTATAGAACAGAAATCATTGTCCAAAGCACTTTCTAAACTTCAAAGAAATGATCATAAAATTGTAAAAGTACTTGTCAGATTTGAAATATAGCCTTAGCAAAGAGTGTCTTTCCACTGGCATGCTGTTAAAAGTATGTATGGGTATTGAAAGTAAGGAGCTGCAGGAAAAAAAAGAGTGTACCAAGTAAACCAAATTATGTCAAATTCAAATAAAATAGGAACCTGACAACAACCTGCATAACAATAATATGATTTTAGATATGCAGATCAACTGAAAGTGCCAGGTTAACTGTGACTGACTGCATTAAGGTCATATGCCATATCCAAGCTTGAGAACGTGTGATGCAAAGAAACAGATAATATACTGACCATCTAATTTTCTTGCTTGAGAACGTGCAAACCTTTTTTTGTAATGACATCCATAACACATCCATGCCCTCTATTACTGTGAGACCTCAGACCAACAGCCTTTGCCATACTCCTATCCAAGGTAGCACTTTGATGTTGAAGTGAATCTATTTCTACTTTATAAATGAGAAATTGAGTGCAGAAAATGAAAACGTCTCCTCAAAGGTTACACAGGTAGGTTACAGGAATGCTTCTCATTTCTAAGCCAGGGCAGTATTTGCCGAACTATTGTTCTCGTGCTCTGCTAGATTCATACATTTCTCTAGCTTCCTCTCCCCTTAAGGAGGTCTCAAAAATGAGAAACCTACCTTAGAAGGCAAACAGAACATTGTAAAAAGACAGAGAACAGGATTAGTTGTATACTAGAAAACTACAGATTTTTACCAAAGAAGTGTTCAAAATTCTGGTGTCCAGGAAGACTCTCACTGATTTAGGTTTCCAGCTTGAATATCTATTCAAATTGGTTGTTGGTTCTTCCCCCACCTCTCACCCTCTCTGCTGGATGTGACACCTATGCACATAAAGCTGTTCTGAGGAGCTCTGCAGTCCTTTCCTCTCCTACTTAATCCATGCGGTATTAATCCTAATAGTCTCAAATTTCCAAATAGTTCTTTAAAAAAAAAAAAAAAAGAAAAAAAAGAGTAGCTCTTAATGTTTTCCTGTCTGATTTAAAAAATGTTGCCGTGAACACAGTGTACACTGATGCCTGTTTTCTGATAGGACATTTGATAGCATGAATTGATGTTATATAAGTGCCAGGAAATAGAGAGCCATCCCCAGCAGGCTTGAGCATATCAAACCTCTGCTTTGAGCTTCCACCGAGCTTTTAGTCCAGACAGGCTATTAAATCACATACTCTGACATGCTATATATCATAGTCCATTATAGCAACATGGTTGCCTTCAAGTTTCAGTGGCAATTGCTTGGGTTAGGCTAACTCCTCCAGGGACTCGAGCATTTTGTACCACAGGAAGAGCACCAGGAACATGAGTGCGCCCTAGCAATGCCCCAGCCCTCTGCCACGGCAGGCGAGCAGGTCACCGAGGGACAGCCAAGGCTTTCTCTTGACCACACAGCAGCAAGCATCGCCAGTGCTCCCTAGTAATGGGCTAGAAGAAAATTCCAGAGCTTGTTTCAAATTCTGCTGAGTGATCAGCAAGCCTGGGATCAAGACACTGTGCACGACTGCGACGACGATGTGATGAACACAATTCTCCACAATACATCCCAGCACTGATATGATCTGCCTTGTACACATACCATGGAGCTACAGAGGTTCATTTAACATATCCTGAACAGCAGCAACATGTCTTTTAGAAAAAATTGCTTATTTTAAAGACTTAATGAGATCCATTTATCCCAGGATGGAATAACTGTTAAATTTTCCTAAACGATACAATAAGTACAGGGTAATCTCCAAGAACTCACATATGAGCTTTGAAAAATATACTTTATATGGCTATGCCTTGGTTCACTAAAGCCTCTAGGAAGTTTGGCATTGACAGTGTCAAACTGCACGTGAACCAAAATGAGCAATTGCAGGGCTGAACGCAGCATGATCCAAAGGCACTTAGCAGTTCATCATGAGATTCCCTGGATAGTGCTAGTGCACTGTACCTGATCTGTACAAAATCTGTACCTGACTGACACAGGGAAGGGCCAGACCCCTCTGTGACAGTTACACACCAAAACCCCCTGACAACACTTTGCTGCTGGTGCCCACTGCAGTAGTATTTTGATGATGTGCATATGGAAAGCAAAAAACATCATTCTGATATTATGACCGCTCTTAGCTCTTCTGTAGGTTGATGTGTTTTTTCTTTTTTTTTTCCCTCCTGTTTGTTAGTTTTTAATGTATATTATTTCTTAGATTGATGTGACCTTTTCTGCTTTAACTTACATACTGTGCTGGCATTTTAAGTAAGGGAGGAAAAAAAAAAAGTCATCAGCACTATTTTTGGATCACATACCCATTATTTCCTAGTGTCTTACTAAAAAGACTGGCAATTTTACAGTTCATTAAGGATTAGCTCAGATCTGATGCTGCTGGTAAGAAATAAGCTATTAGAACACCAATAGAAAAATATTTAACTTAACTAAAAAAAATCCCTACTGCTTACAAAATAGTAATATAGTAATTATGGTGTTGGCTGAGGCCATTTCTAGTTTTCATATATATGCACCTAAAGGAAAATTGTTTTGACTCTTTACTGCCATAGAAGCTGTCTTGGTCAATTAACTTACTGATACCTAAACACAATGTATGCAATGTTTACCATATTTGTTGCAATCAAGGTATTTAAAGCTTGAGGTATTTTTAAGTTGGAAGTGGTCAAGAGAGAAGACCCTAGAAGAAAAGCAATGCTGTACTTGAATTACAAAATGAGTCCTCACCTCAGCAGGAAATCAAAGATTTTAAAGGGACACTTCTACCCTTCTCATTTTAGGCACTGAATGCTGAACCAAATTATAAGATGCACTAGGTGACTTCCAGTAGCTGGCAAATACAGAGCTGCTCAGAAGACCAGGGACATTTGTGGAAGAGCAACGGAGGGTCTAGCAGCTCCGGAGAGCTGTGCGATTACATTATCTGCACCCATGCTGTGGTGTGGGGACACTGGCAGCTGATGAAAAGCACTTCACCAGCACTAACACCTATGCAAGATGAAGACTGATGTGCCTAGACGGGGTAAGCAGGGAGGAACAAGCAGAGTAATGAAGCCAAGCATTCTGCATGCCCACCATCAGCTTTTTCCTGAAACAGATTACTTGTCATCCCTTGGCTATAAGTAGCATTCTGCAGGAATCAGACCCATTACCACCAAATACTTCAGAACCTGGGCCAGAGAAACTGTTTTTCTAGGCTTCTGTCTCCAGGTTTTGTCTTGGGAAGGAGACATTGTTGAGTTTTTAAACCTCGAAAATCTGCCGCGTGGAGGTTCAGCCGGGGATCATGACAGTACCAAAGCGGGTCTCCCTGCGAGCCCTGCTGGCACGCGGGCTGCACGAGAGGTCTGCAGAGCTGCCTGCGCCGAGCCACGGCTCCTCTCCCTGCGGAGGAGGGTGAAACTCGCCCAGCCCTTACGTGAAAGGAAGGGAAGGAAGGAAAAAAATAAAGAAAGAAAAGAAATAAAATAAAAAGTATCTAACTTTGTGAACACTTGAAGATCATTCCCGTGAGTGAGCTGATCTATATAGTACTAGGATCAGAGGCTGGCATATAAAATATTATTTCCAAATCAGCTTGATACTATTTGCGCTTGATACCCCTGTGTTTAAATTACAGCAACACATATACAGTAGCAATATTACCAGTCATAAATAAAGCATTTGCTAGCAGAATGTGGACTTGGCTATTCACCCACGTATTACATAAATCTCCAGCAAAGAAAACACAAACTAAAGTCTGTTCAGAAAATGCTCTCTGGAATAAAGAGAATAACTGTAGTCCCATTTATTCCTTGCCCAATGCCCACACTTTCCCTGAACTACAAGTACATGTTACTTTTATGCACAAGCACCAGGGGCAGAACAGATCAGGAAGCTTTGCATTTCCAAGCACAGCTTGTGAATTCTGCAGCTTGCTGTCCTGATCTTTTTGCTGGTTTTGAGGTTTACAACTGCTTGCTTCTATTACCTTTAATTAGCACTAATTGGCCTACAAGGAAATTCCTGGGCTTGCATTCTTCTGCTAGAGCTATTTTGTCTGCACGTTCTGCTTCCTGGTCTCACTCTCTCCTTTATTGCTACTTACTCGAAGGGGTCGCTGGGATCAGCTCTCTGGAGCTCCGGAGGAATCGGAATTCTTTTGTAGTACATTTCCCAGTCAAAAGCTCCTCGCATGGCATCCCCGGCCTGTGCCTCGTAGCCAAAGTGATTGTGGTCAATGACATCGATCATAGGACACACGATGGTTTTGTGGTTTAGCGCAATCTGGTCTGAAAAATGAAAGTAGAAAATAGGAACCGGCATGTCTAGTCAAGCCATCTATCACATTACTGCAAAGTGAATCCCACAGGTTTTTTTGATGTTTGAAGATTGCTTGCTTCAATCCCTATGGTCCCCAAATCATTTCGTTTTTCAAATCTGTATCAAACCTTTATCTAAAGCAGACTTAATGCAGTTGGGCAATGATTAGAAGCAATTACAGTTCTTTAAAGGGAGGCATATCCCTGCGAGACCCACAGGGGTCCAGCCCTCTATATCTCTGTCACTTTACTACTCTGAGCTGTCCCCAATCTGTCAGCTATAGAACAACTCAGCAAGCAAAATATAAAAACACATCTTCAGCAGTGTGGAGTGTGTATGGCAAAATCCTGCAGGAGAGGTTTGCGTTGCCAAATACGAATCTCAGACTTTGCAACTATTGAGCCTCCTCCTGCAGCACTACGGTGCACTAACTTTGAGGTCAAATGCTACAAATTGAAAATGAACTCTAACGCTAGGAACAAAACAGGCTTCATGACCTTTGTGAGGTATAAACAGGGTTCCACTGTATTATTCTTTTTTAAAAAAAAAAAAAAAAAAAAAAAAGTAGTAAAGAATTTCCTTATACTTTTTATAAAAATTGGAAATCCCTATCTCTGGTGTAAGACCGGGGTGACCATGATTGCCTTTGGTAAATACTATTGCTCAATCTTGCAGAGTTCCTCAGAAAGGAAATAAAGGTAAAGAAGATATCCCAACTGCAAGAACTAAGTAGAAGAATAATGTTATGAGAAGGTAGAGGAAAACTTCGTGGCTGCTTTGGCAAAAGCAGCAGGAAAAGACTGTATCAAAAACTATCTGTGAACTTTTAAAAAGCTATCATTTTATATTTTGAATTTTCAATATTCTAAGTAAAACAAAACTTCTCTTTAAATCGTAACCTACGTCCTTCACAAATTTTAGCACTTTTTAGGCCTAGGTGGAAAACATTCAATATTTTTAAGGATTAGATTTCATTAATGCCTGATAATAGCCTAAATAAATAAAGATCAGAGGCTTGAGTGCAGAATAAAACCTTAAATAGTCAGGCAGGTGACAGTGGTGTGATCATTAATAACCTGTAGTCTGCTCCCTTCTGAAAGACTGCACTTTAAAAATGATTATTTTAAATAAAACATTGGGAGTTTTTGTGTTTATTTTTATTTGCTGTTCAGAGACTAAATGATGGAACAAAGCAGACCACTAGTGAGAAATTATTGTACCTGGAAGTTCCTTTTTAAAACAACTCTAATCCTTTAATAGTGAAATAAATTTAAAGCACAGGCTCTCACAAAATTCTAGAAATCTCATCCGAGACCTAATGGCTGCGTTACTGTTAGTACTGCCCAATACAATTGCATTTGCTGGTACACTGTGTAGTGTTATCTATAATCTTTATGTAAAGTCATTTTTACATAATCTATTTCCTGTGATGGTCCTCCTAATAGTTAGAGGGTTTGTAATATGCTGGCTCTGATACTTCCCCCTCAGTTGACTGGAGGGGAGAAGCTAAATGGCATTGATTTGGCCGGAGCAGGTCAAAGTAGATTCATAGCACGTCAGCACCTTTCTCTGGATCTTTTAAAGCCTCTTTCTTTAAATGGCCTGCAGGGCTGGAAATGAGTCACATGCCCAGACTCAATCCCAGGCCTCCTTCCCGCATCACCACAAGATTTTTAAGTGCAAGACGGTGCAAGACTCACCTCTCTGTTCTTTCATGCACCCAGAGAACTTACTTCTCAAGCCTGTTCTCAAATATGTGTTATGGCTGATGGGGAACCATAAGCAGATCTTAACTTTTAAAGGGTATTATTTTATGTATGCATGCACACCAAAAGACAAAGCAATCACACTTTGACCCTCAATGCTTCTTTCAGTATGCTTGAAATGATGATTTTTGCACACATACTTTCCGGGGTTTAAATGTAGCCCCCAGTGTGAACTTAGGAAACAGACCAAAGGGCTGTATGACCAGCCTACATTTCACAAGAGTGCAGATACAGCCTCACAGATGCAAAAATACTGCTGCCTTTGCAACCCACCAATCTTGATCTCATCTGCTCTTAATGGGAGAGACTGCAAGACACAGCTGAAACACTTTACAACATCTTTTCCATTAGCTTCTCTCATCATCCTTGTGCAAATTCCTATTGATCTGAAAATTTCCATGCAGTATTACCATATACATATATATACACTGCAAATACAGGGAAGGACAGGCAAGTGCCATCACATATGAAAAAAAAAAAAAAAAACTTGCAGAATTAGGTGAAAAACCTAGGATGAAGAATTAGTATGGCTCAGAATTTCCCTCCCTGCTACTAAATGCTCTTTCTAGAAATTTCTAGCAGAATACTTTTTTTTTTTTTTTTGAATTCTGCCCTTCCAAAATTAAGCCATGTGCTTATATGTGACAATAAACAGAAGTTTTTAATATTGTCTAAACCTCAATATTGCCTCCAGAACATCCTGAGAAGAGTTGCACCCCTTTAGCTTCAGATGCTTGTTTCAATTTGGTCTGGTTAGAGCAACAATGCCACTTTACAAATGTTCACATTTCCCTACTCACAAAACATGATCAAAGATGATGACAACATTTAGGCGGCTCAGCGTGTTATTTTTTGCTATCTGATTTGTCATCAGCATTTGTGTTTGCGCTCTTAGCCTTCCCCACTGGCAAGTAATGTGCCAGTAATAATTCTCATGTGGAAAGGGACAGCTAGAGCTAGCAGGTAGCTGATATAACTTGCTGAGCATAATATAATCCTGATGTAACTTTAAGGCTGGCTCAGGAAAAATAATCTCAGGCATTACTAACCATCTCCTCTCTTACTGTTCCTGCAGCAACATCAGCAGAGGGAAAGATGCACCTGGATCTTTCAGCTCATTCATTTTTCATTTTCTTACCTTAGACCTATGATGATGAATTTGTACTGTGCTAGGTTCTTAACCACCCCCTCCAGAGCTCAAGCTACACTTCCTCCTGCCCCTTTCTGCTGACTTTATACTATTGAGAAGTGATAACAAACAGCTGTGTCTGCCAACATATTTGCACTGCTACAGCTGCCTGCTCAGGGAACATCAGGTAACATTCTCTGAGATGTCAGTTTAAAGGTAGCACATCTCAGTTTAAAAATCCACTTCAGCTAAACAAATAAAATACATAAAGGCTGAAGAAAATACAGAAAAGCCATTTTGCACCTGTTTTTAACAAAAGACTTTGATAGAAATGAACACTTTTTTTTCCCCCCACAAAAAACTCCTCAAAGCTACTTATGTACCTAATGAGTGCTGAAGTCACATGGTCTTTCTCTGATCTGAAAAGAAATAGTAAATTTCGAAAATGAGTTAGATGCCTAAGTAACAGGGAATTGGCTCTGATGTGTTTTTTTTTTTTTTTTTTTCCCCATCCTCTAACCTGTAAGGTCGCATTCTGACAAAAATATTTTGAAACACTGAAAAACATATCCTTGCTCAGTGAAGATCGACAGTCATCAGTCCAGAAGCTGAACTCAGCTCTTGTTGAGGACTTTTCACTATGTTTGGAAAATACAATGAGAGATAAAGTGAAGATGAAGGGCATCCTCACAGCAATAAATAGTGGCATAACCTCTGCTTTTGTTTCTGCTAATGTCATTCAGTTAAAAACGGTGTTGAATGAATTAGAAGATAGACCTTGAGATAAACACTAAAACACAAAAAGATATTAATTTCACTATTATCAGCAGTCAGATTTCAAAATAGTGAGTATTAACTGTTCTGAAAAGGTTCTGCTTTCCCTTTAAGAAAACAGGGCATAGGGAATTCTGAAATATATTCGCTGCATGTTCATCCTCTGTCCTTCTTTATGTTATGCTTTAATTTTTCTTTGAAAATAAAGCCTATTGATCTCAGGCTTCCGTGTTCCTCCAGATTAATTTCTAGACCCTCTGGCTGGCTAGCTAAGGGTATTTCTACTATATATGGAACGAGAAAGACTTCATTGCGCTTGAGAACTGGGGAGAATTGGGTCTTGTTCTCTCATTAAGCCTGTCTGATGGTGGTAGTTGTGTGGCCTGAGGCTGAGGGTTGTGATCATCAATTTAAAACCCAACTGCACCCTAAGTGCAATCACAAATTCTTATCTGACTGTTCATGTATTTCTCAGGCTTTATGGGGTCAAACCCAGTTAGATGTATCTTTGGTTCAGAAAAGAAGGCAAGCAAAGGAACTGGTTTTCAACCTGTAATTTTCCTATGATGTCTAAGTCAGCAAAATAGAAGAGTAGAAGAAAATAGAAGAGGTTATATCTAATCTGCAGTAATTTAGCAGAAGATAGCTTAGGCCAAGACTGAGAACTTGCTTGAGCTTTTTACACTAGTGGTGATGTATAGAATGAGTGTTGTATTAGGTACCTTGGGATAATACCAGAAAGCAAAGAGGGCTGTATAGGTAGAGTACATCCAGAATGTTTACTTGTCAGAATGCTACTTGTCAGAGCTACTTGTGAAAGTGTTGCTGAAACTCCTATGTCTTCCTGTTCCTTTATGGCATCAAGGATCTGGACTTTACATGACGACAGGTTATTTTTAAAACTCTGACGCTGCCGTTAAGGGGAAAACGTTAACAAGGGAATAGACTGTATGTGTAATTTGATGTGGAGGCTTAGGAGGGATTTAAGTTTGGAATTTTATAATTATCTTGTTACTGATCTGAAGGAAAAGCAGTTATTGTTCTTCTCTCTCAAGGCGCACAGTTCAAAAAGAACAGCATTTTTTCTTGGCTGCAACTGCCTTATCAGCGTAGTGCGCTGCTGAAAATGCCCTAGCAACAAGAAATGATAACTGTTAATGAGGGAGACTCTCACCTGTCATGTACTTACAACATTTTCTTTTAATTAATACAAAGTTCTTTAATAGCAACTTTGGAAATTTTGCTATTGCTACCAAAAATAGCACTCGCTCTGCAAAGAACATACACTTTGCATGTAGTCAGGTGTGCAGAAAAGGGCATATTGTTTCCTTACTGAAATCTTAGGCTACAACAATTGATTCTTTCCATTCTGTTGGCTAATGGAACTTTGCCAACTGTAGCTGGAATATAGGAAAGCAGTCAATGGCAAATCATTCTTTCTGAGCTTCCTATTGTGAATGCAGTTGTTATTGGATTTAACTCAGAGGTTACATTTACAGCAAAAGCTGATTTAATGGAATGTAGATGAGCACAAAGGAGTACAACACCTGCATTAACAAAAGCTTGCAGGTGTATAGTATGGTCATTGCATAATCCTAGATTGAGTGGCATGTTGTACTATAATAAAACTTGACTCCTAAACCTAACATAGACCAAAGCAATATTTCAAAAATTTACTAATTCCTTAGTTTCAAGAATCACAAAATTAAGCTCAGATTACTCTGTGTTCTCTCTATAATGACTCTACAGTTATTAACTAACCTGCATATAGAACAGCAAAATGATGCCTGCGATCCTCAGCAGTGCCTATGAAGGTCTGCAGATCTGTGTGCCTGGGATTGCAAAGCTGTTCCAGGCCCACTGTATGCAGCGTGTCCCGCTCGTTACAGGACATGGCTTGGATGGCTGAAGCTATAATACGGTACTATAAAGCTGTAGTTTTAATGGCTGATGAACGCTCATACACTTACTAAGCAAGGGAGGCAGCCAATTCACGTTGACTTCGCAATGGGAATCCAGAAATGTCAGGACTTCTCCTCTAGCCAGCGAGGCTCCTAGCAGTCTGGTCCGAATGAGCCCTTCTCGCTTCTTGGTACGCACAATCCTCACTTTGGCAAAACGGACCATGTATTCCTCCAGCTTCTCTTTCAAATGTTCTAGAAAGAAGGGCAAAAAAGTGTCAGTGGTGCCAGGGCTGGAGGAGCCAACGTCAGGACAGGCTGGTGTGACAAAGGAAAACACTGACGCTCAAGATCTTTTACTGCAGTTGCTGCTGGCAACCAGCCATCCATGATACAATCATGCCAAAACAACTGCAGGATATTCATCCATCCGCTGGTTCCCGCAGCCCAAGGCCAGCAAAACATTCTGGCATATGGTATTATAAACAGTGTCCTTTCCAAATGGGCTTCCTGTATCAACTAATTATGAAGAAAAGTGCCTGGAAAACAAGTCTTAAAAGGTAACCATTAAACTAGCATGATTAGATTGTTTTTAGGTAAGAAAGGGAAATAGACATGAAGAGAGATCTTAATAGTTGGATACCAGCTTGAAGCAAATGGACAGCTGACTTCCTAACAAAATTAAACTGCAAATGTGGAGCAGTTGCTAGATTCTCTTATCTGTATTACCTGGCTCTGTATGCATCCCAAAAGAGCACATTTGGGCACTACTTTTTTTTTCTGACTAAAAACAAACAGTAAGAATGAAAAAAAAACAAAGTTCATGTGAATACATCTACAGCAGAAATACTAATCTTTTGCTTTTGATATAAACATCAGCTTGTCAGATTCATTACTTTTGAAAAATCTGGTACCTTTATTTGGCACAAAAAGCGAATACAGGATTTTGTGTTAAAATAAAATTGAGCTCCACTGCAATGGGGATTCCTGCACATGTTCTCTCATCTCTGCCCTTTTCATTCCTCACTGATCAACACAAAAGACTTTCCAAACCTACCTGTAGATTAGGAAGTAGAAGCAACACTGAATTATTGGTGCATTGTTAGCAAACTTACAGGGGCAGGAAAGAGTCACGTGGACTTATTGGGAGACAACCTCACGGGGCACTGCCCTGAACTAGGGAATCCAGTGAAGATGAAGTAGAGAGGCCAGCGACCTGGGAACACTGGCTTGCAAGGATTACAGAGGTGCCTGCATCTTAGAAGGGAGAAACTGAACTCTCTGGAGAGCTCCTGAGTCAACACAGTGCTTCGTGGTCATAGCAGGAGCTGGAAAACCAAGTAGTAAGCAAAAGTGTGGAGAACTGGTCTCCTGGAACGACTGTGAGAAAAGGGGGGAATGTTTAAGAAGAAAAAAGGAATAAAATTTGATAAACATCAGGTATTTTTGTGTTTCTCCTACTCCAAGCTTCATTGTAGAATATCCAGATTTTCATTCTGAAATAAAGCGGTATCCCTTTCTTCGACACATTTGCCCCTTTGTCTGCTACATGCCTACTAAAAAATAGCACAATCTCCCAACAGTCACAAAGGCAATAGATGCCCTGGGTCTTTGAACAATGATTTTTTTATGATCAACCATACTCACAGGACAAGTGTGCTACCCTTACTCCTTATGGGTAGCAGCTTCATTTCACTATCATGACTGAACTGAGGCTAAATTCAGCCTTAGATCACTTTGTGCACACATGCAAGGCTGCCTAAAATATATATTTATTGAACTGCTTTTTTTCTGTTTTTATGAGCTCAATTGAGGCTATTCCCACAGCACAGGAATGTAGGAGAGGAGAATTAGACCTTAAAAACAGAGACACAAACATCCTTTGCAGACAGCAAAAAAAAAAAAAAAAAAGAGTCTGCTAGGACAAACAGTTTGTTCTTTTTTGTTTGCCTTTTTTTTTTTTCTTTTCTATGTTCTAAATTGTACCTTCTTACGGCTATGAAAAATGAAGCAGTTTCAAAGTGATGGGATATTTACATATTTCCAAAGTAAACAAATTATATACGTTTGGTAGCATAGCTTCTGCAGTCCTGATTCTCTGCAGAAAGGTCACCTAACCCTTTCCCATCTGATTCCTTGCACCCAGAAGGCTTAAGCCTGTGTGCATCAGGCTACAACTACTAACAAGATATTCCCTTCTCATGGGATAGCAGGAGCAGTGAACTCGGACTCATCCTGAACCCAGTTCTCTGTGTGAGTAAATACTGAACAACCTTTACTTGCCTAACGTGGCTTCAGCTGGCTCTGTGGCTGACCACAGGACCCTACGATGCACTTCTGAATTTGGGCTACCTACCACTATGATTGCTTTACAATTTCCTATTAGTCGGTTTTATGCGGTTTCCCTCTTTGATATGAAACAAGACAGGTTCCAGGGAATTTCTTAATCTTGCCTTTTCCCCAAATATCAAAATAAACTGCTGCTTTACTCAGAGCTCCATACATGTCCTTCATAGAAGAGAAACAAATCTATTTCTTGCTTCCTAGAGTTCAATTATATTTTATTACAATCCCCAATTATTGTGTTGCTAATATCCTCTTCCGAGCAAGTGTCTCACAAACACACAGAGCGGTTGAGGGTGGAAGGGACCTGTAGAGATCATCTAGTCCAACCCCCTACTCAAGCAGGGACACCTAGAGCACATAGCACAGCGTGGCAGCCAGGCAGGTTCTGAAGATCTCCAAAGAAGGAGACTCCAAATGGAAGGCATGATATGGGATTGGCTTTCATGCCGACTTCTGCCTGGGGAGATTCAAAGCTTTCAAACACAACCTATATGTTATACATACAGAAGCAAGTAAACTCAAGTGCTCAAGTAAGCACACATCAATCAATGTCAGAACAAACTGTAATTCTGAAGAAATTCTCTAAAAGAAATTATAATGTGGTATGCAAAATAGAAAGCAAAGTAAAAGGGCCTTTAAATCTCTGGGAGACAACACATTCAGCCCATTTATTACCAAAGGAATCAGTTCAAGCAAGCTTGCCATGACAACAAAACAAGAAGGTATGATGGTTTCATTTATAGGCTGCAATATTACATAAATTTCACTTTCAGAGTTAGGCATGAAAGAGAAATCAGCATTTAAATTCTACAGTGTGCTATAAAAGGCGCGCTTTGGATGTAAAGAAGCCAAAGCTTTTGTCACTAGTTATGGAGAGTAGATGTCTAATTTGTAATTTAAAAAGAAAATATATCATTATTTTCTTCACAGTGTTGACCAAATGAACCTATAAATCATATACTGGATACAAGCCAAGCATCCGCCAGAGCAATAGTTGGCACAGGTGGTGACAAATAAAGAGTCATGCAGGGGCAGGAAGTTTATAGGCTGTCACTGGTATGACAAGTGATAATAACAAGCAACATTATGTCTCCTATAGTGACAGTCTATAAACATTTTTTTTTCCATTGTAATTCCTTTTTTTTGGGGGGGCCTCTTTATATATATATAAAGTCTAGAGAAGTTTTTATGAAAAGAAGAGCAGAGACACAGTTGCGTGGTGCTCAAGCAGATTAACCCATTATTCAGTTTGATGCCCAGAAGCAAATTGGATAGCGAGGTTCAGGCTTCACCAGGAGAAACAGTAATGATAAGAAACAGAATAGTAATTCTTGGTTTTTGGGTGCAAACGGGGAGTGTTTCATCACACCGGTACCACCTGGCAACATGTGTGCTGGGTGCTACAGGACTAGCAATGTTCCTAAGGTTATTGAGGAACTATTAAGAGAGATTTAAAGACTACAAGAAAGCTGGAAATGATCTTCATGAATTGGTTGACAGCCACGTGGACTATGAAAAACAAAAGCAAATGCAAAGGAAGAAAAGCCTTTTGTTAAGCCTTTTGTTAAGGCTCTCCTTACTTGTGCAGCATCTCCAGCTTCTGCCCCAAAGTGCAACCAGTTTCTTAACAAGCAAGTTGTCAAGTAATTGTGCTCCTCCACTAAGGACTGTAGGAGAGCCGAGGGAACTGCTAAGTGCTCTGATACCTAATCTTCAATAAATCTGTTTCTCCTAAAAGTTTACTGAAAAGTACGTAATTTGCACATGTGATTTTGGGTGCCTAGTCTTTCATTTTTCCAGTTATTTAGTTATCTTACAAAGCTTTGCTTTTCACCTAGAAGACTGTGTTAGAGATACCATTTCTTCAGATATCCATACCCAAAGTTTTATTTCTAATTGGCTGAATAACCCTTGAGGGAGATTGGAGAGGTTTCTGCCAGACTGACTTCAGCATCTGATCCACAGTCATGCCAGACTATGAAGCAAGTGCCAGAAGCAGTCAGATATTGTGAAAATTGTTGGATACAGCAAGTCTGACTTAGACTGACAAATGACTGCTGAATTACAACTGCTTGACACTTGGCAACCTCAGATCAGCACTGAATAATCCATTTTTTCCAAATACAGTTTTTCAGATGACCTAAGAATAAGGTCACTTGGGAAATGCTGTGTAGTTATTGCTGATCTGGAAGTTGTGCTATTTAAACAGACACTAGTGCTGATCCCTTGGAAACTTCTCCTGTTAGCATGACGTTTGGGCTAACTGGCTCAGGGCAAGCTAAAATGCAGCCTCTTTTTTGATATTAATAATGAGCCAAAGTCCTTGGATGATGTACTGAAATGCTGTTGAGAAGAACCTGTATATGCAGCAGTTCCACTCATCAGCTGCACATAAATGAATGTGAACATAAACTTCGAGGCGGCGCCTTCGTTCCGATGTGAGATTTCGGGCTCAGTCTGATGCAGAGCCTCGGCCGCTGAATGCACGGCGGAAGCGCACGCGCTCGTCACCGCCTCTGCAGGGCAGCGTCGCGGGGAGCGCGGGCCGGACGCAGCCCAGGAATCCATAGCCTAGCTTCACTTCACTCGTGATAGCCTGGAGATACACTTCTCTGCGCACGTCTCCTGCAGTGTGGGGGCCTTCAAATAGTCATGAAAGCAGCGACTGAGACTGCAGAATCTGTGACACTGGCCAGATCTGCCAAGATGTTCTCAGACAAGTAAGAGTTTCAAAGGTTTCAGTTAAATCAGCAGAGAGATTCTAGTATTTCTCTCTTCCACTTTCATCAGTTCATCTATTTGTGACTGTTACTGAAACGGTTCTGCAGACAGCACAGAGGTTTCTAGGACCTCTTTGCCAATACAATGTTCAGTTAATTGGTGATGTGCTAGTATTACAGCCAGTGCCTCTTCCATAGCTGAGAACAGGCTCCTCCACCTCCTGCCTTTGCAATCAGCCCAGCCCTGAGAAAGGAGGTTTTACTCTTTGCAAGAGGTTTGCAACTCTTAGGTTTGCAAGTTGTCCAGCCAGCCCTGAGGTCACGCGAGTATTCACCACCCTCTTCAGTACCAGGCAAGGCAAGGCTACCTTCTACCCCGAGACAAAATGATCAAGTAGTTACGTACGGCCTCAAAGCCTCCAAAACATTAAAATTACCAAAATCCTATTTTACATATCCAGTTAAACACTTCTGGCAATTAATCAATGTCCAATGTACTCCATACCCTAAAATTACTCAAGTACTCGCACCTTATTACCAAATGTTATCTGCTTTATACAAAAGAGAAAAAAATCCCTAAACATGTATTTAAAACTAGTATCCACCTGTGCTTTTTGGCCTGATTGGCAGTGTTTTTGTCTTATGTAGCCATGATTGACAATCAATGCATGCCTCAAAAGAAAGACATGTTTTTAACTGAAATCTTTAGAAGAGACTTACTGTTTCTTTGTATCTAATTTTAAAACAATTGTCTTTCACATATTATGGCTGTTCACATCCCTTTAGTGTCTATGTCCAGAAAAGGGTTTTCAAACTGCCTGAGGAAAGCCTATGACCTTCTTCTTCGTACATGTGCATGTACCTATTTCTGCATGTTTCCCTAGCACTGTATTTCCTACATAAAAAACTTTGGGGAAAAAAAAAAAAGAGAGTGAAGAAAGAAACTATTTTTATAGCTCTGTTCCTCTGGCTGTATCCAAAATGGTTTGAAGCTATAATATGTAGAGGAATAATATTGTTCACTAATGCAATGACATATTATAAAATCCAGTCACCTTAAGCTGCATGAGGAAGTTGGTTAAAAATACATAGCAAAACAATCCTAAATGAGACATGAAAAAAATATGAGAAAATTATTTTTTGCTGAAAGGTAAATATAATAATTGCTGAAAATAAAATGCTAGCAAGAAACTGACCTCAATTAATGATACGTAGATTTTAGAATCCAGCCAGGAAATGAGACCTGCATTTCTCTCTGCCTCTCTTCCCTTTACCTATATGGGCTTTCACCCAAAACTAAGGGTGAAAAGAAATGTTACAACCCCGGTTGCTACAGGCTGTTGAAGTTCTCCACACTGAATGGCACATGGCAGAACACGCACCCGCTAGAGTAGCTGCACCGGTGTCGGCAGCACCGCTCACGGAGTAAAGTTCAACTGAACCTGTAATCATTATGTTTGTTGAACTAAAATGTGGCGTTCTCTTTCTTTTTGCTCAAAGATGCTCTTCCCACTCTGCCCAGAAGGACAGCAGAACAGGTTGCATAAGCTTTTATTTCTTAATTTTTTTAAAACAGACCTTTTTTTATTTTTTTTTTTAATAGAAGAAGGATTTTCCCATAAATGGCTGCACTTGCTTTAGGACCTCATTACAGCACTGTATGCAACACATGTAACTTTGGCTACAGCTCAGAAAAAAATAAGGGAAAGCAGTGTAAGTTATCAGGGAAACTATGATAAGAGTATCATAGCAAAGAAATGTACAGCTGCCTTACAGATCATTCTTGGAGCATAATTATATGATATAAATCTGTCAAGGGGATGACATTGCTGCATTAAACTTCGATTATTTTTAACAGGTCTGTTTACTACATAGGTATTTATACAGTAACTTGTCCCCAAGGAAAGCACATTGCTAAGATTGCTCCAGGTTGCAAGGCCAATTAAAAGAATTTTTTTTTTTTTTTTTTTTTGAAGTGAATCCAGGAAAGCCTAATTTTCCTCGAGATCAATAAATTACTCTTGCTTTGAGGGTAACACCACTGCATCTTGGCAACATTAATTGCAAAAAATTGCAAATGATACTTGACAATAACCCATCAAAAACAAGACTTTTTTTTTTTTTAACATATTTATAACACAGCAAACAGACTTGCAGAGTTTGAGACCTGTCATTACACTGACATTTTCTCTGCTTTGCCTGAAACTATCTTTGACATATTTTTAGTTCTTCCTCCAAAATATATCACTGACTTCTACAGTAGGTGCTGTCTTCAGAGAACTGTTTACTCTAGCACTGCTCTTTTTAACCTCTCAAATGTCAAGGAGAGATCCTAGCGCAGAACTGGGGAAACACTATTGCAGTGACCTTACATTTGCGAAGCACAGTAACACTGGCCCTTAGGAAGTCATACAGCACAGGTAATTTTCTTTTAAAATTGGATCTGATTCTGACACAGAGTTTCCTACACCAGACACTCTTTAACCTCCCAAAGGAATTCCACCGGTCATGACAGCTAGTCACAAAAAGAAGTTCTCCTTGCAAGGATGCCCCTAATGCCGACTGCTAGGGACAACCTGAATCATCTTGGTGCAGCTTGAGCATGGTGAAGACTATTCGGGGAAAATCATACCGGAGCAATGGTGCATCATGCACATAGGCTGGTCATTGCAAACTAGAAAAGTCTTTGAAATATGCTTTTGAGATCAATACACGTGTTTAAAAAAAAAAAAAACCCTGACGTATGGACTGGACTTGCAGCACCAAGTCTTTAGGAAATTCATTATTTCTTAGTAAGTTTTACATGTTTTAACAGGATGCAGCATGAGGATACTCAGCGAGTGTTCACTAACCTATTGAGAGACTTTTAATTTCTAGTTGTGCAAATACTAGAAGTATACATGTAGCTATAAACTTTTAAATAATCTTATTTCCTACAAAATAACATCCACCACTAAAGGAAATATCTTAAGGGCTGGAATGCAGGCAATTGTAGGTTCAACAATTTCTACTTGTTTCTTCTATTTGGTGAACCAGGTATCCAGTTACTTCTCTCACCTGCTGCATTCCATCAACCGAACACTTCTTCTCTTGGTTCTGTTCCACAAGTTTTTTCTCCTTTAACTTTGTCTAGTACAGAAACTCATTCCTTCTTCTGAGGCTTTTCTGAGGCTTTGACACGATCCTAACAGGCCTCTGTCCTTACGAAGTTAGGCTGTAGTTCTCAGAACGGAGTGCGTTTCACTCATTTGCTCATTTGCAAAAGTTAGCTCCGTTCTCAGTGTAACCGTGCGGGTGATTGCTATGGCGTGCAGGACAGCGAAAGAACGGCAGGCTTCGCATCACAGAAAAGATGTTCTCAGAAAGCTGCAGTTCGTGGGGATTCTCTGACAACCGGCAAGGACAGCAATGTGCTTGAGCACCATTTCTGAAATTATGTCATAATTTTCTTTTTCTTTTTTTTTCTCACTTACAAAAAACAGTTTACCTTCGAAATCGAGTATACAGAAGTGCTACAGTGAAAGAACTGGACTGCTGTTTGGGTTACATATTCTGAAGCATGAAAATTAACTATCAAAAAAGGAAACCGTTCTCTGTTCGCTGTCTAATCAGCTATGATGATACTTCTCTACATAATGAGGCAAACACTGATGCATAATTGGGCAACTCCTAACATCAGTATGAGTTATTAATCAAACAATAATACCATTTTTTTTTTTCATGGATAGATGATTGGCTTTTCACTTTTTATTTACAACAAGAAAAATGAGCTTTGGAAAAGGAGACATCAAGTTCTTCCTTTTCTTTGTTATCTCTTTTCGCCTTTTGTTTTACATATTGAATCAACCTGTCTTTTCCTATCTTGGCTGTCACAACTGTTCTGTAGTATCGCTGATGTTCTCCAAATCCCCTTTAGTCTGGCAGGTTTCCTCATTAGGCATGTGAATTTAAGAAACAGAAAGACATAGTGAATATTAGATGAATAGCTAAAATCCAAAGTAAAAAAAAATATATATATATATTGAATATTAACTAGCAGATCTAATTTTCCTCCTAGCAACTTTCAGATGTTAACGATAGGATTAAACTCAGACTATGTTATGGACAGCACCCTTCCACCAAGAGCCACCCCTAACTGCTGTCTGTCTTGAAATGTCTAAAGAGAGGATATGAGATAGAAAATAATCCAGTAACTTATACTCAATATACCACAAAGGTTTACACTCAAATGGTCAGCGCAGGATGCCAGGAAAAAGACCCGGACGGTTGTTCTTCAGCTTTACACAGGCGACCCTTAGGAGTCTGCGTTTGATCCATCTCCGCATCGAAGGCCACACGAGGCCACGTCCACACACCAACAGTATTTGCCAGCTATGACCTTCACTTAAACAAACTCAGCTGCCTCCTAGTAACCAAATTTTCCCTAAGTAACAGATTGATGGATTAGCAGATCTTAAGTGAAAGGTAAATCATTGCCATGAAAATGTCTTATTGCTCTTGGAAAGTGTAAAGACATTTCAAAACTGGACGGGTTATATCTGCTTTACAGCATCTCCCGGATCCTCAGAAACAGACTAAGTGCTTTGATTCTGAACACAATTCTTTTATCTTTATTACTTTTAAGACTACAAATGACATTAAATTGATTAAATTAAGGACAAGTAAGTAACATTTGTATAAAAGATATTCTTATGAAAAATATCCTTGTCCAAAACTGAACTTAGAGGAGTTATAATAGAAACGCAGGAACTCGAGCATAAAAAAACCCAAGAGATGAACTCGCTTCCATTTCAAAACCTACTTTATATCAACGTGTGGGCTGATCCACGAAACCCCACCGGCACATCCGCCTCTGCGTTTCCCTCACCGTGCATTCTCTGCACTCAAGGCTTTACAAACTGAAACGGACTCTCCTCCACCTACGGTGCCTCCCTTACACTTCTCCCCAGCTTCATGCAGGTGTGTGGAGACCAGGCAACACAGACGAACTTCTGGAAAAACGCAAGCGTTTTTGCATTTACCTTGTCTTTTGCATTTTGGCAAGCATTTTGTGGAAAACTGAATAACGCCTCCACTTCTCAGTGCTTTTGTACAACGGATTGCCTGGCGCGGTGCCTCCCTCTCCTCCTGAAGGGCAGCGCCCAGGCCCCGACAGGACGGGCAGAGGCCGCCCGGAGCAGCTATGGCTAAAAGCAGGGACACGAGAACAGGAAAACGGCGCCACCAGTGACCTGCCTGCTACAGCTCCACAACTGCTCTCACCTCATGGTCTTGCTTCAACAAGCAAACAAAACAATGCCCCCCACATTGAAAATCGACTCAATGTTTTGATATGCTGGGCTCCTCCTAGATTCACTTGTTACCAGTTGGAGTGGTAAGTGTTCAGCAGCTCTGGAAAGCAAACCGAGAGAGTGCCTATAGATCAAAGAAAACACTTAGCTTCAGTTTAAAGCTACCAGAGAACAAGAACTCTAAATTTTTTTTAGAAGTATGTTTTTGTGCTCAAATTTTCTTGGAAGAGGCTGAAAGCAAGTAAGAGAAATGGAATAATAACTGGTGAATAAATGAAAAAGAGTGGTTAAAACCGAATACAAGAAAACTAAAAGAAAAAGGAGTAGATAGTACATAAATGAAAACTGAAGTACAAATAACTGCAATATACTGAAACAAATATTACTTCTATTCATGCCAGACTCTTACTTTGCCGAAGGAAATGTTGGGCTTTCAGTTCTGCTGCAGACAGCAGACTGCATTTTAGCAATACATCTCTTCACTTGGTTTGCTTCGGAAGTGGAAGCAAAAAGGAAAAACACTTCTCACACACACAGACACACACACGACTGTGTTTTCCAACAGAAATGCTGTAGATGTTCAGATCAGTGAATAGCCCTTTACCTGATTTCTTTCACTGAGGCACTCTCCACTTTTCCCAAAGGAAGTTTAGGATAAGAGAGTCCCTTAATGGGGAATTTCCCTTAGTGCAAGGGTAATGTGCTCCCTTTATTAACTTTACTAGGAAACTCTTTAAGGCAGGAGTTCCATGTGAGTGTAAATTGCACTTGCAAGGGAATCGAGGATTCAGTTACTCATTTATATTGTAGTTTTATGGCCCATTCAGCTTGGCATTGCCAAGTGCTAGCAACAGACCTCAGATTTTATAAAAAATTTAAACACATCAGGCCTTAGGACTTGTTAGGCCTTGTCTTGAGCTTATTGTACATTGCTTTGATGTGTCTGTAAAATTCGTATCAGAAGCTCTGACCGTGCTGCATCTTGCGCAAATCCCTGCGGATTATTGCCTAGCGTGTTCCAGCTCTAACACGTGCCCCGCCACGGCAGCACAGGCCTTTCTGACTTTTTTAATTGTGTTACTAATAATAGGTAGCAGAAATTAGGTAATTTGCAGGAGTGTAAACATAATCTTAATTGTACTAAATTGATTGTGGTATTTTGATTAGGCAGTTAATAGAGTAACAATTCTAATTCTTGGATCAACGTTATGAGTTATGTTCTTGGGTTTCCCATAACTAAGTTGTATATGTAACAATAAATTTATAGGATCTTTTGGGAAAGATCTCACTGAATGTGAGAAAATCAGAGGTATTTCAGTACCCTTTGAACATGGGTTAGCAATTTTCCATAATTTCTTATTCCAACGGTCCTACTGTGTGTTTCCCTTTAAAGCATGGGCTACTTCAGCAAAACTGCACAACACTATGAAAGCACCAGAGTCAGCGAGACAACATTTCATCTATTCCATCAATATCAACATTGTTTTCATTTGTGAGGACCTCTGTGGCCTCACAGCACCAGAGCCCTCCCTTTCATCACACCATGTTTTTTTGTGGGACTTGGGCCTCGTTAGTGTAATGAGGCACTACCTGCCCTAAGACTGAGGGGGGTTTGCAAACATAAGCGATGGCTCTATAAACATAGTGAGTTTATGAAAAGGTACTTTGATTTAAATTAAGCTCTTCTAAAAGAACTTTCATACAGCCAGATTATTTGCACACTGTGGGGAAGACCTGAGCACATGGTGGAGAACAGGAGGTGGGATTTCTAATGCTGCCCTGGTATTTGGCTTTGCTCAGACATGCCCTAATTTCACTAAGCCTCAGCTTGGTACCATCTTTCCTGCAGCCACTGTTTGCCAGAGCCCCTAAAGTGCTGCAGGACCCTAATTCAGTTCCTGTCTCACTTCATCTTTTCTGGGAGCCTCATTTTGGGGCAATGTCAAGGGCTCAAGTGCCACTGCTGAGAGGAGCTTTAACATCTGCCAGGAAAGAAGGCAAATTTCTATTTCCAATGAGCCGAGGAAGCCTACGGGCTGCCGGAGAGAGCACCACGTATTTAACACATGCCCCCTCATAACTTGTCTAAAACACTTTATCTGTGGGCACGCAGCAGGATGGGAGCTGAGAGCAGATGGGAAACTCGCTCCCCATGAAGCTCCCGTCTCACTCCAGCGAGTGCTTAGGAATCAAAGGGGAACAATCTACTGCCTCAGTCAGCTGGCCAGAGCTGAGGAGGAATGATCGCAGGGAAACTTAGGGCAACGCGATTCACAGAAAGGTTTCCAAACCAAAGCTACCTGCAGAAAGCAATAGCAGCAAGTGTGTGCGTGAGAGGCCAAGTCCCTGGAATGACTGACTGCAAACCTAGGAGGAAACCGTGTATTTGCCGTGAACATACCCACCAACACAGCATCACATGTGCACCAAAACGTTTTCACAAAAGTAGCCTGGTAGAAAATATTGAAGAAGAAGCAGGTACATTAGGGCAACAAACTCTTCAGCACATAAAGCACCGAAAAGGAGTTATGTTCACTATGAAAATAATTTGCTATCAGCCTTGTAACCCTTTAGAACAGTCACAATCACTGAAAACATCAATTAAGATTTCTAAGAATAAATCAGATGGAATCCGTGGCTATAGCAAGCACAAATAGTTGTATACAGTCATCTGATCCTGGGTATCATTTCACTCAGATTTTTCTGCCATCACTCATGAAAACCATAGAGAAACAACAATTTCTTTCTTGTCTTCTTTGTTTTCTTTCTCGTCTTCTTTGTTTTCTTTCTCCATTATACTTTTCATAGTTTCAAACTAGCCTGCATTTGAATCATCAGAAACACTTGAATTTGGGCTTTGCTGAATTTTATTTTTCTAGATCACTGCATTCCATATTTTCTTATTTTTCATGTCTTCTAAATGACTTGCCTTTTACCTGCTTGCTGCATTTTCCCTTTTAATAGCCACATTAACACTTGCTCTTGAAACCAAACTGTCCATTGGATAATACAGAGTTGC
Organism: Nothocercus julius; assembly: GCA_013398735.1. Classification (NCBI taxonomy): domain Eukaryota; kingdom Metazoa; phylum Chordata; class Aves; order Tinamiformes; family Tinamidae; genus Nothocercus; species Nothocercus julius. Next base: position 5,849,917 of record VZSV01000028.1, on the reverse strand, counting down.
AAACTCCAACTGGTGTCATCACAGATCAAAGCTTAAGGGAAGTATGGAACAATACATCCTGTGGCAGCAATTACACGACTGTCTTAAAAACCAGAAAATCTCTCCTCAAGTGAATCTAGATCCTATAAATGTTCATTGAAATGAAACTGCAAAGACTGTTTTCAAAAAGACCTTCCTGAAAGATTCATATTCTTTTTATTTCCAACAATTCATCCCTGCAAGGCTAACATAGGAATGTGTGGTTAACAGCAATTCCTCACACGAACAACTTCAGACAGCTATGAACTCCACAGTAGACAAGGTTTTCCTACAAAATGTAACATTTCTTTAACTTCTAAAGACCACTCCTCTTTGCTGTTCATCTGAGGTGTTTTTAAAAACGTTACCTTGCTATAACTGTGAGTTAAGAGAAATGAACTGCACATCCTTTAACAGGCAAGCAACCACCGTGCCCGATAAGCTGGTCACAAAGCAATGGCCAGAATGAGAAAGGTTTTTAAGCACTGAAGCACTTCTCATATTAATGAAAAGTGAGTAGTTAGAGACTTTAAAAACTCTCATTACTAGGATATAAAACTTGATATTTAAATACTTTAAACATTCTGGCCTCATATTCTGTTATTTTTCTTTAGCAAGTTTATTTATAAGAACTACCTGGAAAAGGAAACTTGTAAAGCTAATAAGCAATATTTGTCATTGTAAAAGGACTTAAAAGCAACACACAAGCACTTACTAATGCATGCACTATAATTCAAAAGAGAATGAGATGAGCAAAACCAGCATTTTGAGTACTGCTATTAAGATAACTGATTGGATTATTACATTAGCCATTATCTAGGCTTTACAATTATCTTCCCTTGGAACAAAAAGTTTTGCTCCTCAGTAGTTACTGAAAGTATCTTGTTCCTTCCACACTCCACCTGTTTTGCAACAGGCAGTGCTGCTGCAGACCTCGGAAGGATCAAACAGTGCCTGACGAAGACCCCAGCAAGGGGATGTACCAGGCTGAAGCGTTTGCAGTGCTGATAGGACTGGCAGACAGAAAGACTTAGCTTGTTTGAAATGGCCTAAATGCTAGAAAAAAAAAAATCAAATGCCTCTACTAGTGCGGGTGACAAAACTCAGGAGGACACAGTGTAGCCTGACAGAAGAGTAGATTGCGGCACAAATACTGCCTGTACACTCGTGACTTCAGGCAGAAGAGACAGTGAGGAAGCACCACTGCTACACGCTTTAGCACGTCCAGAAAAGTTTCCACAGTCTTCTCAAAAGAGCCCTACAAACGTTACTTCCTAATGGAATTCAATAACTGCTCATAAAATGCAAGCATTTCTATCACCAACAAAAAATACAGAGTAAGGCTAATTGCTGTGATCTTGACAAATCTCCTTAAAACAGAGAACGTTAATCAGAACATCTACAAGTTCTTAGAGGATGCTCATCATTAGAAAGGATAATTACCACTCCATGACTCACGACATTCAGAATTTATCATCAGCTTCAAAGCTAACTGCATGTATTAGTATGGTCATTATCAGCCTGTTTTAAGGCTGAAATGTTTACTAATTAAGAAATGATCAAAACGTATTTTGTGGCATTTTTTCAGTGTCAAAAACAGGAGAGAAAAGAGCAGAAATGTTTCCTGTTTCTCTAAGTTGGCCTAACCAAATCGTGGTGGCCAAAAACTATTCAGCAGTGCCTTGAAACAAAGATGAGCAAAATAGGATAAAGCTATCCCATATGAAACGGGTGTCACAGAAATGAGTTTTTTAGGGGCTCTGCCATTTGCAGTGCAGGACTACACTTTTTACTTCTGCTTTGATTCTATTGTTAAACCAAAACCAGATGTACATATCGAAGAAAGTCTTTAGTTGGAAGCGAGTGCACTGCAAGCAAAGAGGGCTCAATAGCAAACCGCACCAATTACTATTCCCATTCAACAGTTTTGTCTCTGACAAAATTCCTATTGATGTACCTAATGCAGTACAAGGCAATTTAAGTAGCAAAACCACTTTTGGTTCACTAGACATTATCAGACTTGCAAAAAGCTGAAGGTCTTTTGGCCAATTCATCCTGCGTCAATTGATCCCACGCAACTTGAGCACCTGCAGCTCACCGGTGTTCAGATGACCGAGGCTCCGAAGGTTTGGAGGATGCCTGTGTTTCTGGTCACCCCAACTCCTGTGCCCATTGGAGCCACCTTCAGTGGCCCCCATCTGGGTGGATCCCTTTCCAGGCTGCTCACAGGCCAACTGACCCTGCCTTCTTGTAAAGGCTGAACCTAAGATCATATGGACTTCGAAAGAAGAAGGAAAACAGTTACAAATACCGACAAGACTACAATTCCTGGCTGTCACTTTGCTTTCATCACCTTATTATCACCTTAAACAGGAAATCAGCTTTGCAAAGAGAGATCCGAATAACAGAAAGATTGTGCAATAAGAACATTTTCTGCAATATAAACACAAGTAATGGGAATACTTGTATCTTGTCTATAATATCTGTGGCATACGCTATATATGTGATAGCATGAAATAGAGGCTTTAGTAACACTTTAACATAGCACTTGTAGAAAATCTATTTTGTCTTTCTAGGTAAGAACTTTACACTTTACCACATCATCATACTTGCATTCTGCACTGTAAGTTTTAATCCTATTTGTATCCTATCCTCTCTTTGCATATGCACAGTCATATATGTGCTAGAATTCTACAAATAATATCAAGCCACATGCAGCAAGGACTTACTCAAACTCAGAGACAAAAAAAAGAAGTCCATTACCAAGCGGAAAAAAAAAAAAAAAAGGTTTTATTAAACATTTTTCATAAACACAATACTCAGAAAATGTGACCTGATCTTGCATGAGCCTAACATTTGCATGGCAAGGTTAAAATGTTAGTGGCAAAGTTAAAATGTTTTTTATGAGCTTGTACAATCAGTGCGAAGAGCAAAAAAAGAGGTAAGTGAAACAAACCTCCAATATAAAGCTTACAGAGATGTCCTTAAAATATCTTTACTCAGGTTAGCTGTAGAAGTTCATACTCTGCTGCTCAGGCCAGTGAATAGAAAATAGGGTGACAAGCACTTGAGTCAGATATTGATTGAACATCATGAGAAATCAACTCCGGGAAGCTCCTCCAGTAAGTCTATGGAAGATTGGTAATTTAAAATATGTGGCATTCACACAGCGTCATGAACTAATAATGCTGCTCCAAAAGAGCAGAGATTGGATTTAATTTCTAATATAACGAGAGTAGAGCACTCCCAAGGAGCTAAAAGCTGCTTTTATCAAGTTCCTCCAGATCTTTGCAACGGTACATTTTAGTTTCTTTTGTACAGTACGGTCAGCTTGCCCACCTCTCAATTAAAATAAAAGAAATTCAGCCTCCTGCAATGCAGTACAATCTATGTGTAACCTGGTGTGAACATAGACACATCTTCTTAAAGTTACTGAAATCACCATTTAAACCCAGTTCTCATAGCATATTTCCAAAAAAAAAAAAAAAAAAAAAAAAAAAAAAAAAAAAAATACTACTAAATAGCATAATTTAAAATGACCACTTAAAAAGGTTGCCTCGGAGTTTATACTAATTGGATCTCTATCAAATACATTTGAAAAACGAATAATCACATTTCATTTGGGATTCACTTGCCTTAAAATTTGTCGATGTGTGAAAATGTGTATTTTAATCCTCCAGAAATGAACCTTGCAACGAAGCACAAAGTTTTAGCACTTCAGCCCAAAGAACATAAAATTTTACAATTAAAGAGTTTTCTATAAAATTATGATATGATGAGATTGCAGTCACAACCAACGGCCTCTCTGTGAAGGCAGGAAGCCTTGGAATAATGCTGCTAAAGACTTTTCTGCAAAAATAAATGTTTTTTCTTTGTCTTAGCAGTAATAGCTGCTTTATAAACATTTTTTTTGCTGACCTGTAGCAAACAGTAAACATTCCCAACCTTTTACTCTGGGCACAAACCACCTGGGATCCCCAGAAGAGTTCAAAGAATTTAGCACCTCTGAAATTCTTGCCTTTTACTGGAAGTCAGTTAGAATTCAAAATCAATACTACCTTCTACTTGTAGTCATAATTAATATAGTGTCTTTCTTCAGCTTTCTATTGATTTTTTTTGCATTATGAATAATTAAAGATTATTAGAAATAAAATGAAAAATATGTATTGTTTAAAATATTATAAAAATGAAAATTATAAAAATAAAAGTGTTAAATTCAGATTTCTGAGTGGATTTCAACACAAGCTTATTTTTCTAGAGCATTGAGAAAAAATGAATGTTTGTCTTGAATTGTTTGCTCATTAGAAGTGCAGATCCAGCGCAGGGCTACGAGGATGATCCGTGGCCTGGAACATCTGCCCTGTGAGGAAAGGCTGAGAGAGCTGGGCCTGTTCAGCCTGGAGAAGAGAAGGCTGAGAGGAGACCTGAGCAGTGTCTATAAGGACCTCAAGGGAGGCAGTGAGGAGGATGGGGCCAGCCTCTTCTCAGGGGTGGCCACTGACAGGACTAGAGGAAACGGTCACAAACTGAAACACCAAAAGTTCCACAGGAACTTTAGGAAAAATTTCTTGACCGTGAGGGTGACAGAGCCCTGGCACAGGCTGCCCAGAGAGGCTGTGGAGTCTCCTTGTCTGGAGATCTTCCCAGCCCGCTTGGACGCAGCCCTGAGCCACCTGCTGTAGGTGACCCTGCGTGTGCAGGGGGGTTGGACTAGATGATCTCTAGAGGTCCCTTCCAACCTTAAGCATTCTAGGATTCTGTGATTCCTAGGATCCTTGTGGTTTACATCATCACAGTTCAGCTACTGACAGCAGTAATTCTACTCTGCTCACACACACAAGTAATTGGAATAAGATATTATTACTGAAAGGGAAACAATTTGAAAACACCTTAATCTAATCTACTTTGGGATGAGTAACCAAAACACATAGTAGTTAAAGTCAAAAGAGTTGTAACTACTTTAAGTGACCTGCAGGCTAGTCATTTATAATGGAAAAGCTCACAAACACCACTTTTTCCATCATTTCAAGCAATATATGAATTCAGGATTTTTTTTTTTTTTTCCTTAGACAGCCACCACAAATCCTTCAGGACTCTGTCTGGGAAACTCCTGGCACTCTCCAATGGCAGGTGAAGTCACCTCACCAAGGACAACAGCGAAACTCCTCATGCACCAAGCCAAAGATTTTAACAGTATTTGCAGGGGAGACCTCTGACGTGGACGCACAACGGGCCAGAAGACCCTGCACTGCTTCGTCGGGGACAAACGGTTTATGTCCTGGGGCGCTCACGGCCACTCCACGAGCCGCAGAGCTTCCCACCGGGCACCGTGCCCTGCTCCCAGCCTGCGAGGGTCAGGACCGCGGCGCCGAGCCGGAGCTCAGCTCCTCAGGCCAAGCTTGTGGGACAACACGTGCCATGAGCTCGTGTACGGAAGGCGATCCTAGCGGGTCAAGCCAAGAGCCTTTGTGCTTACGTGTGCGAGTGCTTTTATGGCCAGGGCATCTCCACCCTCAGCCCCGCTCTGGCACTGACGCGCACCCAGCCGTACGCTCTTCTCACTGAAGCTACTGCGGAGCCTCAGCGGTCTATCTCCCAGCCTACATATATGCATACACACACACATATATGTGTATGTGTAAGTGCATATACATCTACACTTACACATATATATATATATATACACACACACACTTACTTATTTGTACATACTTACATATATATATGTATGTATGTTAAGTCACATGGGGATGCAGGTAAAGAATGATTTTGCCCTCATGGGAAACAAGTTAATATTTGCCACTTACTCTGCAATCTTAATGAATGAATACATAAATACCAGTTCAAGGCAAGCAGTTAAACAGTTGGCTTTTTCCATTTATTGATTTACTGCACACTCAAAACCTAAACGTAGTATGTTGTCAAAGTTGCGCGGTAACATTAATCATAGTCTATAAATATGCAGAACATATATCCTGACTAAAAAATTAATGGATTTTTTTTTTCACAATATATTTGCAATATTTTTGTTACTAAGCAACAAAATTCTTCTATTATCCCCACGCCTTGCACCATTGGCAGGGAAGCCTTGCAGTAATGCCTAGCACAACTTCATTATCTCAATTGCTCCACTTGTTGAGCATGTGGAGCTGCAGATTAGGGATAATTAGACAAGGAATGAATGGAGCTGCAGTGCAGTCACATCCCGAGAAACAAACAACATATTGATTTTGATGATTCTCCTAACAGCCATCTAATACGCATTGCTCCTAAACATTTGACCCTTGTTAAATGTGTTTTGGGCTCTGGCTGAGCACATGATGTTCCGCCTTTTTGACACCGCATACAATTCAGGGTTATTAAACACAATTAAGCAATGTGGAAAATACAGGAAGGTTGAAACAAAACTCACCAGAGCAGCTTTAATTTAATTCTTTGAGATGCAATGGAAAGGAGAAAATGAGGCAAGATGCCTTCCCAATACACCCCCTCTCCTGTGAGATGCAGGGGTCCTTGAGATGTTTTGCAGCATGAGTCACACGCACAATACTGGGAAATAATCTGGGGTACAAGCTAGGGAAGACCTGAGAAGACCAGTTCAGAATTTGGTATAACATCATTATTGATTTATGCACAACTGTATATATAAAAGCGTTCTGAGAAAGGTTAAAGTTTGACTTCCCAAATAGATTTATATATAAAATGAAATTTTGATTCAATTATGCCACACAAATAGAGGCATCTGAAACTGGCGGAGTTAACCTCAATTTATGCTCGTGTTGCATTTTGCTCTCAAACTTGCTCTTCAGGACTAAGACCTGGCACTCTCCCAAGCAGCTGAAGACATGTTTCACAGCACATCACTCTACAGCGCAGAGCAGAAGAGGAAGCCTGCCACTTAGAATTGAGAGCACAGAGATCATTTTGATTAAAAACAAATGAAAAAACCCAACAATGCATGAATTTTAATATGTACAAATATTAAGACTGAAACTCATAACTATAAGACATATAAAATAACAGAGGACAGACTTAACACACTGTACTCTAGAAAAAATACAAAACAACTCCATGAACTTCAAGTTTTTAGTCCAATAGCTTTCTTTGGATTCAAGCCAGAATAACAAGTTGGTTTCATTCATAACTGTTCAAAAAATTCACTTGCCAGAGTTTAGTTGATATTTGAGTGGTGAATCCAGTACTAAGAATTAGAATGAAGCTTCAAAAAAATTTTTTTAAGTAAACTGATGCCATAGAAAATTCAGTTGCCCACTGGGAGGTGTAAATGACTGTTTAGTGCTCCCAGCTTCCTGACCAGCAGGGAGATTATCAGCATCATCAACACTAGCTATGAGCTCTAGGTTGGCACTTTGCATAACATGAAATCTCTTTCCAATAACTAAATATACAAAAACAAACTGTAGGAAACACAGACAACAACTTAATTTTGTCTATGAATTAATGTCCTGTCCAAAGCTTCAGACGGGCATGTCTAATTCAGCTGTCTTTCCAAGCTGTAAACCATGTTTGGCTGTAACTCTTATTAATAGAGTGCTCAATAAATTTCCAAGATCCACGCCAAGAGGGCTTTCAAAGGGGAAGATATTGGCTTATACTCATTTTGATCTTGTAAGAGTAGCCTTTGGAAAAATGGAAAGTGTTTTAATGCATGGCTTTTATTATAGGGTTTTGAATATTGGAATGATTTAATAGCACAGAAAACATTCTTAAAAAGTACTTAATGAAGACAAAAATCACTTTTACAACATGAGTCAAAATGTTTTTTGAAAGTGATAGACTGTGCCTGTGTGTGTGCACACACACAAGCACATATCCAGATGTGCTGAAATATCTGGTTTGCCTGAAACAGGACAGCAATTTCCCACTTTGCTGCCTATTTTATATAAAATATCTTTTGAACAGAATACTAAATGGTTTCTGGAATAAACACTTTCCCTTTTGAGGGGGACACCCTAATCATTATGCTACATATACTGATAACTCACTAATTTTCCCTTCCTTTAGTAAATATATACATAGTTTAAAAAAGATGTCGCTCAGTTTCTGATGTATTTTTTTGTGCCCCAGTCAAACATATATATATAGAAACGTGTAGCTGTGTTAACAAAAGAGGGAACTGAACCTGGATCCCACGCATCTCGCATGATATTCTTTGATCACTAAACTATATAGGAAAACATGAAGTCACCTCTTTCTTTACTCCCACACTTACCATACTTGAAAAGAGTGGTCTCAGCCTTCCCCATTACTTGGAAGAAAGGGATCTATCTCCAGGAGACAGATCAGAGCAGTTCTTGCCAAAGGCATGTAAAAAACTACTTGTAGCCAAGGTTACAGCTCAAGATAAGGAACGGATGTTACACAAATCCCTCGAATCAAAGTTTCCTACCAGAGGCAATAGGCAGTGTGCTGGTCCTTCTGAATCCCACTTAGCAGCAGTGGAACAAGCCCTAGTGGCGCTTTATGTAACATCTATATTACACGCATTAAATGCCTCAGTCAGGGCAGAAGCAGCGCTCTGCAGACAAGTAACAGAGAGGCCAACAGCATCCCTGTGTTTCCAGCTTTCTTCCAGGCCCTCCCCCTCAGGTGAGAGAATTCTGCCATTTAGTACCTTTAAGAAGCTTAAGCAAAACAAAACAAACAAAACCCCCACAAAAACCAGCCCAGCAAAATCACACAACCTTCTCCACCCCCAAGCACGTAAAAGTGTTGGGTCCCTCCCACCAAAACTGTATCTTGTGTTTTCATCTTTGTTCATACTTTGGAAAACACAGTATTTAGTAGGACACTCTCTAAATCCCAGTCTAAGTAACTCTAGTAACTACTTCATTGGGCTGTCCTGCTTTTGAGAATTAATTTTGCTGGAGTGGAATGCAAAACAGTTCAATCGTTCACAGCTGTCTCTGCTTTTCAAGGCTAGCAGGAGTTAGTAGGCAAAACCATCAGCTATGTGACCACAGGCAAGAAGCCATTCTTGCAGTCCTGCTTTAAACTACAATGACATTTTTTTCTGAATTTTCTTATAGGGCACTCATTAGAATGCATTGTCACATAACAAGTAACAAGGCAATGCAGAAAACTCCAACAACTACAGCAAGCACTTGTTCCCACTTTCATGAAGTCATTGTTTCACACCAATATTAGACGGTTTAAGTGTGTTTATTGTGGGATTTCCCATACTTGGGGCTGTAACAAATTAATAGTTTAGCTCAGACGACGTTTTGGGAAGCTGATCTTTTTTACCCGCTTTCCTGCTTGTTGTTTAGCTGCCCTCTCAGCTTTCTATAGCTGTAAAGTTGGCGCTTTCCTCACAACTTTGCAAGGCAGGAGAGACACCGTGGGCACCAGCTCTGCAGCGCAGCCTGAAAACAGCAGCGAGCACTGGGTCAGCTCAGCGCTCATACCGCGCTCTATGTTGCTTCATGTTCACTTTGGCTCCTTCTTTGTATTCCTTGTGGAACACCCTGAAGACAAGAAGGTATTTTGTGCCCTTGCCTCAAGGCAGGTAATTTAGAACAAAAAGAATAATGAAAGGGCAGACAATTAGGTACTACTGCATGAGGCTGAGGCAAGGCCATTTCCTGGGCACTCCGGGCTAGAACAGCCTTGCTGATTCTCACGTTCCTCTCCACCACATATGGACTTGGAATTGCCTTTAAGTTCCTACTGCTGTTCTATAGAAGCAACTGCTTCTGGAAGTTCCTCCAAAAACTACAGCACAGACACCGTGACATGAACTGAAGAGACTATGCAAATAAGTGGAAACCAGCGGAAGGTCACCTGCCGTGGGCTGTGACTGCGACCTGGAACCTCCGAACAAAACTGAGCATCACTAATGGATCAATATGACTTATACAAACATGATAGATACCTGAAACTTGGTAACTTCCAGTTTGAATTTTTCCCATTTTATCCCCTCCCTGTAGCCTCCAAAACTCATTTCCATAGGACTTGAAAGACTAAAATAATAAAAACAAGTCTAAGGTAATGGTGTTTTTTTGCAAATACAAGAAGAATAAATTCCTTTTCAGCTACAACACAGCACTTCTTTAACTTAGTAATAAGCAGATAGTCTATTTCAGCTGGTTAACTTGATTTCCTAAATGAAAAGTCACTTTGGTAAAACAGAAATATTTGCCGGAGTTTCCTGTAATAACCTCCAATTCTGGGGTGAGGGGCACATCGATGATGAGTTAGGTGATGGCACAATATAATACAGAAACACTAATTATTTCCTCGCATTGTCCAAATACCAGATATTTTTGCTTTACCACCCTTCTGTGGCTCTTTGAGGCTATACCTGACCAACTTCTGCAGTGGTAGGACAAAAGACCTTGCAAGGTACCCTGATGCAGGAGGGGGCTGGCAGGCGCGTTCACGAGGGCTGCGCACACCGTTTCACTTCCTCGAGAGCCGGCTGCTTTAACTACCGCCTCTGGCGCCGCGACCTGCGCGCGCTGTCAGCTCACAGTGCAAATCCCGGGAAAACTCATACAGCCGGGGCAAGTTCCGCTTCTGAGCTGCTCTGAGCTGCCCTGTCCGTTTTCATCTCGCACGGGCTTTGTTGTGCACCTCATTAAAGGAAAAACCAGCAGCCTGTACAGGACCCCAGGAAGAAAAGATGTCACAGTCTGTTAAATGAACTCGTAACAATATGAAAAAAGTATTTCCTGGACTGTTTTTGTTTAGGGCATGAGGTTTGAGAAAGGCATAAATCTGAATAAGTTTATAAAACTGACTGACTTAAAAATATGGCGGGGGGGTTCCAAGGTGGGGGAAACCTGAAGGAGATTTCGTGTTTCCAGAGGAGAATTACACACGTGCTTAAAACAAGCTCCTGTCTGGCAGAAGGATAAGCAATTTTTATCCCCATTCTAATTTAATTTCCAACTCACACAGCCTATGTACAGGATCTGTCCTGCTGTCCTCGTGCCCTGATGCTCCAGGATGGAGCTGGAATGGGCCTAAAGGTTCAATGCAGACGTGCAACCCAGAAAGGGTTCCTAGCCCTGCCCACGTGCACACACAGCTGTAAGAACCAGATCCAAATGCTTGAAGCACAAAAAGTGTGCCTAAAAAAACATGCAGTCTGCACTGAGAATCTGGCCCTGCATTATTTTGGGTTAACTTAATACAGCTTTCAGTATGTTCTACTTTATCAGTTAATTGCCTGCATGAGGAAATTGAACTAAATACAAAAAAAGGCTATTAAAAAGTACCAATTAAAATAGCCCAAGCATTCTAAAAATCAGTCTTACAATCTACAATCGCAGTACCAAGAAGCCCTTAAAATTAGTCCCGAGCCATACTTGAGTCCCTGTCTTGCAAATTTACTACAAATGTTACTTAGACTTATTGCAGCAGGCGTGTACTGATTATGCAGTTTGTGAGAGAAAAAAAGGCAGCTAAAATTTTGCATCAGAAAGTTTTTATCCAACTGAGAGGAAAACACTGCATATTTCCTTTCTTTAAAAGCTTTTTTTTCACTTACCCAAAGTACATTTGCAAATTATCTGCAGTTCTGAAATCTAAAATGTAATCTTTTACTTAGAAAACAGAGCAGTGAAGAAAGGCGCTTCCTCCTGTTTATAGCAAATCTTTTTCGTCAAAATAATTTGACCCAATCAACATTTAAAGAAATCGAAAATTCTCCCGTTCAGCTCTAATTGGCTGAGATCACCATCTACTCTGATCGTCTAATCTCTGCCCAGCCAGTACAGACAATTCAGGATAAAGTATAAGAACGTAAGTGTGTGGGGAAAACATTGCCACGGAAGGAACCTTATTCCTAATTTCACTCATTTGTAGCCTCAAAGAGCTGAGAGCACTCACGTGATTTATCTTAGCTAGAACGGTATCTCAGCAGAGTGGTATTTTTCAGCCCATATTTATTTAACCTTTACAGGATTTTAATCTTGTTTTGTGTTCTGTTAAGCTTCTTGCCTTGGTCTAGTATTTAGTTACGATTTCCACACCGCCTGTCAGTACGGAGTGCCAATCCAGGCGCTCCTCGCGGCGGCGGCGGGCTCTTCTGCCGGCATCCCGCATTCGGCCACATCCACCCCAGAGGCAGCCACGGGCGCCAAACCTGTTAATGGAGCACTCAAAGGTACCAAAGGGTTTCACCCGTCTGGAACAGGGCTCACATCTTCCTGGGGGAGAGCAAAGGCAGCTGTTGCCTGAAAATGGGGTTTTATACACACAGCACAGAGTTAGCTCTCACCCGAAAGCATCCCTCTCCAGAGGGATTTTAATAAGTTAATACATATATATTTAAACTAGAAAGACTATTTATTTACTGCTCGATTTACTCTTGATCTCTAGAGGTCCCTTCCAACCTTAAGCATTCTATGATTCTATGATTCTATGATTAGCATACACTAGACTCAGGTTACTTGACTGTTAGGAAACAGAAATTCAAATTTATGGCTTTTTGTAGAAGTTCCATGTCCCGCAAATTTTACACTATGGAAACAATTCTTTTCGATTTCAAAATCTGATGACCCATATCATAGTGTTGTTAACACAACCTACAAAAAGAGGAACGTTGACATTAAGATTTAGGTACAGGGGCCCTTCCAATGCGATACTGCTGAAGGTTGAACTTGACGTGTTACAAGATATTTGTCTATGTATAGATGTATCAGAAACGCGTGGCTGCTGTAAGTGTCCCACCTTTAGCGTGAGTGGCAGTCAATGACCTTTAAATTAAAGATGCCCAGTGTGTAATTATCTGGATATGAAAGCTTTTATAAACTTTATAATGACACATTTTCAGACTCACAGAGTACCTTCCTGATAGACCTAATTAAATCCAAAATATATTCAGTAGGCAACAGGATCCGTATTTTTTTTCTTTTCCCTTTTTATGTCTGTGCAGGTTTCACCTTGTTTTCTTCTCTTTCTTTAATCCTTCAAGTGACTTTTTCCCTTATATTTTCTAGTTCAACCTTTGTCACAGCCTGCTTTACATCCAAATACAGCAAAACTGATTAAGAAGCCGCCTTGTCTTCATGCAATTTTGCCAGTAAGTTTTTAAGTAACACTGAATAAGAACATAGCATTTTAAGGTGACTGATCTCTAATCCCATTTCAGAATCTCTCCCTCACAAACAATTTTTTTTTACTATGTTAGCAGTAAAACAAACAACATTATGTTGTAACGGAACACAGAAAGCAGCAAAAAACTCCCAGAGCCGTAACTAGTTGAATCTCCCGTTGCACTTCCGTAAGTGACACCAATGGGTGGTGATTGGGAGCAGGGACAAAAACAAAGTGTCGGGGATAACAATGAGAAATTAGGCTTGCAGTTATCATTAAAATACGCCAATATGAGTACTGACACACACACTGCACCATTACCAGATGCAGAATACTGCTCTTTTGGTGTATCTTTTTGTAGGACTTGTTTCCAAGAAGTCTCCATCTTTCAGGCTGACTTTGTACCAAATGGTGGCATCAAAGTAGAAAGCGGGTGCTAAAATCAGTCCAAAACCTGTGATGGTCCCCCCTCCCACTCCCCTCACTGAAAATCATAAACAACATTTCATACTAAGGTGGCCCTGGAAGCTGCTTCTCCTCCCCTAGTAAGCGCAACCAGAGACAAGCAAATATGCTCTCACATACCTACTGATCCCTAGGCAGAGCAGCTGAAGCAAAGGTGGATGGGCAGCACTTCGAATTTTCTTCTTTTTGCTGGTACAAATTACAGATCTAATGTCAGCTTAATGCAGCTCACTTTCCCCCAAGGTAAATGACAACATAAGCATTTCTCAAAATCAAAGCAATAAAAGGATGCAAAGCAGCCTAGGCAATTGCAGAGCAGCCTGACCCAGGCAGAGGCTCCAAAGCCGCGCTCGCTAAGCCGACCACGAAAGGGAGGCGCTCTAAGCGCCGGCACTGCTGCGTGATACACAGGTTATTTTTCAATCCGTTTTTCTTTTCTTTTCTCATTTCTCTCTCCTTTTATCATCTTTATTACCTTTATAGCTTGCAAGAAGTGGCTGTGTGAGGATAAAAGTGCAGGCTCAAAGGCTGCTGTCAGCTCTATCCCTGTTAGTTCTACCATTTGGACGGCTATTTCTCCTTGGTTTCTGAGCCTCTCAGAACAATTCCTTATTCCTAAAAGAGAAAGGACTTTTCTTGTTGCTGCAGTAAACTGAAGGCTTGCGCCCTTGTTTTTGCAATTTTGCAGAAACCCACCGAGAAAGCCTTAGCTGAAGTGCAACATTAAGGGGGAACTGTTTGGCAGTCTTCTCTATTTTCACAGAACATAAAGGAGCATTTCTTCTGATTTGTGCTCAAATAAAAAACAAAGAAATTGCCATTACTGTCTCTGCAGCACACTTGCTTTTAGCTCTTTCTGCTCATTTAGATCATGAGGAGAGGTTCAAATATAGGCAAGGACTCTTCAGAGTAATTTAACAGCCAAAGTCCTTCAGTACTCCAAGAAGCTGGATTTATCATTCACAACTTCAGCACTGTTGGATGAAAACCAAGAGTGATCTTGTAAAAACCTCATATATCAAAAGAGAAATGAACTACACCTCTGGCTGTGAAAGAAATATACTGATCTAGGAAAACTTCCTTTAGTAATGTTTTAAAATATTTTTATCCTCCCTGAAATTTAGTACTTCTCACCCCCATTTTCCTAGATGAATTCTTTTTAAGAAAAGGGTTGGTAACTTTGCAGATGCTAAAACTGAAAATCCTCTTCCTAAAACACATTGGGCTGGGATAGAAGAGTGTGTGTGCTCCTAGAAAATATCAAGATTCAGCACCTAATATGTGAGTCCTTTTATAGCCCAAAAGATCGTAAAGGAAGCGATGCAAGGACTGTTTGAACAGACGGATTTATCACCTCCTTATAGCGCGTTGGCAAAGTGAAGCACTGGCAAGAGCCCACACCAACCATAAAAAGCATGTCAGTCTACATCTGACTGTTGCTACACTGTCCATTTGCCTCTAAACAGCATGACAAGGGAAGAAAATGGGAGCATCTACAGTTTACGATTCTCTTCACTACTCTGTTAAGCCGATCGGTCCTCGCTCTAGGTGCATTACAGGTGCTACCTCTTGATTAGCGTTGTTTAGCCAGAACAAAAAGTGCTTCTAAAACAGAGCATCGTGCTTTAGATGGACTATCTATTGGATATATGTATCTGCACAACCCCCTCCCTAGCCACAGGTGGCAGGTACATTTGAACACCAGCAGCGCCGCTCCAGCGCTGAGCGGCACAAACACCATTCCAAAGAGGCCTCTTCTCCCGGTTCTGGCCCCGGGGGCTCGGCAGCTGGGGAAACCGAGCCAGCCTCACACAGCGTTACTGGGCCAACGCCGATACGCAGCCGGCCATAGCCCCAAAGTTTAAATCGCAGTGCAGAGGGGAACACTTCCCTGATGATTTCATGATCACTCATACTGTGTGCAATAACATAGCATATTGTGTGCTAAAACTGAGCAATACAAGCAAGCAAACTGAGGTATGATGAATACATATAAAACTGTAGCAGCTCGGTAAACTGATCATGAAGAGCTTACACAGAAAATGCACGATATTTGTTTCTTCCAGATCTGTATTCGGCCTCGGTAGGAGACGCGTGTGTATTTTCCACCTGGCACAGGGAAGCATATGCCCTCCAAGCTCGACATATGACTATTACGTTGGCTCCCCCAACTGCTTTAGTGTTTATAACGAGCAATCCATTTTATGGTGGGTACCTTTCTACGACAACATACAGAGTGTGCTGCGGATCTCCGGGTACTTACGGGTTAGTTCTTAAAGCTCCCAGGTGCAATCAGTGAGAGAAGCCCTAGATGTTAGGTCTTTATTACACTGCAGAGCTACTAAACTTATGCAGGAATATTACTTTAAGTGGACCAAAACACATTTGGCCACTATATCTTTCTAAACAGCCAGCTTACACGTGGGTATCCTCAGCTCTGTGATATCATTAGGTCAGTATATCACACACAAAGCAATTTCCTTTAATGGATTAAATATCATGTACTTTATAAAGACAATAGCAAACTTTATCAAGTCACTTAAATTATGTATTCATAAATTTTTTTTCATTTTTAAGTATGGTTCAAAACTTGCATTTTATAAGATTTAAAATAAATTGCTGAATTAAAAAAAAAAAAAAAAGTAGAGAGTTGGTAAATCAACTGATGTCCTCCAAATATTCTGGCAAGATAATTTGCCCCTCAATACAAGCATCACAGGACAAGCTATTGGCTGAGCTCTGGAGAGCTGCAGTTTGATGTTATAAAGTTTTCAGCAGAAATACCAGCTAGACTCCCCTCTCTCCCAAATCCCAAGTAAACAATAAATATATAAAATACTTCTACAGAAGAAGCTCATGTAAAAGAACATGTAAAAGGTTTAGAAAGAACATGGAAAAAACATCCTGTGTTCTTAAACTATAGGCTACTTAAAAGTATAAATATATACATAAAATATTAAAACTACCTAGGGGTTCTATTATATTACAAAAAGGGCTAGCACTTAAACTGATATTTACATATTATACACTACAGCAATTAATACTATATCAATTATATAATTATTCTCTTTATGCATTATTTTCCACACCTTGCATTCCTAGGGCTGATAAAATAGAAAATCATATGTAGTGGATAAGGTGATAAGGTGAACTGATTTTATTTATAAAAAGATTCAGTCATAAAATTCTATGGCTCTGTTGTCCTTGAACCTTTCTGTATTTCTGGGGAACCAAACCAAAACAAACCCTCTCTTTTGTCTCTGTTTCTTCTATTCATTTTCTCTGCTTTATAACCATTTGTTTTGTTAGAACCAGCTAGGTTACTGTGTGTATTAGAATAGATGCTAGATTTAAAAAGAAAAACCTAAACAATTTCCTTCCCCATCCCCAGCATCCATACAAAGAAACTTCTCCATACTGGTATATTTGTATGAGTGGATTTTCCTTTCTCTTTTCTACCCCTTTCTTCCCAAAGCAGTAAAGTAGGTTCCTGCTGCTTTACAAATGGAAACTATGTTTTGCTTATCATGAAAAAATTTGTTAGCATCAAATGCTCTCTGTCTGTCTCTCCTCTTCTTTTTAACCCATGAATTCTCAGTCAACATTTACATGCCAGATCTGCCCGTGTAAATTCAGAGCTATCATCTGGTCTACTTTGGTAATAAACTGTATAACACCGCTTAATTCATACTGGGGATTTTGTTTTATTTGTTTTTAAAGAATATCCTATTTTGGTTTAAATATTGCCAATATGGCAGTTATTACATTACCCTGGCTATGCTCAGTTTCCAGATGATGCATTTGTTATATTTTTGTTTCCAAGATCAAAGGAGCTAGTGTCAGTTTTGTGTGAACAGTTATAGATAACTAAAATTCTCAATGGTCACTTATACAGATGCTGTGCCTATGCACAGGGCATGTTTTTATGGCTTTCCTCGGTAAACCCTTTCGGTTTTTATTATCCTTTGCAAATTACAAACTCCAGAACCAGACACTTCCTTTCAGCAGCTCTGCCTAGGGCCAAATGTCTAAGTAATATAATATTATTTTCAAGACTATCTTTGCTTAGACCACTTGAGACAACCATACAGCTACAAATCCATCCAGTCTCTTTCTCTCTCTCTCTCTAGCTCTGTTTAGTCCCCAAACCGCAGGCAGGATCCCTATGTGGCCATGATTCCTAATGTTTTTTTTGCCTAATCTTGTTTGACAAACCACCCCGTAATAAAGATGTCCTCACTTTCCCCAGGCATTGACCCCATCGCGTTAAGCCCCTTACAGTGAAAAGTTTCTGGGAGAGTCTCTAATCTGCATTGCCGCAGCTAAGGACCTTCCTCAAGGTCCTTACGTACACAACAACTTACCACGCCTCCCTTCAGCACAGGTGTCTCACACATCTCATGGTTTTCTTCAGATTTCTTCACTCATCTGCACCCATGCCAAATTCTGGAGAGATTTCTAATTCTGCTCTCAGCAGCCTGCTATGGTGAGCAGAGGCCGGCGCCTCACACACCAGTGCCTTGGTGCTCAGTCAGCTCAATGGGATATGTAAAGATTTATAGATTTCAGATGTAAAGCTGCTTATCTTCCCAGAAGACTGAATGAGAAATTTGGCAATTGCTTTAATCTGACTGAGCACAATATGCCAACCTTTCTAAGTCACTGGAGAAAAACAGCTGTGGCTGCTTTTGGGTTATGGTGGTGAAATAAAGCAGGCAGCAAATGGTGATTCAGGAGCTGTTCCGGGCTCCTGCCGTGCGTGCTCCGTGGGGTGGCTAAGCACCTTTGGCTGCCGTCACCTGAGCTTCCCAGCTGCCCTTTCGGTGGCAAGTTTCTGAGTTGGAAAACTCTAATTTGAAAACTGGAGGACAGAGATCCTCTCTAAATACAAATATCAGCAGGCAAAATACTACTACCTTTTAATGCTGGATCCGTATCGTGCTTTTTTGCAGCTATATATTAAAGGCAAACAGATAAAGTTCCTGCTGAGCATACTCACAACTCCAGTTATGGAAGTGAAAATATTCAGTTGCTGTCTTAACGGAGAAGACCAGGGATTTCAGTATCTATGAGGCTGTGAACACACGACGGTTTGTGGCCCTCAAGTGCTTCCGCAACACCTAAGGACAGGAACGAGATCTGATAATCCTGGGTATCCGGCACTCGGGAGCCGAGACGGGCTTGCACGAAAGGAACAGGTAACTTGGGAGGTTAGCAGCTTCCCTGTCATGTTAAACCTGACGGGAGGTTGTTTTTCTCTTGTTCTGACTGGTATCGAGGACTTCTTTCCTGTGAGGGTGACAGAGCCCTGGAAGAGGCTGCCCAGAGAGGCTGCGGAGTCTCCTCCTCCGGAGAACCCGCCTGGATGCTGCCCTGTGCCACGTGCTCCGGGTGTCCCTGCTGGAGCAGGGGGGCTGCACCAGATGGTCTCTAGAGGTCCCTTCCAACCTCAACCATTCTGTGATCCTGTGATACAAGAAATTCATGAAAGATTCTTCCACCATAAATGATTTCGGGGTAAAACTAGACTATAGTAAAGGCAGCCAGAGACAAACTGGATTAACTAAGAGATACTGACTTAGGCTGATTAGTAAAACTGTACCATTATCTCATTCATGTCCCTCTGCACAACTTTAACATTTCCAGACATCTTAATGATCTGTATGGGGTTCCCGATACCCAGAGAAGTCAAATTATTCTCCTAGTTTTCATTATACTCCTTAGAGAGCCTAAAGCTGGGCCTCAGAAAGTTAATGGGAGGAAGTGTTAACAAATGAAACTGTCCTTCTACCAAGGAAGGATAACGAGCTCGGGACACTCATTTAACTAACAATACCTGAATTTTAGAGATGAGCATTTGTCATTCTCATCAAACCTTCCGAACCCAAACAGAACATTTTGTTTAATATAAAGGAAATTAAATGACACAAGACACATACTTTTCGCTGATATGCATCTCATTATGCATACTTTTTCTCATCCACTGAAAATTAAACAGAGTAGAGCTTCAATTACTTTGATTGTCAAATATTGATTTTCAAAATAGAAGGATGTATCATGTGTGGGCTGCAGACAATCTGTCCTGAAACTGCCCTATTTCTTCCATTAATGACCTAGAACAGACTACCCCAGTTAAAAAATAACTCTCTTAAATCTTCCCTCTTAAATCTCCAGGTAGCAGAAAACTGGAAAGTGCCAAAAGCCACAGGAAACATGAGTACAAACACGAGTACAGAGCCTCCAAATAGTGAAAAGAAATCCATCATCTCCCTTCAGCACTAACACAGCCTGAGGTGAAACACCGTGTCCCGCTTTGGGTACTGTCATCAAGACACATTTCAGCTGACTGGAGTGGATACCGACAAGAGCAGTGCAAGTGACCAGAGGTCTGGAAAGACTGAAGAAATTGGAATTGAAATTGGAAGGGAATCATCTTTCCTTTTACCTATGGCATGAGAGAAAAGGAGTAATGGTGTTTCAGTCTAGGAAACAAACAAACAAACAAAACACTTGGATGAAAAGGGAGGGTGAGCACAGGAGGGATTTTTAAATGGTTATCCATGTAGAATTACTGATTTCAAGTATTCAAAATAAAAATAGCCATCTACATTGGTAAAACTTTTGCCATTCTTCCCCAGGAGATTGGGTTTTCTGCCCTGCTCACTACAAAGCTGTGTTACATCCACTGTTTTTAAGTGAAAAATCAATTTCCCGACACGTGATCAAGGTCAGAATTAACAAATGCAAAGCACTATTGACTCCATATGATCCTGTCTAATGACCCGCCTTCCCTCTTGACATCTTCTGAATATACATACACATCAATAAAAACAAGAAATACAACCTGCTACATTTATTTCTTTGTGCTTTCGGAATCCTCATGTCTTAGGGTAAGACTAGTTTCAGCTTCTTTAGCTATGCCTAATGGGAAAACAATTGATATTTTTCCTATTAAGGGAGAGTAAAACTGCTTTTTCAAGAACTACCTGTAAAAACTGACACAAATGCTTCCTCCAAGATTGTCAGAAATGTGAGGCTAGTTTTTATCCTTCATAAAAAAAAGAGACAGTACCCCATATATTCTATATAAAATTGTATAGAAAAGGCAATGTATCAGTATAGTCTGGAAGCAGAGCCAATAGCTGTTACGCATGTTGATAGCTCCCATTTCAGCCCACAGAAGCAGAGAATATTTAAGAGTACTTTTGTCACTTGTGCTACTTTGTAAGTAGCACAACACTATGTACTAATGCCTTAGTTGCACCATATTCACGTCCCCTGTGTATCCCACCAGGAGATAAGGCAAAATCACCTTGGACATGATACATGGTAAGACTATGTCCTTAAGCTTGGACCGCCAGATCCCCGTCCAACGCGATTCCCTAAGCTGTGACCACATGAACAAGACATTCCAGGTGTTCTCACAGGAACAACGGCAGCGCCTCTCAAGCTCCTGGTAACTCCCATCTTACCACATCTTATGGCACAGGAGAGCAGCACTGAAGCCGAAAGGCAGCTCTTCATATCAAGCGACTTTTGAAAGCAGATTCTGCCCTAGTGGGACTTAGCCTGGAAGATTTGAGAAGCAAAGGCAACCTCCTTGCCATTTTGATTCTCCTGGCAGAGAGAGAAGGATCTGAACATTAGCAGAAGAAATCCATGAGGAAAAACACCAAATTACTATTAAATTTGGTTTTGATTAAATGCCTTTTATACTGTTTGTCTCCTCTAAACACCCTTGCATGAGCTCTGCTGTCATGGCTAGGTGTTTTTTTCCAGTGGAAACAGCATCACGATTACATTAGGTTTTAAAGGACCATATGCTATCAGTTAAGCAACACAGCTACAGAATGAATGGCATGAAACAAACCTCAACAGTAACTACATTGAACACTGCAACATCCCCATAGGTGACAACCTGCAGGCAAAACCAAAAACTTTGGGAGCGGGGTTATATGCAAAAAGAGGGAGGAATGGGAACAAGTCAAAGGACTGGAAAAAAAGGAGAAGCATATTTTGAATAAATTATTTCAAGTATTGGCACTTCTCCTCTGGCATCAGTGATATGAGGAAACAGAACAGGTTTATTCCATTATTTGTCAGCTATGTAAATCTTACTGGTTATATTTCACTACTAGCGTGGTTTCTGCTGAAGTATTTCCAAAAATACCAGCAGTGAGTTTTAAATCTGTTTACAGGTATTGGGAAAAGGCCACCACAGGGTTTCTTCAATTATTATGGGAACCCCACTGAGTTGGAGCAGGAGCACGGGTACCTATCTGTCATGAAAAAGCAAGTAACAAACATTTACTCTGTTATGTTTCTGTCTTTTTCAAAGAAATTATTAGCAGTCGTGTTGTAATTGCAGAATACGGAATATCTGTTAATTTATTTCAAAGAATCATTGTGCCAACTCAGTTTGGTTGAATTACAAGACACTATGTTATTCAATGATTACTTTCAGGTTGAGAAGTGGTGCAGAAATTGGCACTAGTTTAGACATACTGCCAAGCAGAAGCAGTAAAAGTGAGGAAAGACGAGACCTGAGAAGAGTTACTGGAAAGAGAGAGGTTCATTCTGGGGGTTGCAGAAAGCAACAGCATTTTTACAATAGCATCTTTTTTTTTTTATTTTGAGACCCAGGCTTGCTGTAGAGGAAAAATGGGCCAATTAGCTTCCATATAGGAACAGAAGTAGAGGGCTTAACTCGCTCGTGAACTTTTTATTTATGAGTTGCAGTGAAGAGACCACAAAATCATTTAAATGGCTACTGAGGAATCTCCTAGACACTCTGGAAACCTCCATCTGGTTCAGAGGCAGCTCCTGTAGGAGAAACCCATGTAGACAGGACACTGTTGACCTTCCCCAGTACTGCTGACTGCTCTGTGAGCCACAACAGTCCAAAAGCATGGCTGTAATTCCGACTTGTCTTAGGCCTTCAGACCATCAACTGCACAGTGCCTGGCACAAGGGTCCCCATACAGTGAAGAGAGAAAGAGAAGGGAAAGAACAGGAAAAAAAATCCTAGGAAAAATACTTTTTTTTTTTTTTTTTTTTTTTTTTGCATGGGCCAAACACTGGACCCGACAAGGTGCAGCCTCTCCATCGCTGGAAATACTCAAAATTGAGCCGGAAAAGCTCATGAGCCGCCTGCTTTAACTCTGATGGTGGAATAAGCTGACCTTGCTTCAAGCTCAGTGTTTTATTCTACCAAAAGAAAAGGAGAGTTTGCATACGTGGAAAGTGGTCAGTACCTGCACAGCCTTTGCACAGCATTACGCACTTTTGAGCTTAGGCACATAGTTCTGATAGGGAGCAGCTTAGGCAATATTCCTCCTTGCTCGTTTTGAAGCCATGGTGAGCTTTCCTCAGGATTTGAGCACGAGCCACGTGATCCCACATGACTGAAACGGGCTAGAGCTCTGCTTCGGGCCCTCCAGGGTCCTGGGCATCAGGAGAGGCATTGGCTCAAGCTGCTGTAGTGTGGGGCACTTCCAAAAGAAGCAATTTGCCTACCCTTGACCCTACCACTTGCTCTTGTTCCTCTCAGGTTTGCAAAAGCATTTATGCAGCTGTGTAGCAAGTGAGAGCAGCGAATCTATCCAGGTCAAAACTACATTTATTTCAAGGTACTTTGCTTTTATAGGAATTAACAATTATTCCTGTCAGAATCCCTGGAGAGTATTTTTTGTTTGTTTTGCTTTTTCCATGAGGGAAGTGAATGTACAGAGAATGAGGAAAGAACCACAACTACGGTAGATGCTTGTTAGAGAGCCAAGAATTCAGCTAAGATTCCTAACTTCCAAACTTCTTTTTTTTTAAGCAGTTTTTTCTTTACATTCAAGTATAATTAATTCAGTTATCCACCAATGCAATTACTTAATTTACAGAACTTGCAAGGTTTTCTTCTAAAGGAGTACTATATTTTATTAACTAAATTGTACTAAGCAATTTCCAGAAGCATGTGTTAATATTAATACTTCCAAACAAAAATTAATTGCTTTAATCTGTCTCAATAATTAAAAATGAATAGCAATTTTTTTCTTCAAGCACAGGTCAGCTTTTTCTTTCCTCCCTCTTTACAAATATTGACTCAAGCCTAAGGGGCTATGCATAATAAGATTGATTTCGGTTGATATTTTACACTTGATGCAGTAAAGCCTACCTGACAGTGGGAAGAAATTGATTATATATAGTAGATTATATATAGTAGTATAGTAAATAGATCTGTGGCATGTACTGTTTTCAGCAAGCTCAGAAAACACTTGCACTTTCTTCATTATTTTGCTTCAAAAAAGAAATATCAAAGACTTCCACAGTGCCTTCCTCGCCAGGTGGCCTTACATTCAATGCTTTGGTCATCTTTGATAGTAAAAATCACAATTATGTGTGGTAGCTCCAAACAATTTACCTATATGCATACAGATAGGATCATAGAATCGTTATGGTTGGAAAGGCCCTTCAAGGTCACCCAGGCCAAGTACAAAACCGTGTGCGTACAAAACACGTTTCTGCACGCTGAGGACGGCAGTTAGGGATCTTGGCACCATCGTTCTGGTTTGCACCAAAGCTTGTGGCCAGCAGCCCCTACAGACGCACTCGAGCCCAGGTTATTTGCTGGGCTTTCCTCCAGCATCGGAGGCCTCAGAAGAAACAAATGCGTCCCCAGATGATCATCAAGTTGGCTTTGAGATACTGGCGAGCTCACAAAACACATTTGGAGCACTGATTACAGTTTCCTCTTTGGCATTCGCCTGTGCTCTTTGTGCACCTACCCACTTAATAAATGTCCCTGTGAGTCTTTAATTAATTATTTGATTATAAAGCCATTTCTACAGACTTCCATAGTTTAATTTAAGTGCATCAGACCATGCCATAATTTTAGTTTAAAATGAGCCTTCTGCACTAAGGCTAATTAAACTAACTTCTGGGTCACAACATACATATCACCACCCCAACCCAGTCCAAAACAGTCTAACACATGTTCTTGCAGGCTGTGGAAGAAATTATACGCACAGGAACACTATCTATCAGAGGGAATTCAAAGCATGCTGTGCTCTGGTTGCCAAAGGAGGGTCCTTCTTTATACCTCACAGTGTAAGGTCAAAAATGACTGCCCTAACACTCCACTCTCATTCATTCCGTAAGAATGAGTGAAAAGTTGGCATGCTGCAAAAGTTAGCATGCTTATGTCTCATCCTGGTTTTGCAAAGGTGTACGGGATTAAACAAGGTCAAGGAACATGCAGACTTGAAGGTGCTGTCTCCATTTTCTCCTGCCTCATTCAACACAGCCCGTTCAGAACTCCTCTGACTCCACGTACATTTTTACCACATGTACCACAGTATTACAAGGCACACCCAAAGCCAGTAATCTTCCCTTGAGTTCTTCAGCTGTGGGTATCACAGGCATCCATAACTCCTCCAATTATTTCCTAAGAAATAATTCAACACACCCCTGTGGATAAGGAGCATACATCTACCACCCCCAGAGCAATATGCAGAAGATGTCAAATTTATGTAAAACTTGAATAGATGTGAAACAAATCTAGCATAAAGGTGAATATCTCTGTCAGAAATAGTCCAAAATGAGGGATGTAATACAGGGTGTGAAAAATTTCAGCAGGTCATTCTCCCCTAAAGTACTTCATTTTCCTTATCCTGCAAATACACTCAGCTTCTTTCAAAAACACTTGCTGCCCAGTGCTCCTTTACGCAAACAACGAAACAGAAAATAAAAGAAAAATGCTCCAAATTTATTTCCTGAGTTGGGCGGTGCTGAATAGTTTTGCAGTGCTGTTAATTACTACTTAAACTCCACAGATACAATGTGCAGGATATGCCATCTGGAAGAAAGACATTGGCATAAACAAGAGGCAGGAAGCCATTAAAATGGCATTTCTACCCTTTGCTTCCTACCTCACTCTTCCTAAATGTGTCGCAGTCAAACCTCACCCTTCCCACTGCACGCTGACAATACTGCCTTTCTCACTGGATACAGATGCCGGGATAGCCCAGGTTTCTTGTGCCCTGGCTGCCGCCGCAGCTTGCTAGCCTCCTCCTGCCCTCTTCACTGCGACAGCTCTGTCCAGGACTCTTCTCCTGTATCACCTCGTCCTCTTTTAATACAGCTCTGCTTCTGGTGTCACGCCTTTTCATCAGGAGAAACACAAACATGGAAACATCTATTAATACAAACCATACTGTAAACCGAATTGCCATAATTAAGAGTGGCCTGTGCATCACAGATAAGGCTGGCTTACAATGCATATATAGTCAGAGAAGAAACAAAAACCAGGCAATTAATATACCATACCTTTTAAAGGTGGCATTAAGTACATAAATAGAAATATTAAGCAGGAGGTGGAAATTAGATCCTTCCCATGCACACAAATGGCAAATATTTTCCTATAACAAACACTTTGCACTGGTAAACAGTCTTATTAAAGCACTTGAGAGTTTTGTTCTTAATTTAGTATTTTGGACTGGTTTCTCACCTGTATAGAGCATATTCTCCAATATCTCTTAGGGCAGTGACAGGCAGCAGTTCAGTGACTTAAGAGAACTAATAAGAAGTTTTTAATAATAATAAAAAAATTGTCCTGTTTCAACTAGGATATATCTATTTCTATGTATATAAATAGATAATAAACATTTAGCCCTGTATTATGAGGTATTACCAACCCAATCTGTATCTATAATCTTTATGCTTGGTGCTTGGTGCCACCACCATACAAATTTTAACTCTTAAAAAACTTAACACTATGGAATTTTGCTGGATCTTGGTCTTCCACAGGTCATACTTCATTAATTTGCTTTACAAATGTTATACTAATAGCATGGTCAAACTAAGTACTTTGTAATCTCAAAATATTCTGAAGTTTCTTTCTGTGTGATACTGTAATGGTACTACCGTGTCAATTCATATATTTTTAACCTCAGCATGTCATTCCTGCCACTCTGCCAGTTTATAGTGTCCAGTTACTGTAGCTTTATGCAGGTCAGTCTCACGCATTTTAAATTCTGTGGCTATGCTGATGCCTTCAGCAGAATCATCTCTTGGCATTCAAGTACTGTTCAAGTACTGAAGTACGTGATGATAACTGCAGGGTATAACCAAATGAAGGGTTCAAAATAATTTCCAAGAAGTAGCTCTTTTTAGCCCTCCAACTCTGGCGAGCGCAGCAACATTTTTGTCCAACACGCAAGGATGCAATGGAAAATGTAAGAAGGGCTTCCTCTGCGTGAGGGTGAAAAAGACATTTCAAAGGCAGTTTGCACAACAGTAACAATCTCAGAGCAACAACTCCCCCAGATATTGCCTAATTACAAGGACGTAACAAATGAAAGCCATAACGGCCTCTCTCATTTCCAGCAGCAATCAAGGATTTGGCACCAGCCTTTGCTTCAAGAGCAATTTATGGCTGCACAAGGAAGCGAGGAATGTTTAAGGGTTAGTTCAAGGTTCACTGGAAATAACGGATGCACTAAAACTTTTGGTCTAAAAAACGCAAGTTGCCATGGGGCTTTCAAAGGAGCTGGTGCCCTGTTCTTACTGATAAGACAGCTGTACTGAGCCGGAGCAAAGATCCTGCTCACTCAGCGCCCTACGGTTGGCAGGCAGGAAGACACTCACTTTTAAAACAACACAAAGACTACACTCAATTTAATGACTTTTTATAAACCTTAAAAATATATATATACACACACACATAAATAAAAATTGACCTTTGGGACTGGCTTTCTGCCAGACTAGCTTCAAGCTCATTAAGGAGGAGAAAGTAGTGGGATCCTCTCTCACCTATCTCCTGCAAAGGAACTGCTCTGTAAGACCACAAACAAGCAAGGCTGTGATAGTGGAATCACTGCTGAAGAACAAAGAGGAGCAGGCAGTAATCTAAATTTGCCTCTGATACGTTTGCTGAGTTCGCAATTGCTCTGCGCACGCCTGATGTCTCCGCATCCTGAGCTATAAAACTCAGACGCAGCGACGCTCTCGCGGGGGATCCTGGGCTTGACAGATAAAACTGAGTAGCTTGGAAATGGGTGGTTATTGGTGCCGGATCGCTCCTGGTGAGATTGCCTGACAAACACGGCTTCCAAAGAGGTCCTGTGGGAGGCTCCTTTCAAATGACAGAAATGGATGGTGGCCTGTGCTGCTCCTTTTTCTCCATAAACCTCTCTTTTGACGGCCACGCGTGACGGGTTCTCCCCCGCGTGGCAGACGGACCCCTCCGTGTGGGCACACGGGACCAGGGGAAGGCACCAGCGCTGGGCAGGTTCCTCCAGAGAAACACAAAGAACTTCAGGATTTCTAATAGATTTCCTCCAGTAACCTACAGCCACTCAAGGGATCCCGAATCCTGAGAAGGAAGAGTGTTCTTAGTGCATCTCTAGAGACGTGGAAGAGCAGTTATCTCCAGGCAGACTGTGAAGAAGGGCAACGTGCACGCACGCTGCCTGCAGGAATCTTTTACTGACCTTACGGGAACACTTCAGGTACCTCACGACCATAGCAAGAAGACGTGCAGCCCTTGCACAAACTCACCCCACCAGGCCAGTATCTAATTCCTCTTACTATGTACAGAAGGAAATATATATACAAAAGAAGCAACAGTGTCAAAGCAAAATCTTCAAATGTCCTTTTTTTTTTTTAAAAAAAAAGAAAGGAACACTGATCTATTTATTGTCACTCCCGCAGATGATTTCATCACACTCAACAGAACAGTTTAGAAGGGCAGGCAGGAAGATTGATCAGTAAACAAGCGCTACCAGCTACGGGCTCGTTATTCTTCGTGCTGCAACCCCGCGCCGGCCTTTGGAGGACGAATCTCCTCTCGGCCCCACGATTAATTGCGAGGCCCCGCGCGCGAGAGCCACCGTGACGGGTCGCCCGCCGGCGCCAGCGCACTTGCTAAGCACGGTCACCGAGAGCCCCGCGCCCGGCCTGCAGGAAGATGCGGGGGCCACGAGGGGCCGGCCCCGGCCCTCGCGGCGCCGCGGTGGGAACAAGCCGCGACAAGTCCCTCGGGAACTGCAGCCCCTTTTCCCGCTCACACGCTGCACGTGACGAGGCCGGAGCTCCGGCGGCCGCTGGTAGTTGTTGGCACGCCAGGTGTTTCGGAATGCGTTTTTCCTCTGGCGGCTGCGGCACCAACACGCTCGACGAGAGCGCGCTGCTCTGCTGCGTACAGAAACCGCGCTGCCGTTGCCCTCCTCGAGCGCGTGAACCCTCATTACAGGCAGAAACACCGACAGGGCTTTGGAGCTTTTAGAGCGTCCACGGATTTTTAAGACAAGGAGAATAAAGTGGATTGCAAACTTCGACAAACTGTAGAATTTCTGTGCTTTAATAAATAATTAAGTTTAGTAAGGGTCATTCCTAGGTTTTTAACCTCACATCGGGGGCTCAACAGAGAGACTCCTATTTCATGGACAGCCCCTGCCTATCATTTCACCCTTATCTTCAATAGCCAACAGCCCAGAAAATCCCTCACGTGGGCTGGCTGCTCCCCAGGCGCAGCCCTAAAGGCCAGACTTGTGGCTGCCCTTTTTACCCGCCTTCTACGAGAGGCCGAGGACGCCTTTCCCATCTCCCACTGAACGGGCCTTCCAAGGCGTAGCCTTTTATCCCGCTGCCACGTGCTGGGAAGCTGCAGCCCAGCCATCCGGCTTTGGAGGGCAGCTCCTGCGCAGGGCGAGGGGTGGGCACGGAGCAGGAGCTCGGAGACACGCGCCCACGGCCCACGGGAAACACAGACCGTCACCGAGTCCCACCCCGAAACCTAGCTGCATGTGAGTGGCAGCCTAAAGAGAGAGAGCGTCAAGGAAATTGGAGTGGAAATGCCTTCAGGTACTTTTCTTGTAGCACTGAGATTGACTTGCACTCGGTTACAAAGTGGGCCTGCCACTCAACTGCTCTCACAACAGGGTCAATCAGGATTAAGATCTGTAACAGCAGCCTATTTAGCACATCCTCTGCAGTATCTTTAGTAGCTACAGTATATTCTTTCAGTAAAACACATAGACGCAAAATTACAAAAATGAGATTACAGATACAAGATCTCCGTCCCTGCTAAACGATTTAGCTATAAGCATGCATTAATCAGGTAAAAATAAACATAAAGAGTTCTTTGTAAGAGGGGTTGCTGCTGCTATTCTTACAGCTAAGGCAGTATTGCACAAAAGGTTTTCCATTTTTATAATTAATGACAGCATTGCCTGACAGGGTTGGTTAACGAGCATGATAAGGCTGCAGCACGGAGACACTAGCAGTTTGCAATTGCTCATTTTGTTCCAAATACTGAACTGCAAAAAGTATACATCTGATTCAATATTAGTAAGCTACTATTACAGAATTTTACTGAGAACCTCCTATCAGATGTTTATCAATAGCTGCTCAGCCAGAAAAGTGGAAACATGTTGGATGATCAACTTACTGTCTAATTCATTATAAGAGGGACCAACAACCTAGAGTTAAGATTCGTCAAAACACTGTGGCATGACCTGACAGTCACCAGCCCAAAAAGAACAGCCCAAACTTTAGGTAAAGTTCACGCACGAAATCTTAGACTACACATGAAAATGAGAAATCTATGATTATCTCAAATATCATAAGCATATTAAATATTAACTATGACTAGCCAGCACATTTGCAATTATGTGTGGGAATACATTCCATATGTATGCCACTACTTAAGGGAAAACATACTCCCGTATTCAACTACGGTGTTTTTATTGAACTTCTTTCTGGTAGGAAGCATCATGACTTCCATATCTGCATATAAAGCGTTTTTTAGAACAGTCATCTATCATGCATGTTTTAAGATGCCTACACTATGACAAGAAACACACTAGCATTTCTGCAGAACACAAAACGTGGGGAACAAGGTCTCTGGATATGAATTATTGTTCACTTTAGCAGAAAGGGCAATCTTAGGAATTAAGCAAACCTTTTTCTTGAATTTGAAATTTCTCTATTTCTAACACTTCTTTTTTTGTTAAAATTCTTCTTGTATGAATAATTGTATATTCTTTTCACCACAAGGATCTTTAAATTCTAGAGAGACTGAATCCTACACCACTTTTTCTGCTCAAATTAATGAGTTCAAGCTCCGTTTCGTTGTCAGGCATTGGAAGGCAAGTTTGAGGGAAACATGAAAAGACCTCAGAGCAGGGAGAGGCTGTGTGAGTGCTTTAATAGAAATGTGTGCAACCCACAACCCTGCAGATCAAGAGATCCTAGGAAGATACTCCCAGATAGATATCCTGCCCCTGTTCTTCATGCATTGGTCAGCAGGCCAGTAAGCTGAGGAGGTTGACAAGCAGGCTTGTTTTTCCTCTAAAAAATCTCCCCTTAACTCATGTTAAGGAGCCTCACTTAGCAGAGAGGCAAGATTAAGTCCTCATATTGCCTCTTTTTTCTTAAGTTAGATGATGTAGATTTGCTTAGGATAGTAAATCCTCTGAGAATCTGCACTTTCAGCATAGCTAGAGATGAAACACAGTGGCTTCCTTAGTTTGCCAAATCTTATCTCTTACTTATATGTAAGACATGCACTCTATAAAATGTCTGAATTTAGTCCAACAAATTACTAGTTTGGTATTACAGATTTTTTTT
Organism: Nothocercus julius; assembly: GCA_013398735.1. NCBI lineage: Eukaryota > Metazoa > Chordata > Aves > Tinamiformes > Tinamidae > Nothocercus > Nothocercus julius. The sequence continues at coordinate 5,818,750 of VZSV01000028.1, read as the reverse complement.
TTTTTTCTAAGTAACACCTTACAGCTAGAAGTATCAGACAAGCATCAGAGATTTCTGAAGAACAGAGGCAGTTTGCATCAAGCTTTTTTTTTTTTTTTTCTTTTGAAATTAAATTTTGCTCATTGGCTCTTATCTCCAAAAATCGATCTATGCCTTACAAAAGGTTAAATAAACGTCTCTGTGTGGACAGGCTGGACTGACAGTGGATATTCAGGATAAAGATCCCTCTGTCCACAAGACAGAGTCAAGAGACAGCCTTACCCATGTCAGAGCAACAACTTTACAGTTCAGAAGGCAACATCATTGTTCAAGTATTAGAAAAACTTATAGAATACAAATTATTTTCCTACTAACTAAGAAAGATGCCTCAGAGGCAACTGCTGGCTGCAGTCGCAAGGGTCACTTCCTCCATGATTAAAACACCAATATAAGGAGAGCCATAACTCAGTAATAATCAGACATAATCTTCCCTAACTTCACCCATTCCTGTCCTCAGAGGCAGCAAGCAATATTCAAAGCAAAAATCAAACAACTGGAACAACCAAAGCAAACAGCTCTCCCCTGCAAAAGCCCAACAATTCTCACCTAGAATAAAAAAAAAAAAAAAAATCTGTTTTGCATTTTTATTAGATTAGCTTCATCTCATGAAAACTACCCGTGATCAGCAGCCTTCCAGGTGAGCCCGCACTGCCCCTCTCCCGAGCTGGATGCTTCAGGGAAACGCTCCCCTGACCTGCGAGGCAGGGATGCCGGCGGATACCATTACTGGAAATGGACTGAACGGGAACAAGGACAATGCATCACTGCCAAATATGGTCAAAGTAATAGCACTAGGAATTATCGCCAAAGGAAGATGTTGCTTCATATAAGTGCAAACCCCCAAAGCTGGATGGAGGAATCAGCAAAAGAGCCCCGGCCGCTGGGGTAACGTATTTTGATACCAGTGCAGCGAGATCATGTGAGACATCACACACAAAGCTGAAAAGGGAATTTGTTTCGGACTAATGGTTATCAGAGCAGCTCTTTCTATTCCTGAGTGCTAAGTTTCTTCATGGTCTCAGAGCAGGGATTACTTCTGCTGGAGAGAGACTGCACTTTCCCCAGAGTTGTACAACATCTACACCGTGTTGCCATCCTAGATTTTCAGCACTGTCCAATACAGAAAGCTTCTGCCTTCTACAGACTCCTCGGATATAGTGCATGCCATAATTGCTTTCTAAGTGGAAGAAGAAAGGAAAGGAAAAGCACGGTGTGGTATTCTCGGGGCTGGCCTCGGCCGTGATGTGAGAAGCAAACTTGGCAAATGCAGGAAGCTGCAGTAGAGCAGCAGCCCTTCACTATTTTTTTTTGGGGAGAGGGAACACACATGAGGCCAGGGGTTGATTTTAATATGGTCACATTTCTTCATATTCTACTTTTTAAATCACAAGGAATAACCTTTCTAAGTTTTTTTGGAAAAATAGCTAAGAGCTTGCAACTTCTTAGAGAACCACCATGAACCATTTGCTGCTTCTCCTTTTCCCCATCATCCTGGCACCACAACCATTTTCAAAGCTTTTTGCTAGAGTCATTATAAACTCTAATGAAGTTACAGATTACAGACCCCTTCTTTTCTCTTCCATTTATTCAAATCATCCATTAATTCTGCTCATATCTTTTTTCCCAGACAAAGGAACAGCAGAAAAAACAGCAGGACAGTGGGCTCCAGATTCCTGTGCTGTTGCTATTAGTGGAGAAGCAGGTCAGCAAACACAAGGAAATAACAAAAAGAGACAGGAAACCCATCAATGCTACTGATTTCTTACTGTTAAATTTTAAACCACTTATCCAGACAGGTTTGATGCGCCTTTGCCTAATCAGCCTCAAGAAATCTCCAAAAAAAATGCAGGGAACGACTTAGGAAGTGTCTCATTTCAGTGTGGGGGTACGTGTGAACTGTACATACAAAAGTGTAGGTAGAGGGTGCCACAGAAAAATTTCTCTTGCAGTTCTCTGCGCTGTGCAGCACCTGCCTTTTGTTGCTAAAGCAAAAACCGAAGACCCTCCCACAAGGAGTAACCATGTAGCCTTGCAGTGCCTTTTGACTAAGTCTATTACTTCAAATCTGGTGTATTGAAGCCATACTAATGTATTCTGCATTATATCTTTAGCATGATCCAAATGATAAGAGATGGTGTCATTAATAAATGGAGCAAATGAGCACGGTGCCGGCTTACAGACCCCGCTTTCCCAGTCGTACCATTTATCTTCTTTGAAATGGCAACTCCACAACTTTCTGAAATGCATAACCCAAAATGTGAACAGCAGTAGCCCAACAGTGGCACTGCCAATACTGTGGAAAATGAGAAATAGGAAAAGCTTCTGTGAGCCGCTCCAACCATTTCTTTAGCAAAAGGAAAATGCTATGAAGCCCCACTGAGCTTGTGAGACACCGTGGCCTCCGGTTCTTGGTCCGAGGGAGGGCTGCTGTGCAAGCTGCTCCATCCTCTACTTGCTAATTATTTCTACTTAAGTGTAAAAACATTGCACTTGCCATTACTGAACAGATCCTCCTCACTGATCTCCTTTTTAGATTAATTTACTTGTCAAAATAATTTTTAATCGTAATCTTGCCATGCAACGGGTTTGCAAGCCCTTCCAGCTTGCTGCTACCAGCAAAAACACAAGATCTCCTAAGTAAAAAGCTATGGTAACATCCTTCTTTCAAAAGCCGTGGAGCAAAGAATATTCTAAAGAGACATATCCTATTTAAAAAAAAAAAAAAAAAAAACAATAAAAACTAAAAAATCATAAAAGTATGAAAACAACAGAAAGAAACAGCACTTCAGATATTTCACATGTACTGTTCAGATGAAACTGTCTAATATAGAATGCATCATCCTGGTATTTCAAAAGATATAGCAGTGCTTTCTGAAAAAGAGCTATAGGGTGGACAAAAGTCATATCAGAAATTTGTCTACTTTCTTTTCAATAGCTACAATTATGAAAGATCTTCACTTTTAGAGAATAAAAGTTGTCATTTGCTCTAGAGCTCAGCAGTAATGTGGAATATATATTTTAATGCTCACTAAACCTATTCTCATTGCTTCAATAAAGGATAAATAAATGTGCTTTATAATTCATAAAAATCTTCCCATAATTAGAAGATAGGGATTGGGCTATACAAAAGAGAAGCTGCAACATACTTTTACAACCTTAGCTTGGCATTATCATCATATAACAATCAAAAAGGTGATAAAGAATACTATTAAAGAGTTTGCGCTGAGAAGTGTGTGGCTAACGGGAGTGACGTGCTTCTAGCCAGGTACCACAAATGGGTCTTACCGTAACCCTCCGGCTGGGACTGGACCTTCAGCTGTAGAAACAGTGATGAAACAAATATTTAGAGGCAGGCACCCCACTTCAGCAGTAAGTGGAAAAGAGGCAGCAGTAGGAACAGCATGAGCAAGACCCTAAGCTGAATGTGGCTCTGTCTGGTATAGCAGGTACTTTTACTTGGTCTATTATTTGCCGACTCCAGGGCTCACAGATTTAGCCTGTATATTTTGCATGAGTCCCTGAAGGTAGAATAATAAAAGCTGGCCCTATATGCATATGTATAAAAACAAAGATACAAAAATCTTCCTCCATCCTTCTGCTGTTAAGACAATAAAAAGGCACACCAAAACGTAGATGTGGAGCCACAAACATATACTCATTTTTTATATATATATTTATAAAATTACCCATGCAATCTGCAGTATGAGTAGGTTGTATGTTTGCAAGCATAAAAAGAACAGCTAAAGTATTTATTGCTCAGTCAGCCCAATGCCTATACTAGACCAAAGATGAAATTTATTTGTAATCAAACCAGCCTGATGCCTTTTCTGATAATACTGAGATCCTTCTCAACAGAAAGGTGGTAGTAGTAGAAATCATACACCTTGGCATTTTGTTGCTAAAAATTGTTTCATTAACATTTACATTAGCTAATTAAGGAAAATTGGCTACACACAGTGATTGGACTGTCCTCAAAAGAAAACAGGGTGGATCTGCAAGGCAGTCACTGCCGTAAAGGTGATCCTGGAGTGATGACAGGAGTGATGGATGCAAGAGCTTGATTATTTTTTCAGCTGTGACAGCTGGTTAGAACAGAGACCTGCGCTGTGTACCTTGCCCCACCAGCACCTTCAGACCAGCACAGCTACAACAGTTTTACTTCTGCTAGCAACAAAAGTTATGAAAGCTGCATGTTTTACATCTAAGTGCACCTGAAATGCTTTACAAGTTTGCCAGTCTTGAAACTCTCTTGTTTAGGGGCCAGTCTTCAAAAAGGTTTCAAAAATATCTTGCACATTACAGCCTTGAGTGGCAAATCATGAGAAGGTATCACTGAAGGATGTCTGGGCAGAAACAGAAGAAGTCTGCAGAGCTCCTGCAAGTTAACCATGAGGTGGCCAAGTCTGCTGATGAGATGGAGTTTTTCTATGCAACACAGACAGGGGCCAGCTGTGGAGAAACCCAGAAGGATGTACCAAGGAGACAAACCCACAAGGACGTACAGGGGAGACGGGGCAATACTGGGGCCATCCTGATCCAGGACCTTTCTGCAGCAGCACAAGCGTGAAAACTACTATTCCACACGCACTTGAAAAACACCGGTTTTATTCTTTAAAAGCTTGTGTATGAGAGTTGCCATTTTTTTCTCTCATGTACACTATTTTCACTTAAGCAAGCTTAAGTGCTACTTTTCAGTTTCAGGGGTGTCAGTTGGAAAACTGACCTTTTGCTTTAGTAATTGGTAATGGGAAGTTTTTCTTCATCATGATTTTGTACCATGTGATTCTCCAGGTAAAATGGTGAAAGAAAAATAAAATTAACAGTCACTTAGCTTCATAACAGCTTAGGTATTATGTGAAATGCAATCCAGTTATTCAACTCTTGGCTAAAATCCTTCAATATACACCAGATTAGGGTCTTAGGGGCACAAATTATATTTAGTGCTTTTTCTGCTTGATGGCACTCAGAACCTATACACTAATTTTATAAATCTGATTGTAGAATGCTCACCCAGTAGCTAAAGAGATTAAAATTTTATAATGTAACATACAACCATAGTAGCTGGGCAACTCGGTTTGAAAACCAGTATCAGTTGAATAAAAAACCCTATTAGGCATTACATAGTTTCTGACCTCTATTCTTTTATTGATTACCCTATATTTAAGGAAGTGTGTTTTTTTAATTTTATTTTATGGCAGAAGCAGTGGAGGGAATTAGAAGCAGAAAATTTTGCTAAGTCGGTTAATAAATGAAACTGTTGTGATAAATACATACAACTATACATAATATCAATTTTACCTAGTGCAAACGGAACTCCTCTGTTAAGAGGATAATCAAGATAGTCACAGGAAGATGACCTATCAGTAACAAATTCTTCTTACTAAAGGAACAGCTCCAGCTCCTTAGAAGCTATAAGCAAACATGTTGACTAGCTTTGAAAAGGTGAACACCCAAGGAGGTTATACTCTATTGGTAACCAATTGACATAAATATCAACATTGTATAAATAAAAATGGCAAAAGGAATGGCAAAACTACTTGCTCAAGAAGGACAAATTCATGCCCCACAGTGACCCATGTTACTAATTAGGAGAGTGATGGCAAAGATCTACACTAAGATCCAGTCAGCTCCAACCTCCTTCTTGTGTTGACAGTGTTTTTTAGGACAGCAGTAATTTAGAAACTGAAAAGTACGTTGTAACAAGAAAATTAAGGCATATTGTTATGCCAAGGTACTCAATGGTAACATCAGACAAATGAGAGAGAGACTGGATTTATATGACACAGAAATCCTTGCTATAGATCATAAAACTAATGGTGAAAAGCACAGAAATAAAGGAAACCTACTGCTTTCATCTCTTGAGGAACTAAGTAGACAAAAATAGCATCTTTAGGCTAAAAGGCATGCTTGATCTGCACAAAGCAATAGACCTGAGGAAGAAAGTGAGAGCAAGAGCTCTTTCTAAACAGAAAAGAACAAAGTCTCTGGTAAGCAAGCCAGGGTCTTAGGTACATACCTCTAATTTCGGCTTTTCTTTATTGCCTGAAAATCTGTTTGATAATTTTTGGAAGTAGAGACTGAGGAGGAAGGGTAGTATAAAATTATGGAGACTGTTAATGGTTAAAATACATTTTCAACTGGACACCTTTTACAGCACCATAGCATCATCCTCTGTAAGAAGCCAGCAATGACCCAATCTCTGGCACAGGCAGTGAGTGTGCACAGAGTAACTGAACGCAAATTTGCCAAGTTGTCTTCTGTATAAAATTAAGCTGATTATAACATAATTGGTCTCCACCATCATCTTTGTAGGAAAAATGCATGTAATTATAAAGAGGTGCACTTCTCTGTCTTAGTTTAAGTTAGAAAATCTATCTCCACCATCCACTGTCAAAATTTGTAAATATTCTAGTTCTAAAGAACTTCCTTTTAAATTTACTATTCCTTAATGCATGTAAAAGACTTCTTTGAGTGGTGTATAATTTGGATTTCAGCATTTAACTTTCTTTATTGCCCAAACAAAGGTCTTGCAGGTCATCACTAAAGCAAAACACAGTTAAATTAATTAAATTCAAAAGAGAATGAACTCGACACTCTCCTGTAATTTGGAAAGTGGAAATTCCCCTTGGGACAAACATTTTCATAATTCCAGATCACACTTGACCTAACCTCCTTTTCCACCCCCCACCATTATTCAGATGTATCCCAGAGGTGCCTAAGGATCTTCCAGAATTCTCGCAGAGGCCAAAAGTCAAGGCCAGCACACACCGATCCCCATCCCCGCCGCGTTCACCCACCATGCTGACATCGCTTCCCGACTTTTCCTCGGATCTGCAGCCCATCTGCTTATCCTAACAATGCTGTTTGAGAACTAAAAACAGTTTGACATACGGAGTCCCAAAGGACTAGGTGACAGACTTTGTCTCAGTACAATGTGTCCCTTAAAATCTATGTTGCGGTTTTTTCCTTCAGACACAAACTTAATGGGGCAGCTGACGTTCCTTTTATAAACCTCCCCAAAAGAGCAGCCTCCACCACATCAAATGACCACTGCTGACTGTAATTTTGCTGAATAATTTTTTATGGATATATGGATATTTCTTCCTTCTGTGGCAGAAGGAAAAGAAACAGATATCAGGAGATTTACTCTTTTCTTTACATTCCCAGTTATGTGGAAAGAAATGATTAACAGAGCATGGAAATGCACAGAGAGGAATACACAGAAAAGAAACAATTTAACTTTAAAAAGAAAATGTATCTTCAATTGAAAGCCACAATTTCAATACAAAAAGTACTATGAAAGAAAAGCTCTGTAAGTTTATGACTCAATATTCGATCAGTATTTATCCAATATTTTTTAATGCATCTTAGTTTCCAGGTGTTTAAGTGTCAACCTTGACAAACTTTTCACAGCATTTTTTCATATAATTAACTTTTTAAAATAATGTTGACTCATTCACTGATCTACACTATTTTTTGCAGCATTCTTTGTCTAGCATTGCTTCTGAGGACATGGTCAGAATCTTCTGAGTTCTCATTGTTCTAGGGAAGGGACTTAATACCCTAAGCATATACATATATGTATATACATCGAACAGTACATTCCTCCATAAATGAGATGAAAAGACTGCTTTGCTAAAGGTTTAACAAGTAGAGTCAAAGTTATACTTTCTTTCTTCCTTCTGCCTAACTTAAAACCGGAACTGGAGCTTTAGAAGACACTTCTACCCATATTTCACTTTGTCTTTAAAATACTTTCATTAATGGCTGCCTCACAGATGCATTTGTCAGACAGAAACACTCACTCTAAAAATTACTGAACTGCTTTCCCCCCTTCCCCCCACCAAGTGGTTTGGTTTTTAACCTGAAAAATGCTACATGACAAGAAAGTTTGAATGTAATAGATCAAGCACATTGAAGTCAATAGAATTCAGAGCAGCAGGAGATGATAGACATGAATTAGTCATGGTTTTACTGAAAAAAAAAAAAAAAAAAAAAAACAAGTCCTCTAATTATAACAGCACTATAAAACCATTTGAAAAATACAACGACAGAAAAAAGTGCTGAAAGAATAGCTAAAAGTTTATCAAATTATCTAGCACAAGCGGCAGTGATTTGAAGGATCATCTTGCCCATCTTGAGGATTATCATTTTTATTCTGTTCTGTGTGATGGAAGCAGAGTAGAGAGAGAGGTTTTTTGGAGGGATAGATTTCTTTGCCAGCAGCTCCCACATCTCCAGAAAACTGGAAATTGTTTTCTCTGACATTCAGAAAACAGACCACCAGTGAAGTTAGCATTAGCAGCTCAACTCTAGGGTTGCATAAGGGCTTCAAACTCACCTTTTTCTCTTTCTGTCCTGAACCGAGAACCTTCTAGGATTTGATTTTAAGAGCCAGGGCAGGTAAAATTAAACACTGTAGTCTATAAATCTAATAGTGGATCTATGCTCAAGGTCACTATCTTTCATAACTAAGGTCACCGTGTTTTAATAGGGCTGGCGCACTCGATCTCGTGGACATCGTGAAGAAGAACCCACTGGATAAAATTTAGATTATGGGCTGACTAAACACCTCAAATAGCTTATCTTACGCATTTCTATCTATTTGCTATCTAAACTATCTACCGCTGCACTCTGGCATTGCGGCTACTGATGCGACAGGTGGGGAGATCCCACAGTAAGAAGTGGGAGCCCCATATGGTCCTGCTTGTTTGGGCTGGGCCACAGCACACGGATAGCCAAGCAAGGAGAGCTGCTTAAGCACCGAGATGCAGTTTCTCAAGCAAGACAATATAGTCTTTTATATATTTCGCAAAATGCAAACACAAATAACTAGCATTTAATGATACTAAAGCAGTACCAGGCTGCTGGTGATTCCTAAATCTTTCCTCCAGGGAACAGTGAAATACAGCATGATTAACAATTTAAATTAACCCAAGTATAGTGATAACAAGTACTTTAATTAGTGAGAAAATCATATCAGAAGCTGCGCTACAGTAATTTGATACAATGCAATTTTTAGAAGCGAATGAAAAGTAATCAAGTTACAATAAAGACAACCGAATAGGAATGCGCAGAGAACTAAAGGAGTGTCACACCCAATTAACGTCTCCTGGAAGTGAACCTATTAGTTTTGTGACTGGATCCCAGAAGGATGCATCCAAATAGGACGCTGGGGACATTAATTACGTGACAATATTTATATAACTCATATTCTTGTTTGTATCACCAAACACAGCTCCATTAGCAATTCACTTTGGAACGGCCACCAAAGGCTAAAAGAAAAATCTTCGGCAACGCTCAGCACGCGGCATCAGCCAAAGTTCCCCAAAGCGCATGAAACAAAGAGCCTGCCCGTCCTCGGCCCCGCGCGCTGCCCGCATCCCTGCCCGCCACCTCCTGCGAGCAGCACCGGCGCGCTCCGCGACGGCAGCACAGCCCCGGCTCCAGCGAGGACCTGCTCCAGGCAAGCTACCTGCGAAGGGCCGCCCGCGCGACACCCTCCAAGCTGCTTTTAAGCCACGTCGTGTATTTGCGTCCTCTGTATCACTGCCGATGACAAAACAAAAGAATAAACGAACAGAAAACCCCACTTCCTATATCCCTTTCCTTTCGTGTCCCCACGTTTGTGGGTTGCGTGGGGTTTCCCTGTTTCCAGGGGTGGAAGGCGAGGAGAGGGTGCTGCGCTGGGGGAGCGGATGGCGAAATCCGTCTGCCCCGAGGCCTAAGGGCTCCGCTCCGTAAGCGGCTCTCCTGCCACGAGCCGCTTATTCACAGCAGTCTTCCCAGGGAAACCCCAGCAACCACATGCGTAAGTGACAATCAAGACTACTATGAGTGTAATACGTATAACTTCGGAGTTCAGTCGGTCTTCACGTGGAAAGGTATCTCAAGAAAAACAGCAATTGCTCTGCTGGTTATATAACCAAGTTAGAGAATTTTCTTCCCATTAAGCCAATTTGTATTTCCTGAAAGAAAAGTTCAAACCCTGCCTCTCTGCACAAAGCAAAAAAGTTTTACAAAGTAGGTATTTTGCTATTCCAAACATGTAAGACGACTTTTGAGCTCTGAATGCATTTTATCCTTGGAGGGGAATCTCCTCTCATATTTACTTTGCGAAGAATTGTGTGTTTTTTCCACAAAGGGTTTACAAAGCAAAACAAAAAAGGAAGCAGATATAAGAAACTAAGAAAATAAATGGAACAACTGTCAAATGTGAATGGGAGCTGTACACATTTTCTCTAAAAGCAGGGAGATGAATCTTTGTGTAGTTTTTAAGTATAGAGAAAAGTCAAATGGATCTGCGACTGGGGTTATTTCCCCAAAGCATTCTCATTATCCCCCAGCAACCAGCTTTTGTGATACAAATGAAAAAACAGGTGGGTTTATTCTAAGAGGGAAAATTATGGAAAATACCCTGTTTTCTCTTTCCTTCTCTAGTTCCCATGTAAGACAATGTAAAGAGAATCTCTCTATTAACTGATACTCCTCAGGATTTTGAGAAGAGCTTCATCACATGGGTCACACGGACACCTGGCTTCCCTCCTTCCAGGGAGGAGCCCTGCGACATGCTCAGGCCGACCAGTAAATGAGAATAAACTTTGGAGCACTCGTGTCAGTTTATGAAATACTAACAATAAAAACAGCACGTATGGCCTACACATTCAGAGGGCTACTCTGCTCAGCATGTTTCCATTTCAAGCAGGAGTAATCTCATATCTACAGATACCTACAATATAATAATAAATAAAAAATCGGCATGATGCCTCTAGTGCTATGCCATGAGATAGGACTAGAAGCTCAGAAGCACTTAATTCTAAAATGTAGAAGATCAGCTTTTGCATAAACTTTATCAAGACAGTGTTTTATATACGAGCAATACTGGAAGGGACGATATAAGATATATTCTTCATTAGAACCATCTTCAAAAGTGCTCTAAATGTAACTTGAAAAATTGACTACACTCAACCTTTGTTTTTACAAGCTGTTAGATTTCAGTCTTTCTAAACCAAGAGGCTTTGAATGCACCCATGCTACTCCTACATATTTTTTATATATCTTACAAACACAGCAAGGGCTCTCTTATCCCTTGCATGCGAATTGCAATAACTTTTACTCTGTGTTTAGAAATCCTCTGTTGCAATGAGCAGGGCTTGGGCTTCCTACCTCGCCCAGCAAACCCACCCCAGGAAAGCCATCCAAGGAAGCAGATTCACATTCAGAGGCTCCCTCGTCCTTACTGAGAGCCATTTCCCCATACAGCTAAAATACAGAGATTTCATAAAAAGAAAAACATGACAGAAAACTGTCACTTTCAGGTTTATCGTAGAGAACTTCCAAACTGAGTCCTCATAAAAAAAAAAGTTTCTACAGAAAAGTGTCTGAACAGACAGGAACAGCATGGATCTGCCTGCAGACTTCTCCCTATTTACACCAGCAAGGGCTGACAGGGAGAGGAAGCGCAGCGATATTTAAGCATAACACCTTCCAGGGGTGAGCTGTCAAACCTAATTAAACTATTCCTGGAAACGGAATCAAGCGAGTCTGTGTGTCGAGGGCAGACAGGAAATATCACTGTATTAGAAACATTTCTCTGAAATGATCAGAGAGCAGCCTGCACTCTTCTTGCTGAGAGAGCAAATCCCATGGGAAATTCTGCTTGCAGCTGCCACTAAGGGAATGCCGGCACAGCCCAATGCAAAGCCCTGTGCAAATAACCTGTGCATAGCTGGGAGAGGGAAAGTTATATAAATATTACACAGCATAGTGAGTGAAATACTCTGAATAAGGAGTACCTCGTATTATGCCATGTAGGTACTTTTTATGGCACAGATTACCATAAACAGAGAGGACTAACCCCCCACCCCTACGCTGTATCCACATGTAGTTGCATGTGGCTGACAGAAAGCATGTTGCTATTACTCTAAATTAATGAAGAATAACATGACATTCAATAATATTATCATAATGATGAATCAAATTTCTGAGTTTCCTCTTTCAGAGAAACGAGGAGGAATTTTGGTTTTTAAGTGTGACTCCGGATAGCAGGACTTTCAGGTGGCACCTACCCCACAACAGAAGCCTCTCCCTGTCAACAGGCTCCTTCCTCCCTTTGGAGCGACTTCGTGTCTCGCGGGGCCGCCGGCTCCTGGCCGCACATGTGGCTCCCGCGGCCGCTCCAGCTGCGCCAGCGCTTCAGCATCTGCATCCAAGTTGGGACCTCACCTTTTTAGGGTGTTTCTACCTTCTTTCTAGACAGTTGGGAGAGCCGTGGGAAAATGCTCTTCTGTTCCTAGGCAGTTAGCAGGTTAAAGATCTCTGCCACGGAAATTTACTAAACATAGTTTAATTGCAAGGGCAAGACTTTTTTTTTTTTTTTTAATTTATTATTACTAGAAGGATCACACATCATAGCTCTGCGTGGGAATTTCAGAGGTTTGTTCTGCTAACAGAAACATACTTACACTTAGCTGTATAAAAACAGCACAATATAAAACTGATCTTTAAGCGTAGTGAACTACTCTTAATATCGTACTTTTCTTGTCACAAAGTTCAACAACAATTTTGAAAGTCTGAACCTCCAGCTGTATTTTGTGGGCAGATTTAGCATTGAGAATGCAGTGTTGAAGTCTGTTCTGAATTCGACTACTGGCTGAGAAACAGTCCAGGCTTGTGACCATGAAACCTCTGCACTCAGTCCTATCCTGTTCATTTTTAATATTGGGTTCTACAAGATGGCTTTGATGAAGGGAGGGCTGGTGCCAGAGTAATAATAAATACTAGCAGTCCCTGCCAACTGCTACCTGGTAATGGAGAAAAGAGAGGGATAAAGAGCGAGAGCATTTTCATGGCTTATATTAAGAAACAATAATAAAAATCTAGAAGGTTAAAAGCACCACAAAGTTTCGTATCTGCTTGGTCCTTAACTCACGCAGAACGTTCATCTGAAGTTCAGCAGGACCCTGATGCTGAGAACTCAACAGCTGGTCAGTCCCAGGCTGCGGTGCTCTCTCCAGGCTCCCTGCACGTTAATGAGCTGCTCGATGGTGCCACCCAGCAAGGCAGACACCGTACGCTAGCCACGGTGCACGCCGCGCGCCAGCGCGTCAAACCGGCTTTGATTTCATTAGATTCTACACAAGCTACTGCTCCTCCTCATTGTGAGGGTATTACTAAAGTTTCCCAGGCGGGAATGAGTCTTGCAGCTCTTCACTTGCATTTCAGAGCCTCAATTCGGGGCATCAGTTGTACATAAGTAAACAGACAGATTTTAAATATAAAACGTCTACGTAGTGCCTCAAAATTTAAATGTCTACCTTTCCCCATTACAGAATCTTTGACTGTGAAATTGAAAAGCAAATTTTAATATTCTCAGCCAGTGAAGTTCACCCAACATTTTCTTAGACTGCAGGGAGTCTTATTTAAGAGCACAGCCCTACCAAGGAGCAGAAACCTAAACGGCCCCGTCTGCCGCCGAATGAGCGACAGCTCCGAGGCGCGCGTGGCTGGAAGGGCGCTCCGCAGAGCGCTCCCTGCACCAGGCACGCCGCCTGGAGCACCCGGCCCAGCCCGAGCGCTTTGGGGCGGCTCCGGGGACGGAGACTTCACAGACACACACAGGGCAACCTGCTCCTGCGTGTGTGACCACCCTCATAGGGAAGAAAGTTTTTTTTCTGGCATGTAAATGGAACTTCCCGTACTTCAGTCTGTGCCCATGGCCTGTCATGGGGAGTCACTGCGAAGAAGTTCCCTCTGCCTTCTCTGCTGCCCCTCATCAGGTACTTACACACCTGGGTCGGATCCGCCCGAGCCTTCTCTTCCCCAGGCTGAACAGGCCCGGCTCTCTTGGCTGCTCCTCAGAGCAAAGAATCCCTTCATCATCCTCACAGCCCTTTGCTGGGCTTGCTCTGATATATCCGTATATTTCTTGTAAAGGGAAGTGGAATATGGGTTTCATTGAGTAGAAAGTAATAAAACAATTTGAGAAAAAAAAACAGCAAAGAAAACAGGCAGCAATATTTGCTGCCCTGAAGCTTGGTTGGGTCTGTATAGAGTGACAGACCTACCCTAAAGGACTCTATCACCTCTTCTTCTATATTTATACAATCACCTCTTCTTCTATATTTATACAGTGCTAAGAATAAGATTTATCTCATTTGGAAGAAAACTCTGAATATAAACCAATATGACAAGTTAGATGCACTCTATTAGGACTCTGCCCCAACGCTATCTCACAGATATATTTGATGAAACCAGATCACTCTATATTGAAGATTGTGATACATAATCAATGCCCTGAGACTAAAGACACTTATTTTATGAATGACGGCATAAAAACAACATTTTATGTTTTAACTTTAGGTTGAAATAAATTTGTCATTTTGAGTTAATGTAGATTTTTAAGGTCATAATTCATCCCTATTTTTAAGAGGTGGTTCTTTGATTATGTTTGCTTTTTTTTCTAAGCATTTCTAAACATCTTAAACATATCTGAATTATGAATTTTCCATGATTTTCCCTATAGTTCTTAATTTTCCTATCTTAATAGAACAGTGTTTCAAACAGTAAAATTTTGTGTTCATTTACTTCTTTAAGCATCACATGCTTTAAATATTCTGAAGATTCCTACATAGTCCCATCCCTAAAACAACACAGGAATACAGATTTTGAATACAATCATTTACCTATGTATGCAAAAGGCTTCTCTTAATTGTTAATGGATTTGTAGATTAACTTTGGATTTTTAAAATATATATTACCAGTGCATTACATAAAATCCTCTTAACGAGCCTCAGCGAAATCATTGCTCTGTCAAAACTGCAACTAAGTCCAACAAATAAGGTGTGCAGGATCACACCCAACTAAACAGTGAGACACACATAAAACGTAACGAGGGCTGGGATGGCATCGAGCCATGGACATCCTTATTCATCTGCTCCAGGCATGAGGACTACGCAGTGGCCTGTTAAAAGCTGCATTGTCAACATAATCCTAATATTTCTGCATTATGTCCAGGGAAGTCCTTCCATATTTTTCTCCCTAAACTCTGTATTTTGACATTCTTCACAGGTAGAATATTACTAAAGATCAGTACTTGCCAATAATACTGGAAGACCTGAATGAAAGGTCAGATCAGTTTTGCATCAAATGCTTGCTCAGAAAAGCCACTGTGCAGGGATGAGACCCATCAGCGTTACGGACTCTTCGCTGGCTTGGGCACATATGTTTTCATACAGATTTCTATGACATGTTACTGACCTTTTGCAGTCTTTTTCTGCAGGGAAATGAATCTTGATATCAAAGACTCATGGAACAATAGCAGCATGGCTGGTTTTTGGTTGCTTCGATGGCACCCTGTCAACAGCAGGGTTTATAAGGCTGATGAATGTGCGCTCAAGCAGAATAGGGAAAAGGCCACATTTGCATTGAAATTCAATTTTTAATTGTCCTTATTCTTTATTGATGCTTGGTGAATTGGATCTATAAAGAACCATTTTTAAGCAGAATAAAATTTGACAAATAACGTAGCTGTGTAAACAATTTCAGCAATTACGGCAGCAATTATCCTCTGTTCTATCTCTTGGTACCTTTAAAGAAAGGGAGGAAAAAAAAGAGAAAGGAGATGAGCTTTAGAAACCCCACAGAGATCACAGCACCATGAAAGCCAGAGAAGCCAGATATCAAAATCTGGGCAACACAGGTTTAGCTCAGCCAGATAAACATTGTCCTATCCTGAGTTTCAAGAAGGAAAAACCTTTCTTACTTAGAGAAACAGGACTCAAATTTTCTAAACATGTAGGCAAAGTGCCAACTACCCAAAACCTTCACATGAGCACATAAACAGTCACAAAATATTGTGTACAAGGCTATTATTTATATGACTACGGGAAATCATCACTGCTCGGGATGATGATAAGGACACATCATCAACCAGAGGTTAACTCTTCAGACAAATGCTGTTCTCTTCCATAGAGACGGGGTTACACTGGGTACCTTTAATTCAGAAATTATTGACATTTGGAGGTAGAGGGAGAGGAGATTCATTCCATCGCCACCAACACTGCCGGCATTGGCCCTCCAGGAACCACAGCTACCTGCTTGGGCAACCGCAGCCCTAGACAGAGCCCCCAAGGTCGAGGCCCTGCCGGGCCCTGAACCAAAGCACAACAGGCTCGTTTAACTCCTTCTTCTCTAGGAAACAGATGTTGAGGTTGCAGCCTAAAAGACATACTGGAATTCCTTCAAAAACTCTACAGGAAAGCTAGCTGAAATATACATAGTATACAAAAAGATTGAATTATGACAATATTTCTTTCTAAAGGCACAACTCATTTGCCATCCAGCACCCGAGGCGCAATAGCTCTGTCCCGCCAGCCTTCTACCTGCCAGGCTCTCATTTCGCTCCAACTACGAGAGCGTATATCCACTGACATACACTGAGACTATGGAGAGTAGGAAGTCGGGAGGATGGCCCTGAACTGCACCACAAGAGAAAAAGCTTTCAGAACACTTAGAAAGCCAGCAAAACGGCCACCTCTTACTTCAAAAGCTCAAAGTACAATCCAGAAGATACACAAAGAAAAATGAAGAAAATAAAATGACAAAGCAAATCTTGCAAGGAGAATAACAACCTACTAATTCAGAAACAAAAATAATAGCTTTAACAGATGAACAGTAACAGAGAAAGCACCTTTGTGACCACAAATGAAAATTGTAATACCCTGGAGAATGAGTTATTGATGAGCAGGTACCTTAATATACAACACACTTGTCCTCCAGCTCTTTTTCTGAAACCGATACTCAGAAAAGGCAGAGAAAAGAGAAATATTTTCATTAACTGACCATTAAGATAATTCAGAGAGCTGCTAGGCACAGAGGACTGTAAATCTTACCTGGAACATCGAGCCTCAATAATTCAATTAATTCTAAACAGAAACCAAAAAAGCTTTGCTTAGTGTACTTTGTGTCGCTCCCAGTACTAGGCCTGCCAGCGGCACTGAATAAAGATCCTGTACCAGGACATGCAGCGCTCTGCCGACGCGGGGGCTCAGGAATCAGACGCAAGCTGCCTGCACACCAGATCCCCACGGAAAGCGAACCCTCAGCTCCTGGCAAGGGCCGCCGTCGGACACACTGCTTTGCAAACACGGTCTAAGACTTTGAAAAACTACATGCAAGCTAAGAGCCGCCCTAAGACTTCGGGCTGAGCATCTGGTCAGTGGCTTTCGCGTGTGCTCTGGGGATTCCCTCCCTCCAGCTGCCTTCGTGCCGCTCAGCGCCCTCCCAAAACCTGGAGGGAGGCAACCTGCCCCTTCGGCAGGGGCCTGGAGCTTCCCTGAGAGAGGCCCCAGCATCATCCCCAACAAATCAGCAGGAGCTGCCTATAAAACGCAGAGTTGCCACCATTGCCCTCTGTGCTCAGCTGCTGCACCCCTCTGGCCTGCACGGCTCCAAGAACATTTTACTTTTAAATGTCCGTGTTATTATTAATTACCTGTCTGGATCAGCAGTGAAGATGTGTTTAATTAGCCCATACAAGTGTGGACGACTGCACAAGTAAAATATAATTAATCTCTTCAAACCTTGGAGAGCTGATGCATAGGGTAGCCTAATCGTGGAAAATAAAGCTTAATGAAGCACAGTTAAGCATAAGAGAATGCTAATATTATCAGAGAATAACAAACAGATTGTAATAGTAAGAACATGAGTCTAATTACAATGCTTTTGCATTCTTAATAATAATCAGAAATTTAATCCTGGC